>VMOF01000370.1:542301-701009 GCA_011764245.1 Trialeurodes vaporariorum
AGGGGGGCTCCGACTAAATGTAGTGTCCCAAATCGTTCCAATCAGTGTCTTTTTTTTAACGTTTATTTCATGTGGACGTCACTTCAATCGACGACCGGAGAGCATACTGGGGGAGAGTTGGAAGGGGCCAATGGGGGCAACCCCCCCGTTAAGCTAGAAAAGGGGAAAGAAAGAGAGATAACAAGAAAAGAGGATCACCGGAGGGCGGAAATCCCTAGTTCGCCTCCTCCGTTCGCAAGGGCTGAATCCCCGCCAATGAAAGAAGGTTTGAAGGGGGATTTAAGGGGGGTCCAAGGGGGGGGGGAGCCCCCCAATCATATATTGCGTTATAATCGTTTCAAACAGCCTATACAATACAGATTTCTTCAGGTATTTCGAGCGTTATCTGATTTAGCTAATCGCTTAAAGCCAACATTTTGGTTCACCTCAACCCTCAAGGATGTGGAAGGGACACCCCCACCCTCCCAACGACGAAAGCTGTAAGCAATACCTGTCAGAAACCATTTTTTATAGGCCGTTTGGAACGATTACTACGCGATTTTTTGTCGGAAAACCCCCCCCCCCATTCCTTGACTCCCCACAAGACCCCCTTTTCATAGGTAGATCCAGTTCTCACGAACGGGGGGAGGGGCGAAAATGGGATTTTCGCCTCCCGTGACCCCTTTTCCTTTTATCTCTTTCTTTTCCCTTTCCTGCCCCTTTTTTTTCTTTTTTTTTTGCCAAACGGGGGGGGGGAGCTCCCCTTGTCCCCTCCAACCCTCCCCACACATGCTCTCCGGTCGTCGATTAAAGTGACGTCCACATGAAATAAACGTTTAAAAAAAGACACTGATTGAAACGATTGGTAAGTACACTACATTTAGTCGGAGCCCCCCTTCGACCCTGGCCTTCCTTACCCCTCCGCTCGAGCATCGGTAGGAAAAAAGTTGGCCTAGAATGAGTTTTCAACGGTTCTATAGAGAAAAAGTATCATTTTCTGTAAAAATCGGGGAAAACGAACGACAGGCACAGTGGTAAAAACGTCACTTTTCCTGAAAAATCCAGAACTTCAACCCTCTGTATCTCGAAAACTTGACATAGAAATCTTTCGCGCCCGTGAGAACTTTTGATCAGGAGGTCGAAGACTACAACATATCAAAATTTCAGCCAATTCTCCCGGGGAGCCCATTTCCATAAGGTGGGGCGTCGTCCTTTCTACGCTGCATCTAAAATTGCATACTTTCTCAAATGAAGGCACTTCAAAAACTCCGCAGACGGTTTAAAACTGGTCCGAGCAATAAATGTTGCCAGTAATAAATAAAATAAATGTTGCCACAAGGGTAAATGTATCGGTCAGGGACCAAATCTTGTTAGGTCCCGAGCTCTCTGATTGGTCGAAACCGCGCGCAAGTGCACGCAAGTCGCAACGCTCGGGATTTAACAAGTTTTGGTCCCAGGATAAAACAACAGTGTGAGACTGGGAGCGGGAGGGAGAGAGAGGAGGGAAAGATTCAAAGGAAAGAAGTGAAAGGGAAAGGAGAGAGGTGAGGGTTCTTCCTTTACGGACAGGTAATACAAAACAAGCGGCCCATTTTTTTTCCCCTCCTGTAATTTTGACATTTTTATTTTTATTTTAGTTAGTTTTTTACTTACGTTTTTTCTTTCGCTTTTATACTTGGAGAGCGAATGCAACTTTACATGCAGCGTAGAATCTTTTACGAAGCCCCAAAATAAAAAGGGGATGGAGGGGTCGAGAGAGAGAAAGAGAGGGGGGGGGAAAAATTCATGACTGGGCGTTCAATGAAATATATCAGTACCTTTGTACGCCGAAAGAGAATTAATTTCTTTCAAAGAAACTGCACTACTTGTACCAAGTTCTAGGGGGAAGAGCGGGGGGGAAACCGAGAGGGGGGAGGGGAGAAAAAATTTTTGACTGGGCGTTCAATGAAACATATCAGTACCTTTGAACGCCGAAAGAGAATAATAACCTGCCAAGAAGAAAAATTGAACGCCGTTTTCTGACTGGGCCGCTCGACTACTTTTTTTGTAAAAAAGTTTTTTGGTGAAAATTTCAGGCGTTTTGAGAAGAAAAACTTAACATTTTTTTTTACATCTCTCTTCCAGTGCTCAAGCAAATGCACTTTCTTTTCTTTTTTTTTTTTTACGTTAATAATTATTTATATTTTATTTTGAGCAACCTCCTCCATTCCCCTGATAGTTGCTCCTATCCTCACCTTCTGCAGTAAAGTGCCTTGATCGACTGACAGTTGCAGTTCCATTTATAAGTGGGTAATATGAACGAGACCACCGCAACAAACCATGAAATTTTTCTCCCTTTATATTTTTAATAATGAAAGGAAATTCGGTTCAGTATTGTGTCTTTAGAGTGTATCTTATCTGACCTAGAGTCCCTGTTGTATATACTGTGACAGGGACCTTAATTGAAGCTCAATGGTGTCGGGACTTCATAACAAACGGTTGCGTAAGATCTCACCAACTCACTAACTCACTCTGTTAGTGGAAGTTTGCACTAGCGGCACTTTAATCTTCCGACTTTAAACCTGTAGAGTGCGCGTAAAGCGCGACGCGACAAGTCTTTGGACGCGACGCGACGGTGCGGTAAAATCGGAAGGGCTGGATATGCAATTTGTCCGTCACAGCATACTGCCTTCACTGCTAATAATAATAAACAAGGAAACACAGCTGACTTCATTGCATTTCGTACATTGGTCAGTAGGTCATTGCAAGAAAGATTATAGATACTGTAAGGAGAAAATGTCATCTTTGTTGGTCACATTAACTCTATGTTTACATGACAATGTTACACTTACGGCTCGAAACGCGATGGGAATCGTAATGCAATGAAACATAGTTCTTAATTAACTTATAATTATTATTTTAGTCATTCATACTTCACTCTCTAAAATTTTCTCAACACTACCACAGTGTTTTTTCGTCGAGCCTCGTATCAACCTTGTAAATGATTGGAAATGTGATGCAGAGCTAAAACCCGGGTTTTTGTGGCAACTTTGCTTTGGTTTCTTTCAAAATAAATTATTACTGTTTTTACTATCACCTACTTTTCTTTCTCCGATCCAAACATGAACTTGAACTGCACCAAGTATTTTGGTGTCCATTGGATTTGGAGCAAATCTAATTTTATGAGTACTTTAATAATAATATTAATAATTTCCTCTATCAACTTTGCGGTAGAACAGCAAATAGGCATTCTCACTACCAGCTGGCCAGTGGTGCTCCTTAGGTAATTTGAGTGTTCTCAGCCAAGTTAAACTTGTCTCCCAACCGCACATCAGCTGTATAGAGTCAAGACCATGATGAAATATTGCCACTTGCAATTTGAAAAGATCTGACGTTTCAAATGAATACAGTAATACACATCCCGTTGATAATCACTGCGGTACGGGGTATCATGTGACCGCACCGAAGTCAACATTCAACAAGTTTCTGATTCCAGAGTACTATTGCTACATGCTTAGGGGGAAGAATTTGCCCACTTTGTAACATTTTCTTTTTGAAATCACTCTAGAAACTCTGTCTTAAATTGTATGGGCTTGGGCGACTGTTGACGCTGGCTTGCGATCACCCGGGGTATAGGCAGTTACCGCTGCCTTGCGTCATTCTTAAATTATACTACTTACAGGGGTGGTTCAATGCAATTACACCCCCAAGCAAGATTTTGCAATGGCCATGGCTAGAGTATACTATAAGACCCAAATATTCTCAACGACGCCATGTTCGGTTAGCGAAATTGATCGCGCGGTTAGAGGACAGTTTTGGCGCGTCATTCAAATAAGAGAGGCACCCCTTCCCTGCTATCAAAATATGTTGATTAACTCATTGTGCTGTTTTAAATTCACAACCATGTTTAATGTTGCACCGAAAAAATTTCCAATAAATAAGAAACGACTGAAGAAATGCGATTGCTCACTCAATGTTTACATTCCTGATATGCTGATCGCCACCATTTTTGGTTAGCCTCAGCTCTCTCATCAGAAGCATTGATCGGGAATACTCGGGTCTTATAGTATACTCTAGCCATTGCCCCAAAAGTTGACTTTTCTTTTCGAAATTACTCGGAAAAACTCTGTCCTAAATTGTATGGCTGCCCCCGGGGTGTCACCGCTTATAATCCGCATAGACCTGGGCAGCGACCGCTGCTCACTGAGCAAGATACAGCAATATCCTTGGCTTGGGACCACAGTCCTTGTTCTATAGTGTAAGGAAAACGTCTATAGTTGTGACGGAACAATCTGCCGCAGTTTATGATCAAAGTGAGAATTGGCAACTTGGAGTCGAAAACAATGTCCGTCCACACCGAACATTTGTTGGATTGAGTAGTTTTGCGGGGTGAGAGAAGTAGTTACGCATCAGAGAGCACAGGTAAACTTACAAAAAAAATAAAGAGCCAAAACTTACTCGCATTGCATGTCTTCAATTTTGGTGCACTCATGACTAATAACACACAAATTTTTCAAGTAGCGGAGTCCAGCGACGAAAAAACTTTCTGCAGGCAAGGACTAATAAGCCTTTGTTCTAACCAAAGACAGATCATAGGGTTACAGTTCTTCACCGACAGATGATGATTCAAGCAGGTAAGGATAAGTTTATCATGATCATGACGTTCTTACCAAGGAAAGCTCTTTGGAGCCAACATTTCTTGGACAACAAAGGCTTAGTTTTCAAAGAAGACTGAATGGACACCGTCTGTAATCTGGAGATCGGTGAGGCACTTTGCAGAGTTTCTAGAGAAGACTTCATAGAGGGTCATTCCATTTTAAATCAACCAGAGCATGTGCTGCCTAGTCATGGATTTTGGAAATATTTTGTGGGGTGATTGTAACTACTTTTAGTAGCTCAAAACGTATTTTTTCAAATTTTTTTTGCTTATGGCCCCTGAGATATAGGCAACCGGAAATTCAAAAAATTTCGATTTTTGGCTTATCTTTGAACGCGCGCCACAGCCTTAATTCTCAACGGAAAGATACGGTTGAGGTCTCATTTTGATTCATTTTGCGTCCTCTTTTCATTGCTATAGGTCGTTTTTCATTAATTGAAGGTTTTGCAGGTTGCATACCTATTTGATTTTTGGTGACCCTATTGCAATTTTTCCGATCTTTGATAATTTTTTTAATAGGATAGCGTTGGTAGAAAAAATTCATACTTTCCAAGCTTTAAGTACACTACTAAGAGTCCCTGCTCAAAAAAAATTGGATCTCCTGAGCAATTTTTTCTAGTTGAAAAAATTGCTTAAAGTCGGCTGAAATTAAGAAAGGCCCAACTTTGAGGTTAAAAAAGTCGATGTGGGGATTCATGAAAAAATCTTAAAAAATAACTAAAATCACCGCTTTTATGTCTACTTTCAATATCTGAAGTTGAAAGTTTGTGTACTTGATCGCTACAGTCGATTTTTTTTTTTTTCAAAATCGATAAAAATACAATTTGCTCGAACACGCGCGATCGAAGCGAATAGAAGAGCCAACTCTTTGAGGTTTAAAATCTTGCAAAATCTCTAAAATGATCGCTTTTAAGTCCTTTTTCAACGCCTGAAGTCGAACATTTGATTACTGAAGCGCTTCGGTTGAAAAACAAGTTCTTAAAATCGGTAAAAACACAATAAGCACGGCCACAATCTGAGCTCAGTTCAGGGCATAGGGGCGTCGCGTGAAATTTTACCAATTTTACAAGCTTTCATTTCAACTGAAGCGCTTCAATAATCAGATGTTCGACTTCAGGCGTTGAAAAAGGACTTAAAAGCGATCATTTTAGAGATTTTGCAAGATTTTTAAACCTCAAAGAGTTGGCTCTTCTATTCGCTTCGATCGCGCGTGTTCGAGCAAATTGTATTTTTATCGATTTTGAAAAAAAAAATTCGACTGTAGCGATCAAATACACAAACTTTCGACTTCAGATATTGAAAGTAGACATAAAAGCGGTGATTTTAGTTATTTTTAAGATTTTTTCATGAATCCCCACATCGACTTTTTTAACCTCAAAGTTGGGCCTTTCTTAATTTCAGCCGACTTTAAGCAATTTTTTCAACTAAAAAAAATTGCTCAGGAGATCCAATTTTTTTGAGCAGGTACTCTTAGTAGTGTACTTAAAGCTTGGAAAGTATGAATTTTTTCTACCAACGCTATCCTATTAAAAAAAATTATCAAAGATCGGAAAAATTGCAATAGGGTCACCAAAAATCAAATAGGTATGCAACCTGCAAAACCTTCAATTAATGAAAAACGACCTATAGCAATGAAAAGAGGACGCAAAATGCATCAAAATGAGACCTCAACCGTATCTTTCCGTTGAGAATTAAGGCTGTGGCGCGCGTTCAAAGATAAGCCTAAAATCGCAATTTTTGAATTTCCGGTTGCCTATATCTCAGGGGCCGTAAGCTAAAAAAATATGAAAAAATACGTTTTGAGCTACTAAAAGTAGTTACAATCACCCCACAAAATATTTCCAAAATCCATGACTAGGCAGCAACATATTTCATTAATTTTGGTTGATTTAAAATGGAATGACCCAGAGTAAAATGAAATAACCTGCTCTTGCTAATCATCTAACCCTCATTAACAGTGAGGAACCATTGGTGACTTCTCTGGAAACTGATGAACGAAACCTTACATTTCCTAGCTTTCACACATTTAAGTGACGAAAGTGAAGCGGCGAAGAAGTTGATCGGGAATTGAAAGCTAATAAGAACTTTGAATCTTTATTACCACGTTAATAAATTGAATTGAAATGATTTTATTTGGGGGTAAATAGTCGTGTTGATGAAACCACGAGTAAAGTGTAAACCTAACCTACAATCGTGATGCGATTATATCGATTGTATCGATCTGAAAGTTTTGGCTGGATCTCCACTTGAAATCTGATTTGAAGCTGTAACTTTCTTAATAAGCGATGGAATTTAGCCGACTTGTCAAAGGTTTCTTCCTTAGAGCATGAGGAATTCAACCGTACCAAGTGTTTTCCCTTATGCGCTATAGTTACCGCTGCAGCCGTGACTAACGTATGGTCCTAAAAAGGGCATTTTTTGGCACTCTTTCTTCAATATCTCCCTCCACACTTTATGGATTTACATTTTCTTGAAAAAGCACCGTACGTGAATAAAATACGTTTCTAATGAGACCAAGTTTTTAACGATCCGTCTCACGGTTGCAGAGGAAATGAATAGGAATCATCGAGCACGCGCGAACTCCGGTTTTTGCGATATTTCGTCAATCTGAAGCAGTTTTTTGGCCGTTACTCTCTCGGATCGACATTAAATAAAAATCGCTCTCGTCAGTCACAGCTCTGTGAAACGCTGAACCCAAATATATAGCACACTTATGGGTTTTATTCTACGGTGTGTTCACATAATCGGTGGACATTTTCGAAAATCCACGAAAACGCAGTTTTGAGCTGTTTCGTGTATAATAAGCGGTAGGTGTACCCTCCCAGGTTCCATCGGTGTTTCTTACTGGGCCTGTGCGGCTACCGCCGCTTATGATACACACTATTATGACGAATTTACGCGAAATTTCGGAAATTTCTGTAATAAACGCGATATTTTCGAGTTTCCGCACATCTGTAAACGTTCCTAGGAGTTCCTAGAGTGTATCAATATCAATTGGAAACCTATAAATTAAGTTTTTCCAAAAGTGTGTAAACTAGACATTTAATGAAGGTATTTGTTACTAATTATTCACTTGAAATTTACCTGAGTTTCGTTGTCAAATATTGCAAATTTTTTATCTAAAGGTTACCTAATGTTTTGGAGAAATAAACGTGAATTAAGTGCGATTTTTTTAAATCATAGTTTACGTAACATTTACTTAATTTCTACGTAATTTAAAAGTTTACCTTTTTTTACGTATTATTTGCCGGCTGCGTATCATTTCCGCCCACTTTTTGTTTTTCACAGTTTTGCGACATTATCATTTCCGCCTACTTTAATTTTGCTTATAATTGTTTTGGCAACAGCGCATAGGATACTGGAGTGTAAACTACTGATAGTTGATCGAATGGATGTGATGTTTATCAGGCCAAAGTTGGTACAGGCGAATTCACTCTTATAAAGATCTGTTCCACGCTTACCTTTATAAATCCGACGATAATAAATAGGTTTTCAGTGGCTGTCTCTCATTTTTAAAGCTAGCGGATGTTCCCAAGACTTTTGCCTAGCTTGATGATGCTTGTCCTAAAAATGCCAACTGCCGTAAAGCTTCTTACGTGGCTAAAAACTATATTCACTCCAAAACTTTTCCACCTTCATTGTGGGCATCTGTTTTCACTCGGGATTGCATAACAACAACGAATGGAGTAGAAAACTACAACGGCAAATTAGACTTTGAATTTTACCATATAGTCATCCAAATATCCACGAAGGCATAACGCAGTTAAGGGAAGCGCAAACTATCATTTTACTAAAAATAGACTCGGTAAAACAAAAAGAAGTTTTTAAGATAAGAAATGATCAGGTGAAAGAGGAAGAACAGATCCTATACGCCACGGATGCACTCCCTACACTTGGCCATAGATTACACCGGTCAAGGTTTTAGAAGAGCTGTCAATTGTCAAAAATCCTCCCTCCACTTCTGTCATGCCAACGGTCACTGATGATCTAGACGATCCTGATCAACCCACCGAATTTCTTAAATTTTAATTCATCCACAACTGGTGAGTTATTCAAATATTTCTTTCCTTCTTTTAGCGGTGTTGCCAAATGAATGAAAAAATTACGGGAATTCAAATAAAAGTGGGCGGAATTGAAAACTGGGCGGAAATGATAAAATCGAGAAAAGTGGGCGGAAATGATAAAATCGAGAAAAGTGGGCGGAAATGATACGCAGCCTATTTGCCTTCGTTATGCCGATTGGGGCGCAGAACGAACAGATCAACTGTGCCTTCTATTTTATGATCACAACTTTTAAAATCGCAAAAATTCGCAGAATGTCTTTCCAGATAATAAAAGTAGAGAGTCTCAGCTTTCTTTTGATACGAAGGAAAATCGAGTATTATTGAGTATATCATTCGATAGTTTCATTTGAATCTATCTATGTTTATTGTTTTTTCCCGTGTGTTTCTGAGATTCGCCGGCTGATGTATGATTCGTGTCCACTAAATTTGATGAATTTGAGGACCCCTATACCCTTTAAAAGGTGTTTTATGGTCATATATGATGCTTTTTTCTTGCTCCTTGTACTTCTAATTTGTCAATCTCAGACCTTCTTTCAATGATCTGCAATATACTTTTTGGAGGTTTTCGGGCGCTAGATTGCCGAAATTACACACTGTGGGCCGCATATATTTAGACCTTACCAAAGCGCAGAGTTGGGCAAAAAATTATTCGGAAATTATTCGGTGTGTCTGGCAACGCCGAAGTCAATCGAATTATTCGACGAATAATTCTACAATTGACCTATACCTTCCGTGTGTTTCCCTTTCCTCAACTCAGGTAGCAAACCAGTTTTCAGTGTTGCCGGAGTCATTTCATTATTTCTGATTATTCGGTTGCCCAACTCTGCCAAAGCGTATAAAATAGAGTCGCAGGCTCAATGAGGAAGCGTGATTTCAAAACGAGCGAGACCCCCCCCCCGCCCAGCCCATCATGTGCAAGTATGCCCAAAAGAACTTTTCGCCGGGTGCTCTTCATGCTATCAGGTGAGTGTTTTCGGTCATTTATTTTAAGTATTCGATTATTTTTAGTTCGAAAATTGTGCTTTAGAGTTCCTGGATATATCATGTGCTTAAATATGAAAAACTAGCTGTACACCCGTGCTTCGCACGGCAAGTCTTACCGGTACAAAGGGTAAAATGACCACTTCCGAGTTCAAAATTTTGATTTGCTTATTGCAAAAGTGTAGGAGCTCTAGTACTATCCGTAGTTGAGTTCTTAAATTCATTGAATCCATCAAGTATCCCTCCTCATAAATTAATGTTGAAAATTGGTGTACCCATTATTTTATTACGGGATCTTAAACCACTAAATTATGTAACGGGACAAGATTGCGGGTTACAAATTTGAGTAAAAACATCATATATAGGAGCTACTATATCATCACTGGAATTGGACAAGGCGAGAAAGTATTTTTATTCCACGCATTCCTTTAATATCGTTTGATTATCCATTCCAGTTTAAACGTCTTCAATTTCTTGTGAAAAGCTGTTTTGTTATGTCCATTAATAAATCTCAAGGACAGTCGCTAAAAATTGTTGGCGTCGATTTAAGACTTGATTGTTTTTCTCATGGTCAATTTTACGTGGCCTGCTCTCGAGTTAGCTCTGCAAAATCGTTGATAATTTTACAACCTCAAGGAATTGCTACAAATGTAGTTTATAAGGAAGTGCTTGGTACTGAAACGTTGGTTAATTGTATTGTTTCGCATCTACAAACAATTAGCTAAACAAAGTCCGTTAATATAAGCATCATTCAGACATAGTTTTATTTTTAAGAATAAATAAAAAAAAAGTCTAAATTTACTTAAGTCCTGGAAGCTCCTGCAAATTTTTTTAGCATTTGTTTAGTTTTTGGGTTTTGCCACCTTCTTGAATATTACTCCAGCGGGCTGATTGTTTACTTTTATCGTTCATAGTTATAGCATCGTCATAGGCTTTATAACGACTGGATAGATAGTTATCGTTGACGAATAATTGTTTACTTTTGCGTGATTGCTATACCCATAGTATTATAAAGGCTGCTATCGAGCTGCCTTTATGATACTATCGGATCGTTTTATAAAGCCGACCGCGATAGAAAAAGAAGCGCCTTTGAAACGAAAATTGCAACGCATCGCGCATTTTGAGCAGCGTCTCCGTTTCCATTTTATACAGCTCTTTTTAGATTGATTTCAAGAATATTTCGAGTACACTTGTAACATAGTTTTAGGATTATTTTAGGTACTCATTGGGCATATTTACTAGACACTTTTAGCGTATTTTGGGCACTTTTGGGACACTCGTTGACAGGGCGTCATTTCGGGTTCGGCTTTGGGGGGGGGGGCCAAAATGTGATGACTTTTTTTTTTTAACATGCAGTAAGTACTGCATGTTTTTGTTAGGTTTTGTATCGATTTTGGCCATAACTTCCTGCGTAAAAATCGACAATTTTCGGCTTGGTCGCAAACGTGCGTTGTCAGATTTCCGTGCGTAATGATCGCGTCTTGCTTTACGGTGGATTCCGTTCGTTCGATATATTGCGGAGCGGCAACGCCAAAAGTCTCCTATCCTTTAACTAGCTACAAAACGAATCGCGCGCCATATCGGATTCTCGATATTCTTCGGTCCGCCGCACAATGGCAGAAATCAAATATTAGCGGTCCAATTCGATCTGTTCAAAGTTGGAAAACTAGTATTTTAGCTGGGTACTATAGTTGATTTTAAGAGGTTTATTTGGCTCAGTTTTTATTCCTGCCTGTCCCATACTTATCAGAGAGTATCATTTGATGATCGACAATTCTTGTATATCTCGTGTCTTTGCATTTTTGACCTCTTAGGACTCGATTTGGATCCATAGTGCGCTGTTTAAATGTTCGAATGTTTGTTAGGTTTGACTGAGTGTCAGTGGCGTCGCGTCCATGAGTGAACATGAGCACGTGCACCCCTGAGCCGAAAACTTTAATTAACGCCTGCAGTGAAAAAATATACCAAACCATGAACGATCAGTGCGTGGAAAAAGACTGAGCAGGGGCCTTCCGCGAATGCCGAGAGATGCGTATTGCGTAGAATATGAGTGTGTGGCGAGAGAAAAGTAACGCGCCCTGCCGCCTTCAGTGCAACGAGCGAGTGCCACGTATACGAAGCGTATAGCAAGCCGAGAGTTCCGTACACAGCACGAACTCGGCCGATACCGCTGTGTGTAGTGGAAGTCTCACCCTGGGCATACACTCGATCTAAACATTCGCTGAGAAACCTCGTCCTCGTGCATTTAGATTTGTGCACGAAACCGAGGAGAGGTGTCCAGCGAGCTACTCCCACCACCAGAAAACCGGTTCCTCTTCCACTGCTGCACGTGCTCACTGCTCAGTCCACGACTCTGCGTCTGCGTTTCGTGTGTGTCTCGCTGTCTCCTACTCATTCTCGTTGCGGCAGGCAAATACCGTCTGAAACTACTCAAAATTGCCTTTGAGTATACCTCAAATTCCAAAAGTTTTCCGGGGGAGGACCCCCGGACCCCCTCTTTCTTCCTGGGGGTTACCCCAAACCCCCCGGAAATATGTGCACTACCTGTTAGAAATCCACGCGACGCCACTGCTGAGTGTTTTGACCCTAAGTTTTCATAAGGATTGTCTCCGTTATGAATAAATTTGGTAGTTCATTATTTTGTCTGTGATTACCAACGAGCTATATCTAGTTCGGAAGCTTTGGTAAACATGCATAACCGCCTCGGAGATTTTAAGGTTACAGATTCGTGAAAATCAATGAGTAACAAATCGAATTCTTCGCGTGTTTTCGAACTCTATCAGTGACCAAATGACTTTCAAATTAGGATTTCTTTTGAGCTGTGCGTGTTTTCTGTCAATCATAGCCTTAATCTCAGTTTCTACTAATTGAAACACTCAAGTTCTTCATAGCTTTCATTTAGTTGTGTCAGTTGTAATTTTCATTCGTCATTTGTAAGCTCCTTAGGTACCTATTCTTAATTTTCCATGTCTCGAGACAACTTTATCAGGAACTCTTTCAGAGCCTTTAGGTACTGTAATGCCTTTGGGAGAATTCCGGTTGATTATGTGTTGAATAATAGTTAAGTAAATAACCAAACTAGTTATATCTCGTCCATGGTCGTAAGAGTAATTTTTTGTTTGTTTTCTAATATTCATGTATCTCGCTTTTATTTCAATGTTATGATATGATCATATCGGAGGTTCAACGATTTGCCAGTAAACAGTTTTCTACTTTCCCCTAAATACTCTTCGATTAGTTTTTTCCTTAAATTCTGACTTTGCTCGGCAATTCTTGCCGAGACAGGACTGAGACTGTCGCAAGATGTTTAGTGTTTACGTTTGAGGTTAATTGATGAGCAGTGTTCCCAAACGTTTGTTCTTTTTTTAATCATTACTCATGTCCTCTATTTTTAATTAGTGGTGCATTAAAGGATTATTTCAATCAAACATAACCCACCCACTTGCTTCCCATTAACTTCCAGAATCCAGAGGTTTGCTCGTGAAATGTTGTGGCCATGGCCGTGGTTGTGGATCATTTTATGAAATAAGAGATCTGAACAATCAACTTATTTCTCAGTTCTCAACCCATCTTTCAGTTCTGTAACTCAATCTAGATTTTATTATTTGCTTTACAAACGCTCACCCTTCTTTAAGCCAAGACATTCTTGTTTTCGGGTGTGTAGTGAATTCTGTCACGAATCAGTTTGTTGCTATCTTGTCCCTTCCGATCGAAGAGAATGAATTTTAATGTTTTTAAATGCAAGGTTTTGAACCAGACGTCAGAGCCACTTTCAAAGTTGTGGTTTTTATAACTGATGGCAACTAGTTAATACTGATTGGTTTCAATGGGTTAGGATGATTAAAATCCTTGGTGGTTTTCAAAAGTGTGTTCTTCGAGGAGTGATTTTTATCATGTTGCATCTCACTTTAACTGTCTCGTGCCTTTACAGAAGTAGTAACGCTGTCAGTATCCTTATTTAACTGCTGCTAGCAATGTATTCTAAACTTGGGCTTTTGAAACGAGAGTCTCCTTTTAGAAAATTTTATTAGTAGTCAGCTGTATTCTGCGTTCAAAAAATTCAGAGTGTAAGAAATGCTAGTTGGGGTATCATTAAAACTCAAGTCTTTCAAGTAAGTCGCATCAATTTTCACTCCAAACTCTACCATTAACTCTGTCTTTCAATGGATTTGTGTATATTTATCTTCAACAATTTTGGTGATAAATAGCTAGGTCATTTCAGGAAAGATTGCTGATGACACTCTTTATTTACATGTGCGGATGGATGCATTTCTGTCTTATGCACAGAACTTTGTGGATAATGTTCACAGCTGGAGTTCATTTATCTGCGTAGTTGCATACAAATGGAGTGCGCTTTGCAAAGCTGTCATTGGCAATATTTTTCTTAAATAAACGCTATCAAGATGATCAGAAATGTAAGCAAATCTATTTTGACATAAGTAACTCGGCTGATAAATTTGTATGCAGCAGCTAGTACAAAAGTTGTTACCAGTGGTGTAGCGTTTAGTGAGGCATTATTGCATTTTGTTCATTTAAACCTTTCAATAGATCAAACCCCTGACCCACTACCACCCCAGTAGCTTCATATTTTTCATGGATTTAAATGCGCACAGTACAATGTTGCCACTTTGCAGTAGTTTGTGTACTCAGTCGCTGAGTATTACATTTTTTTCATTTTTAAAATCACGCAATACTGATCCTTGTTCTATTCAGGGTACCGGAAACATTTTAAACTCTTTAAACTCCATGCCTGCTGAATTTCAAATATTGTCCCTTCAATTTCAACGCCAAGTTATTTTTCTGTCTTTTTTTTTTTAATTTGTTTTTCTTTTTGGTGGGTGAACTGTAGCGAGAGGATGAAGTAGAAGGGGAAGCAGAAGAAAGGTCCGGTAGGTACAAAAAATTAGACTTGGTCCTTCGGATATCAGCGCCTTTGGGCATTAAATCTTTTGCACTTTCATGTCCCTGCAATTTATGAGTTATGCAATGGTTTGCGTTGAGCGCAGCCAACAGATTGTAATAAAATTCGGATAATGAAGATCAGATAAAATCTCAGGCGAAATCTGAAGGGATAGGGGGCTAGAAGAAACACAGGAGTAGAAAGGGTGGGAAGAGGGGGAGGGAGGAGACTGGTTGCTTTGATATAAGCTAGTTTGTAAGTTGAATCTGAGAGATCTCGTGCACAATCATGCATCTCTCAGATAAGGTTAAAAAAACAGATTTTGACAGAAAAGTTTTTAAAGAGAGGAGATCGAGGTAGGAAAGAGGAAGGTAGTAAAAGGGAGAGGTTTGGAGAAATTTTTGGATCTTGACCGCCACGAGTTTAGATAGTTTTGGTGAAATAAATTTATCCAAAATAATTTGAGACATGAAATTAATAGAAATTAAAAAAGAAAATGAACAAAAAAAACTAGCGCTCAGAAGTTTCACATAGAAAAGAAATTCTCACTCCAACACTCTCACTTACTCTGCATACCCAATGAAATTATACAGAACATAATACAGAGATGATAACTATAGATAAAAGGAACCAGCACAGAGCATTTTTCTCAAGAACGGCTGATTAAAAATGTTTTGAATTCGTTACGGAATTGAAACAAATTTTTTCATTTTGATATTTTTTTCAAAAGCCCTCAACAGCTCCTCGTTCATATTAGAAGAAGCTCACACATTTATCAAGTTTTTTGCAAAAAAGCATCTTCTAAAAGTACAAAAAGAGTTCATATCCTCATATCAGAGGCAATTGCCAACATTTTTGCTCCCATAGACATTTACCAAAATACCCAGATTTTTTTAGCTATCGGGACTTAAAAGATTTTTGAATCAACCCTTGTGCTTATCCACTTGAGAATTTCTCACAAATCTTGACAGATTCTGAGAAAATATATAGAAACCTTCTGATCGATGTGCAACATGTTACCTTGAGGAGAAAAAATAAGGTGTATTTTGTCAAATTAAAATGTTGGGACTTCAATGGCAGAATCGGACCGATTCCGTGGTCTGAGACATAGACTGCCCAAAATTTAATTTAACGAAATACACCTAATTTTTACTTTTCTCCTCTAATGAAATTAGAAAAATTTAAAAGTATTGCGATAGCGCAGAGATTTCAAAGTATTTTGTTTCGATAGTTGGCCTCTCACGACTAAGTTATAATCATGATTTTTACAAATAATGGCCTCTCATCATGTCTAATACCATCAGAAAGAATATAGTTCAATCATATTAGCATATTTCTTAACCCTTTCTAACTTAGAGACATTTGTGCAAAAAAAAATTCTGTGGCGTCTGTCCGTCAGTCTGTCAGTCCGTCAGTCCATCAGTCCGTGAGTCCATCAGTCTGTCAGTCCGTGTGTACCTTCCCATCACTTTTGAAACATCGGTCCTTATGCTTCCAGATTTTGCACAGCTGTTACTTTTTAGATTCCCCAGAGGCACTTTTTTTGTTTTTTTGAAATTTCAACTTTTAGGTTAGTTATAGGGAAAAATGATTTCCATTTAATCAATGGTAAAATGGGTAAAATGGGTAAACTGGAATAATTCAAGTTTGGCTCAATCAATTTTGATGAAAGTTAGCAAACAAAATCTACATTCAGCCTACTATAAAATGAACTACACATAGTTACAATATTCAACCCTTAAAACCGTTTAAAAAATCAAAGTAAGTGCGCTTGAGCCAAAAAATGGAATTATCGTGAGAAATTAATCTTTTTACTTGGAATCAATCAGTTATGTCTCGATGAATTTTGATAATACTTTTGTACACACAATCCACTATCAAATACAAACATATTTGCTTTCTTAGTCACCATACTCAACCGCTAAAACCTTTTGAGAGGCAATATAGGTGCGATTGAGAAAAAAATATGGGAATAAGCAAACAAAAAAAATATTCCTATTAATGGGATAGTTCAGGTTTGGTCCAATGATTTGTGATGAAACTGGCAAATACAATCTACAATTAGTTTACAAAAGAAAGTATCCCTTGCAGTTACAATATACAACGCTTAAGAGAGTTTAAAAATCAAAATAGGTGTGTTTGACCCAAAAAAAAAGAATCAAATAAAGTGAGGAATTAATGCTAAAACTTGGAGTCAATCATTAATGGGATGAATTTGATGAAACTTTGCACAAACATAACATGTTACCGACCCACTAAATAATTCTCTCATACAGTCATCATAAAAAACCTTTAAGACCGTTTCAAGGTGCAATATAGGTGCGATCGAGCAAAAATCTTTTAAACTAAGCCAATATAAAGACAAAAATAATATTTGGAATAAGTAATTCAAGCATGACTCAATTAAGTTTAATGAATATTAAAACAAAATGTTTGCAATCTGCCTAGGCATAATTTTTTTTTCATGTATAGCTAGAACAAACAACTCTTAAGTCTGATACCGTTTAAAGGCAATGTAGGTTCCATCAAACCAAAAAAAGAACGTATAAGGAAAATTAAACGCTAAAGAAGAGTCAATCAAAAATGGCTGGATGAATTTTGTTGAAATTTTGTGTACGCAGTCTACAAACAAAGTACATCTTTGGAGGGGGGTGTAATCTGCTAAATTAAAAAATTATTTTGAAGATTCACCGTTTGAAAGAAGGAACAAAAATTGTATTCATTGGAGGAAATGCAAGAATCAAATCGATTTTGACAACCTATAAAAACTAAGGAAAAAAAGAAACTCCAACAAATAGAATGAATGCAACTTAAAGATATGCACTTATTGGAATCTGGAATTAATCTAAAACTTGCTGAAAACAACATCAGAATAGAATTAGGGATCTCAATTAACCTTCAATTGATGAAGTAGGCAACTATTCGTACAGCTTCGCTACAAATTTGCAAACTCTTCGGATGAAGGCAGAATTAGGTCCAAGAGATGAAATATTTGATAAATATTTGCGGGTCTGGTGTCTACCCTAGAATTCTAAAAGGGGTCTGGGGTCTCCCCCAGAATTTTAAAGGGGGTTTGAGGTCTCCCCCAACATTTCAAAGGGGGTCTGGGGGCCGCCCCAGATAAAAATGGAGTGAGAAAGTGTTCGTAGGGTATTCCCTACAGTTTATTTCACTTTAAGGTACCAAACTAGTGGCACATCATCATCAAAATGGTTTCCATCCATTTGATCAGAATCTGTCATGTATTTGAAGAATTCTCAACAGGGTGGCCACAAAAGCCGATTCAATTTTTTTCCAAAAATCTGCCATAACTCAAAAAATTTAGGTTTTTTGGTAAATGTCCATGGGAGCAAAAATGTTGGAAATTGCCTCAACTTCAAGAACACGAGCTTTTATCATAACTTTAAAAGAGGTTTTTTGAAAAAAACTTGAGATAGATGGAATTAAGCCTCCCCCCTCAAATATGCCCCAAAGGGCTAAGTATTGGAAGCTATCGATAGTATGATAAATGAAAAATTCAGGGTCGATCCCCTATCCGACTTCCATGTTTCAAAACATTTCAATCAGCCATTCTCAAGAAAAATGCCTGGTACAGGTGCTCTGGGTCACCATGTATACAGGGTGTCAATTAAAAAAGGAGCCAGGCCGAATATCTTGAGAACGGCTCCGGATTCCGAAAAACGCTGAAACACGTGTTACATTATTTTGAGCAGGACATCTTTTTAGGGGGTCGCCGATTTGGGGGCTCTCTCTGGGGGGTCCCCAAGGGGGCTACCACCTCCCTCAATCCAATACTGCAATGGGGCCCCCATTTTTTTCTATTAATAATTAAAAATATGGTAAAATTCTAAGACTTTTGGTACAAGTTGAACGTCGACATCGTTTTTTTTTTCGATTCGATTATCGAAGGTCAAAGTTCGATTTGGGCCTATTTTCAAGAAGCATTACTTACTCCTCTTTGAGAGTCGGATTCACAAATCAAGGACACAAAATACTCTGAAAAGCAAGCCCTTTTCAGAAAAAAATTCAATTATAACAAACATTTAGTCAAATTTGGTTTTGAAGCTCAAAAAACTTTTAGACGTTTTTGGACCCCAAGGAGGGCCATCTGAAAAATTCCTAGTTACGTCCCCTATTGAGTGATACATCAATCAAAAGACCTACAAACTGAGCATTTCGGCGCAAACCGGAGGTGGATCGTTTTTACATTTGAGATATCGAATGTCAATTACAGATTGAGATATCTCGATTGTGAAAAACGATATCGAACCTCCGGTCTGCGCCGAAATGCTCATTTGTTACGCCTTTTCGATTAATGTATCAATCAATAGGGGTCAAACCTCGTAATTTTTCAGATGGCCCTCCTTGGGGGCCAAAACGTCTAAACGTTTTGGAGCTTCAAAACCAAAATTTGACTAAATGTTTGTTATGATTGAATTTTTTCTGAAAGGGCTTACTTTTTAGAGTATTTTTGTGTCCTTGATTTTTAAAATCGACTCTTCAAAGAGGAGTAATGATTTTTGAAAAATTACTCCAAATCGAACTTTGACCTTCAATGTATCAAAAACGAAAAACGATATTAAACTTCGATTCGTACCCAAAGTCTGATAATTTCACCCTCCTTTTGATGAATAAATAAAATATGGGGTTCCTCGTTTGAAGTATTGAATTTAGGACGTGTATCCGCCCTGCGTGGGCCCCCCAGAGATGGCTCCGAAATCGGAACCCCCTATAAAGATGTCCCCCTCAAGCTAATTGAAACGTGTTTCAGTGTTTTTCAAAATCCGGAGCCGTTCTCGATATATTTGGCCTAGCTCCTTTTTAAATTGACACCCCTATATGCTATGAAACTTAATGAAAGCGGTATTACAAGAATAACAATGCAGTCAAAGCAGCTTACACTGATTGACTGCATGTTATCTTTGTATCGCTAGACTGCGATACAAAATCTGCTGGCTGCTTGTTTTTTTTTTGTAGTTTTCTTCATTCCATTTTCTTATTTCCTTTCTATCGATTTCTTTTTACTTTCTCACTCTAATGAAATTAGAAAAATTGAGAAAGTATTGCGATGGCGCAGAGATTTTCAAGGTATTTTGTTTCGATAGTTGGCCTCTCACGACTAAGTCAATCATGATTTTCAAAATAATGGCCTCTCATCATGTCTAATACTATCAGAAAGAACATACTTCAATCATATTCCCATATTTCTTAACCCTTTCTAACTTAGAGACATTATGCAAAAAATTCTGTGGCGTCTGTCCGTCAGTCTGTCAGTCCGTCAGTCCGTGTGATATTTCCCATAACTTTGAAATATTGGTCCTTATGCTTCCAGATTTTGCATAGCTATTGCTTTTTAGATTCCCCAGAGGCCCTTTTTTTTTTTTGTTTTTTTGAAATTCAATTTTTAGGTTAGTTATGGGGAAAACATGATTTCCATTGAAATCAATGGTAAAATGGTAAATTTGGAATAATTCAAGTTTGGCTCAATCATTATGATTTAAGTTGGCAAAAAAAAACTACATCCAGCCTACTGAAAAATAAACTACTCATAGTTACAATATTCAACCCTTAAAACCGTTTAAAAAATCAAAATAAGTGCGCTCGAGCCAAAAATGGAATTATCGTGAGAAGTTAATATTTAAACTTGGAGTCAATCATTACGGCTCGATGAATTTTGATACACTTTTGTACACTAAATCCACTATCAAATACTAACATATTTTGCTTTCTTAGTGCACCATACACAACCCATAAACCTTTTCAAGAGGCAATATAGGTGCGATGAGAAAAAAATATGGGAATATAAGCAAATAAAAACATATTCCTATTAATTGGTTAGTTCAGGTTTGGTCCAATGAATTTTGTTGAAAATTGGCAAATACAATCTACAATTAGTTTACAAATAAAGTATCCCTTACAGTTTCAATATACAACCTTAAGAGAGTTTAAAAACCAAAGTAGGGTGTTCGACCCAAAAAAAATAATTAAAGTGAGGAATTAATGTTAACACTAGGAGTCAATCATTAATGGGATGAATTTTGATGAAACTTTGCACAGATATAACATGTTACCGACCCACTAAAATAATTCTCTCATACAGTCATCATGAAAAACCTTTGAGACCGTTTCAAGGGCAATAAAGGTGCGATCGAGAAATCTTTGAAACTAACCCATATATAGACAAAAATAATATTTGGAATCAGTAATTCAAGTGTGACTCAATTAAGTTTGATGAAAATTAAAACAAAAAGTGTGCAATCTGCCTAGGCATAATTTTTTTGCATGTATAGCTATAATAAACACCTCTTAAGTCTGATACCATTTAAAGGCAATATAGGTTCCATCAAACAAAAAAGAATGTATCAGGAAAATTAACGTATAAAGAGGAGTCAATAAAAAATGGCTGGATGAATTTCGTTGACATTTTATGTACGCATTCTGCAAACAAAGTACATCTTTGGAGGGGGGTTTAATCTACTAATCACTAAATTAAAAAATTATTTTGAAGATCCACCGTTTGAAAGAAGGAGACAAAATTGTATTCATTGGAGGAAATGCAAGAATAAATTTCGATTTTGACAACCTATAAAAACTAAGGAAAAAAAGAAACTCCAACAAATAGAATGAATGCAACTTAAAGAAAAGAACTTATTGAAATCTGGAATTAATCTGAATAACTTGTTGAAAGCAACATCAGAATAGAATTTAGGGATCTCACTTAGCCTTCAATTGATGAAGTAGGCAACTATTCGTACAGCTTCTCTACAAATTTGCAAACTCTTCGGATTGAAGGCAGAATATGTCTAGAAATGAAAATATTGAAATTTGAGGCGGGTCTGGGGTCTATCCCAGAATTCTAAAGAGGGTCTGGGGGTCTCCCCCAACATTTCAAAGGGGGTCTGGGAGCCACCCCCATAACTCTAAAGGGGGTCTGGGTGTCCTCCCCCAGATAAAAATGGTGTGAGAAAGTGATCGTAGGGTATTACCTACAGTTTATTTTCCTTTCTTTCTTTCTTTCTTTCTTTCTTCCTTCCTTTCCCATTTTTTCCTTCTCTCTTCCTTCCTTTAGAAAATATCCACGCGCCGCAGCGCGGCGTCGGCTCGACCCCTGTGGTTGTAATTGATTGTATGAATATGGAGGAGCATCAATGAGGAAACTTAGACTTGGTCGCTCTGATATCAGATGATTTGCAAGTTGAATCAGAGCTACCATGTCTTTTGGTTGTATGCGGCTATTCAGACGAAAGTGTTTACAGGAGAAGTATCAAATATTTTGAAGGAGCTTCATACGGAAGATCTGTTACCAGGAGAAGTATCAATTATTGAAGAGCTTTATACAGAAAATAGAAAATGTGATCAGGAGAAGTATCAAATTATTTGAAAAAGCTCTGAAGCCACCTAATCGAGGAAACTTAAGACTTGGTTGCTCTGATATCACACAACTTGTAGGTTGAATCAGAACGACATGTCCATCGGGTATAGGGAAATAAATATAGGAAGAGATTTGAAAGAACAGTTTTTACGAGCAATTTTCATGAAGAATGTTTGGGGCAGGTGAAGCAAAATGGAGCTGGTTTGGGGAAAGGTTTTGGATCTTGGCCGCAATCACTTGAGTTTGGCTGAAAGTTTTGGTGAAATAATTGAGAGATGAAATTATAGGAATTAAAAAGAAAATGAACAAAAGCACTAGCTCTCAGAAGTTTCACATGGGAAATAAATTCTCACTCCACCACTCTCCTTACTCTGCATACCCATTAAATTATACAGAACATAATGCAGCGATGATAACTATAGATAGAGGAACCAGCACAGAGTTTTAAGAGAAAAACCAAATGAAAGAGAACGATTTCAACATGTTAGCTGAACCTTCAATAAGACCTCACAAATGACGAAATAAGAGACAGTGGCCTAGAGTTCAAGATGAAGGAACCATACCACCAGCATTTTTTCTCGAGAACGGCTGATCGAAATGTTTTGAATCAAAAAAATCGGTACGGAATGGACACAAAATTTTTCATTTTTGATATTTTCAAAGCCCTCATCAGCTCCTCGTTCATATTAGGAACCTCACACACTTTTATCAAGTTTTTTGCAAAAAGCATCTTCTAAAAGTACGAAAAAAGTTCATATCCTCATAGCAGGCAATTGCCAACATTTTGCTCCCATAGACATTTACCAAAACACCCAGATTTTTTTTAGCTATAGGGCTTGGGAGATTTTTGATTCAACCCTTTTGCTTATCCAGTTGAGAATTTCTCACAAATCTCGACAGATTCTGAAAAAATATATCGAAACCTTCTGATCGATGTGCAACATGTTACCTTGAGGAGAAAAATAAGGTGTATTTGTGTCATCAAAATGTTGGGACTTCCATGGCAGAATCGGATCGATTCCATGGTCTGAGACATAGACTGCCCAAAATTTTAATTTAACGAAATACACTAATTTTTTCACTTTAAGGTACCAACTAGTGGCACATCAATCAAAATGGTCCATCCATTTGATCAGAATCTGTTATGTATTTGAAGAATTCTCAACAGGGTGGCCACAAAAGCCAATTCAAATTTTTTCCAAATCCGCCGTACCTAACTCAAAAATTGAGGTTTTTTGGTAAATGTCCATGAGAGCAAAAATGTTGGAAATTGCCTCAACTTCAAGGACACGAGCTTTTCTCATACTTGAAAAGAGCTTTTTGAAAAAAAAAAAACTGAGATAGATGTGATTGAGCCTCCCCCCTCAAATCTACCCCAAAGGGCTAAGTATTGGAAGCTATCGATAATATGATAAATGACAAATTTAGGGTCGATTCCTATGCGACTTCCATGTTGCAAAACATTTCAATCAGCCATTCTCAAGAAAAAATGCCTGGTACAGGCTCTGGATCACCATGTATACAGGGTGTCAATTAAAAATGCCTCCCGGCAGGCCGGTAAGGCTAAGTAGATTCCATGCTTGGTTACATCATTGTTTCAAAAATTTAAATATAGTTTATAATTTTCGTTAAATTTTTTTTTTTTTATTTCATCAGCTGCTCAAAATCCAAATATTATTGTGAAAAAGATTATATTACCAATATAGAAATGTGTAATCTTTACAATGCAAGTGAGAAATAAAAGCTAGGTTATATAAGTTTTTCACAAATTTCAATAAATAGGTTATGTTATGATTTTCTTTGAATTATTCATTTTTTTTTTTTTTATCAGCTGTTCAACATTTAAATAAAAATACCCATGAGAAAAAGATTATAGTACCAAGATAGAAAAATGTGTAATCTTTGTAACGCTAATGAGGAATAAATCTGAATATAAGAGCAGCTGATCAAACAAGAAAATAAATAAATAACGTACCTAAGCAACAGTGCACGTGTAAAACAAAGAACGAGCAATAATTATACCAATACACTATCCTTGTCTTTCACATGTAAAATCCCATAAGAAACTAAATAGCTCGTAAAACACGTAAAACACAAGGAAAATTTAAGAAATGGAGCATATGAACTAAAAACATCCTCCACGATATATACTAAAATTTTTGAACCAAAAAAACAATTTCTTCATATAAAAACACTGCCAAAAAACCCGAAAAACACATCACTATAACTCGCTTACAACGCAAAAAACGAAAAAATGACTCGAGTAAAAAAGTTGCGTATCAAAACGGCTAACATAAATTTCCCAAAAAAAAATACTCAAAACAAACACTCCTAAAAATAAACCTCAAAAACACATTTTACGACTCAAACACGGCCCTTAACGCGAAAACTAACTGTCGGATTCACACCATCTTCGAACTCATCCAAGAATTAAACCCAACGAATAGTTGAGACAAATTTCAAAAATAAAAACCAAAAATTACGAACAGGATCGTGGGACATAAAAACGGTATATATATATATATATAATGCTTTTGAGTTGGGCAAACTCATCAGCTGAGGTAATAAAGCCAAGAAAAAAGAAAAAAATCATATTAAAAATATGAAAGTAATAGTTAAAAAACTAAAGGGGGAGAGAGTTCAACTCAGGCAGTGCAACAGAAAGCATGAGCGAGGACAGCGTTCGAGAGCATCACGACCGGTTTCGTCCTTGTTAGGACTCATCAGGTGAGCTTACTCGAGCTGCCTCTAACTCAATGCAATCGGCACTCCAGCAAGTCGTCAAAACGACATCGCTGACGTGACGCGAGAACGCAAAAAAATGCGCGCGCGCCATCTACCGTAAATGTTGAACAACTCTCAGATGAAAAAAAGAAAAGCCCAAAAAAAGATTAACGAAACGGCTGGGGATGCGAACGCAATCCAAACACAGCCGCCCGCTCCCGAACGGGAAAAAAAGAGCACGAGAACCTCAACGTGCTTATAATAAGCGAAACAACATACTTTGGCCGCAATGGTATAGACAATGCTTTTGAGTTGGGCAAACTCATCAGCTGAGGTAAAAAAGCCAAGAAAAAAGAAAAAAATCATATTAAAAATATGAAAGTAATAGTTAAAAAACTAAAGGGGGAGAGAGTTCAACTCAGGCAGTGCAACAGAAAGCATGAGCGAGGACAGCGTTCGAGAGCATCACGACCGGTTTCGTCCTTGTTAGGACTCATCAGGTGAGCTTACTCGAGCTGCCTCTAACTCAATGCAATCGGCACTCCAGCAAGTCGTCAAAACGACATCGCTGACGTGACGCGAGAACGCAAAAAAATGCGCGCGCGCCATCTACCGTAAATGTTGAACAACTCTCAGATGAAAAAAAGAAAAGCCCAAAAAAAGATTAACGAAACGGCTGGGGATGCGAACGCAATCCAAACACAGCCGCCCGCTCCCGAACGGGAAAAAAAGAGCACGAGAACCTCAACGTGCTTATAATAAGCGAAACAACATACTTTGGCCGCAATGGTATAGACAATGCTTTTGAGTTGGGCAAACTCATCAGCTGAGGTAATAAAGCCAAGAAAAAAGAAAAAAATCATATTAAAATATGAAAGTAATAGTTAAAAAACTAAAGGGGGAGAGAGTTCAACTCAGGCATGCTTTCTGTTGCACTGCCTATATATATATATATATATATATATATATATATATATATATATATATATATATATATATATATATATATATATATATATATAATATATATAATATATATATATATAAAATTAGGCGATTAAAGTTGTTATATATATTAGTGGGCTAATTAAGAATTGTTATATATATATATATATATATATATATATATATATATATATATATATATATATATATATATATATTATATATATATATATATATATATATATATATATATATATATATATATATATATATATATATATATATATTATATATATATATATATATATATATATATATATATATATATATATATATATATATATATATATATATATATATATATATATATATATATACAATTTTCAACGAGTGGTATTTTCTCACTCAGGGGACCATGAACCGTGCTCATTTGATAAAATTTCCCGAAAAATCCAACATCGCACCCTCTGCAATAAGTAGATTCCTGGAATCTACTTAAAAGGAGCCAGGCTGAATATCTCGAGAACGGCTCCGGATTCCGAAAAACGCTGAAACACGTGTTAAATTATTTTGAGCAGGACATCTTATTAGGGGGTCGCCGATTTTGGGGCTCTCTCTGGGGGGTCCCCAAGGGGGCTACCATCTCCCTAAATCCAATACTTCAATGGGGCCCCCAATTTTTTTTTATTTAATAATTAAAAATAAGGTAAAATTCTAAGACTTCTGGTACAAGTTGAACGTCGACATCGTTTTTCGTTTTCAATTATATCGAAGGTCCAAGTTCGCTTTGGGCCCATTTTCAAGTAGCATTACTTACTCCTCTTTGAAGAGTCGGAATTCACAAATCAAGGAAACAAAAATACTTTGAAAAGCAAGCCCTTCTCAGAAAAAAATCAATTACAACAAACATTTCGTCAAATTTTGGTTTTGAAGCAAGCTCAAAAAATTTTAGACGTTTTTGGGCCCCAAGGAGGGCCATCTGAAAAATTCCGAGGTACGACCCATATTGAGTGATACATCAATCAAAAAGACCTAACAAACTGAGCATTTCGGCGCAAACCGGAGGTGGATATCGTTTTTACATTTGTGATATCGATTGTCAATTTACAGATTGCGATATCTCGATTGTGAAAAATGATATCGAACTCCGGTTTGCACCGAAATGCTCAGTTTGTTAGCCTTTTCTATTAATGTATCAATCAATAGGGGTCGTACCTCGGAATTTTTCAGATGGCCCTCCTTGGGGGCCAAAAACGTCTAAAAGTTTTTGGAGCTTCAAAACCAAAATTTGACTAAATATGTTTCTTATGATTGAATTTTTTTCTGAAAAGGGCTTACTTATTAGAGTATTTTGTGTCCTTGATTTTTAAATTCCGACTCTTCAAAGAGAAGTAATGATTTTTTGAAAATTAGTCTAAATGGAACTTTGACCTTCGATGCATCAAAAACGAAAAACGATATTGAACTTCGATTCGCACCAAAAGTCTGATAATTTCACCCTCTTTTCGATTAATAAATAAAATATGGGGGTCCCCGTTTGAAATATTGAATTTAGGGACGTGGTATCCGCCCTGCGGGCCCCTCAGAGATGGCTCCGAAATCGGAAACCCCCTATAAAGATGTCCCCCTCAAGCTAATTGAACACGTGTTTCAGTGTTTTTCAAAATCCGGAGCCGATATCCTTTAGACCCGATCGCCTTTAGACCCCGATATCTCCGCGGAAATACCGCGCAGAAAAAAAACCCTTCTTATTGCATCTATTCATATAAACATCCTTCGATATGGAAAGTATCAGACCCGTAACACCCACTGTTACCGAGGTACGTTGATCATAGGTGAGTCAGTCAGTTAGCTTAACTGAGATTTATATATGTTACAGGACAAATCCGATTTTAGGCTAGACTAGTTTAGCCTAGGTCAAACCGGTTTGGCCTAGGCCGGAGCAGAACAGGCAAAACTAGTTTTGCCTAGGACAAACTAGTTGGGCCTGAAATCCTCCAGGCCAAACCTGTTGGGCCTAGGACAAACTAGTTTGGCCTAAAATTCTCCAGGCCAAACTGATAACGTGCAGGCCGAACTAGTTCGGCCTGAAAATGTTCAGGAAATACTGATTATGTGCAGGTCAAACTACTTCAGCCGGAAGTGACGGCCGCGGCGCAGGACAAACTAGTTGGGACTAGGACAAAGTAGTTTCGCATAAAGTTCGCATGTGACAAAGAGAGAATTCTTTTTTTAATCCAAGGTGTATTTCGTTTGTGTTAAAGAAACTGCTCATCGAAAAATTGACTAAGGGGAAATTACTTTAAACCAAGGAAAATGTCTGCTGCTACAGGTAAAATATTCCTTTTTGTGAATTGGGAACGGACTTAAGTCCGGATTAACGGATTTTAAAATAATCAACAGTGTAAACCAACTCTGCCGTTTGGTTTCTCTTAGAGATTCGTTTTTCGTGATTATGCCAAACAAAACGAAGAAAGGAACCAAGTCACTTTAAACGCTAAAAATTAAGTACCTTTCCTGCATAGGAAATTTCACTTTTCCGGTGTTGAAATGCAAAAACATAACGGTAGTTGAATGAAATCAAAACGTAAGTAATTCCAAGTTTTTTGTTTAAATGCTAGCTCTTCAACTTTAAACTCAATTTTCTCGAGATCAGCTCCATGTCACTTGATTCCTTTTTGACGAATGCTGTCTAATTATTATCATTGCTAGCAAAAGCAATAAAGCTGTTTAGACTTTCGTGGCACGCTTTTTTAACACCTGCGTGTTGGAATTTTCACTGCTTGTTTTTTTTTTTTTTTTTTTTTTAGATCCTTCAAACATGCATGGATTTTTTTTAAGCTTGACCTCCTGAAAAGAAAAGCCGACTTACTGAGTGTTATGGTAAGGTTCTTGGCGAGGGGGGTGGGGGATGTTGGTTGGTTGGATTTCTCATAAATGCATGATGGGAACGATGCAGGCCCTGGTAAAAAAAAAAAAAAAAAACCTCAGAGAACCTTAGAAAATCCTGAGGGCACCCTTAGGATTTCTGAGGGCCTCTGAGGTTTTCTGAGGGCACCCACAGAATCTTTGAGGGCGCTCACAGACCACTTGAGGGCGACCACAGAGCGCTTGTGGGCGACCACAGAACGCTTGAGGGCGACCACAGGGCGCTTGTGGGAGACCACAGAACGCTTGAGGGCGCCCACAGAGCATCCCGAATCTTTTGAGGGGGCCCTTACAACCTTAGAAATTCTGATCAGAAATCTTCGAGGGTGAGCTTCGATCATTTTGAAGACGACCGGAACCAGTGGTGCCATTTGGGGGATGGCAGGGGGCAATTCCCTCCCCCCCCCCCCCCAAGGATTTTCAATGTGGCCGAAAAATCAAGTCAAAGATTTTTTTTTGAAGATGCACGGCAAAAAAAAAAAAAAAAAGGTCATCCAAATTTTTGGAGGGCCTCCGGGCCTCCCCCCCCTCCCCAAGGAAAATCTGAAATGGCGCCCCTAACCGGAATAACATTTTTACAGGACAACAAACTAGCACTCGGACTTTCGAATCTTAAATGTTTTAGGGGTTATTTTCAATATAGTAACTCGTGCATTTCGGCAACATTGTTTTTATCCCATATCATATGATTCCATGAAAAACAATCGATTGCTTACCATGTATTCAAATGGAGGTAAAACATTTTTGCCACACATGGCTCCACCACTGGTCAAGTAATTAATAATAATAATAATAATAATAATAATAATAATAACCAACACCAGAACCAACGGCTGTTGACCAATTCTGGAGAGGAATATTTGAAGATGACACGCAGCACAACCAAGAAGCCAAATGGATCGGGAAATTTAAGTGCAACACCCAAATGGAGTTCGATCCGATCTCGGAAACAGAGGTCAAAACGGTAGTATCCAGAATGGCTAACTGGAAATCCCCAGGTCCGGACATGATCCAAAATTTTTGGCTCAAGCAATTTCGAACGATGCATAAGAAACTAGCGATGGAACTTAATAAACTATTGGATTCAGATGATTTTCCAGAATGGATGGCAAGAGGCAAAACGTTTTTGATCCCAAAAACACCGGAAACTGACAACCCTCAGAACTACAGACCGATCACCTGTCTTAACACTACATTCAAGCTGTACACGGGAATACTTGCGGAAAAAATAGGAAGATATGCCGAAAAAACCGGTATCATACCAGTAGAGCAAAAAGGATGTAGAAGAGGAGCCCGAGGATGCTTAGACCAACTGCTTATCTCTAAAAGGGTGGTAGAAGACTGCAAAGCCCGTAACAAGAACCTGTCACTAGCCTGGATAGATTATAGAAAAGCCTTCGACAGTGTACCACACTCATGGATCCTACAATCGATGAAAATGGTAGGCATAAATGAAAAAATCGTCGGAACATGCGGAGCGATGATGAAAAAATGGGCCACGAGGATTCATGTCAACTTGGGCAGCTGGTCCATGGTAACGGATACAATGGCCATCAAGAGAGGAATATACCAAGGGGATTCCCTTTCGCCTCTCCTATTTTGCATAAGCCTGGTCCCCCTGTCACAGATGTTGAAGGTCCTAAAGCGAGGATATAAAATGGAAAGTATGGAGATGGAAGTCCACCACCTGTTTTTCGTAGACGACTTAAAACTGTTTGCAGAGGACGACAGAGGTCTCAAGAAACAACTAAACGTCGTGCACGAGTTCAGCAGTGATATCCGTATGGAGTTCGGGATAACCAAATGTGCAAAAGCGGAGTTTAAGAGCGGAAGATATGCATATGGCGAAAACATTCAAATAGAGCAAGGATTAGAAATACGAAACATGAAAGAGGGAGAAATCTATAAGTACCTCGGCATGGAGGAAAATGATAACATCAGTCAAAAAAGAATGAAGGCCCAGATGAAAGCAGAGTATGTGAGAAGAGTCCGCTGCATTCTAAAACAGAACTGTCAGCAAACAACAAGTTTAGGGCGATCGGCACATTTGCTGTGCCGGTTCTAGAGTATGGATTCGGCATACTTAATTGGAAGAAACACGAAATAAGAGCAATAGACACGAAGACAAGGAAAATGCTGACAATGGGCAAAATGCACCACCCGTCTGCGGACGTTGACAGACTATACGTGGCAAGGAAGTATGGAGGCCGAGGCCTGCGACAGATAGAAGCTGCTTTCAAGTCCAGCCTAATAAACTTGAAGGACTACCTAACGAGGAAAGCAACAGAAGACCCATACCTAAAGTTAGTGCTGAAACTGGACCAGCGTCCGAGACAAGAAAACTCTATTGTAAAGGAAGTAAAGAAGTACGAAGAAGAGGAGGGATGTAGCAAAGCTGAAGACAGAACACCAATACAACGAAAACAGGACGTCAAAGCGAAGATAAGCAGTAACATCAAAAACCGCTGGAAACAGAAACCGATGCATGGCCAACATCCGAGGCTTCTGGAAGAGGCTCGAATCAACGGCGACGAATCGGTGCTCTGGCTAACCGGAGGACACCTCAAAGGCGAGACAGAGAGCCTGATAGTAGCCGCACAAGATCAAGCGCTAGCAACACGGTATCGGACTGTTCGCATCCACAAAGTCCCCGGCACTACTAAGTGTCGGATGTGCGGACAGTTCGATGAAACCATAGATCACCTTGTCTCTGGCTGCCCCGTCCTCGCCAAGGAGGAATACATTTACAGGCACAATAGGGTCGGAGCCCACCTGCACTTCGAAATCTGTAGAGCAGTGGGGGCCCCGGTGGACACCGATAAGTGGTACGAACACCAACCACGGCCTGTAGTAAAATCCGCGGACGGGAAAACTACAATAATGTGGGATTACTCAATCCAAACCGACAGAACAGTACCGGCAAACCGTCCAGATATTGTCGTGAAACAGGAGGGCGAATTATGCCTCCTCATAGATGTATCCATACCAATGGACCGTAATGTTCATACTAAGGAGGCTGAAAAACTCTTAAAATATAAATCGTTGGAAATCGAAATACAACGGATGTGGAAAACGAAAACCAAGGTTATTCCGGTTGTCATAGGGGCGACAGGAGTCGTAACGAAGACAATGCACGCACACCTCAAAAGCGTACCTGGCACAACACCCTTGGCCAGCATCCAAAAGACGGCGGTCCTCGGTACAGCCACGATACTGAGGAAGGTGCTGATGTAATGAGGCAGTGTAGGCCCGTTCTCAGAAGCAGGATTCGATGTAGACAAATAATTGTAAGCTGCTGAGCTTATTAAAAAAAAAAAAAAACAAAAAAACAAAAAACAAAACAAAAAAAAAAAAAAAAACAAAAAACAAAAAAAAACATATATATATATATATATATATATATATATATATATATATATATATATATATATATATATATATATATATATATATATATATATATATATATATATATATATATATATATATATATATATATATATATATATATATATATATATATATATATATATATATATATATATATATATATATATATATATATATATATATATATATATATATATATATATATACAGGGTGTAAAAAAAAAAAGGAGCAGCTCCGAATAACTCGAGTTTAGGTTCGAATTTAATAAAACGCTGAAACACGGGTTCCATTATTTTGAGGGGGACATCTTTTAGGGGGGTTGCCAAATTCCAGGCCCCCCCCCAGGGGGGCGGGTACGGGGATCACCGCCCCCCTAAATCACATTTCTCAAATGGCGACCCCTAATTTTTATTACATAACTTTGAAGAACATCAAATTCTAAGCATTTTGGCGCAAACCGCAGGTCGATATCGTTTTTCGTGTTCGAGATATCGAAAGTCAAAGTTCGATTTTGACCCATTTTCAAAAATTCATAACTCCCACTAAAAAATTCGGAATTTAAAAAACTTTTAGCTTAAAATGCTTTACAAAACAAGTTCTTTTCAGAAAAAAATACAACTGTCCAGGAAATTTGAATTTTAGGCTCCGAAAAAATTATTCAAAATTGTCGAAAATTATGAATCGGCGATATTCTTGTAAAACGGCCAGAATCGACAATTTTGGCTTAAAACCTGTCGGCTGAGTCCAAATGAGCGATGCAAAGCTCTCTAAAGTCCCCAAAACCCCATTAAAGCCCGAGAGAGAGGTGTTTCCTGACTCTAAATTTAGCAGTTTTCTCAATACTGAGTTTGATCATTTGAACGGTGATTTTGAGACTTTCTTGAGCTTTTAAGCGCTTTGCATCGCTCATTTGGACTCAGCCGACAGGTTTTAAGCCAAAATTGTCGATTCTGGCCGTTTTACAAGAATATCGCCGATTCATAATTTTCGACAATTTTGAATAATTTTTTCGGAGCCTAAAATTCAAATTTCCTGGACAGTTGTATTTTTTTCTGAAAAGAACTTGTTTTGTAAAGCATTTTAAGCTAAAAGTTTTTTAAATTCCGAATTTTTTAGTGGGAGTTATGAATTTTTGAAAATGGGTCAAAATCGAACTTTGACTTTCGATATCTCGAACACGAAAAACGATATCGACCTGCGGTTTGCGCCAAAATGCTTAGAATTTGATGTTCTTCAAAGTTATGTAATAAAAATTAGGGGTCGCCATTTGAGAAATGTGATTTAGGGGGGCGGTGACCCCCGTACCCGCCCCCCTGGGGGGCCTGGAATTTGGCAACCCCCCTAAAAGATGTCCCCCTCAAAATAATGGAACTCGTGTTTCAGCGTTTTATTAAATTCGAACCCAAACTCGAGTTATTCGGAGCTGCTCCTTTTTTTTTTTACACCCTGTATATATATATATATATATATATATATATATATATATATATATATATATATATATATATATATATGTATATGAGTTAGTAAGAGAACTGATAATGAAGTGAAACTGAGAGTCTGGATAGTGTAAGAAAAACAAAAAAACAAAAACAAAAACAAAAACAAAAAAAAACAAAAACAAAAACAAAAAAAACTAAAAAAATAAAACAAAAAAAAAAAAACAAAAAAACAAAAAAAAAAACGAAAAAACAAAAATTGCTCAGCAGCAGGATTAGATATAAGAATAGACAGTAAGGACCAAAATATTACGGAGTGATCCACCCTATGGACAGAGCAACTGCGATTGCATAAACCTGTCCCTGGTGGAGACTTAATAACTCCATCCCCAAAGTGAGGGGAACCGTTTAGCAAAAATAAAAAAAAATGTATACATCACTGTAAGTAAGCCGCATGGCTTAGGACCAAGGTTTGGTCCCGCCGTGTGGACAACAGCAACACCTCGCCAAGCGAGTGATAAGAAAGAAAAATAATAATAATAATAATAAACGACAGAGGAATGCTTTTGTGTCGAAATATCCGTGCCTAGTGATAAAAACGCGAGCGCAAAAACAAATGAGAAGATGCTGAAGTACCAGGATCTAAGCATCGAACTCCAACGGATGTGGAATCGGAAGGTAACAATAATACCAGTAATTGTGGGAGCAACTGGAACCATATTGAAATCTCTGAAGAAACAAGTACGGAAGATCCCAGGACAACATTCGGTCATGCTGATCCAAAAAACCGCGCTGATGGGTACGGCGCGTATACTAAGGAAAGTCCTCATGTACGAATAAGAAAAATTAGAGTTGTAAACCGTGACTGCAGTAAAAATTTTAAAAAAAAAAAAAAAAAAAAAAAAAAAAAAAAAAAAAAAGGAGAAAAAAGAAGAACGAAGGAAAAAAAAAAGAAAAAAAAGAAAAAAGAAAAAAAGAAAAAAAAAAAAAAAAAGGAGAAAAAAAAAAAAAAAAAAGAAAAAAAAAAAAAAAAAAAAAGAAGGAAAAAAAAAACTGCACGGTAGGCTTAGGAGTATGATATACTCCCGTTTTCCGATGTTTAATTTTTAAGAAATCTAAAGTATATAATTAGAATGAAGTTGTATGTAAAAAATAGTGTAAATCGGCCTAAGTCTCAGGTAGAGACTCGCTGACTGCTCTAAATACCATCTACCCACTAAAAGGTGAAAAAAAAAGGAATAATAATAATAATAATAATAAAAAAAACAAGCAGGGAAAATTCCAACACGCAGGTGTTGGAAAAGCGTGCCACTAAAGTCTGAACAGCTTTAATGATTTTGCTAGCAATGATAATAATTAGACAGCATTCAACATGGAGCTGATCTCGAGAAAATTGAGTTTAAAGTTGAAGAGCTAGCATTTAAACAAAAAACTTGGAATTACTTACGTTTTGATTTTATTCAACTACTGTGTTGTGTTATTGCATTTCAACACCGGAAAAGTGGAATTTACTGACGGACTGACAGACTGACGGACAGACGCCACAGAATTTTTTTGCATAAATGTCTCTAAGTTAGAAAGAGTTAAGAAATATGGGAATATGATTGAAGTATGTTCTTTCTGATAGTATTAGACATGATGAGAGGCCATTATTTTGTAAAAATCATGATTGACTTAGTCGTGAGAGGCCAACTATCGAAAAAAAATACCTTGAAAATCTCTGCGCCATCGCAATACTTTCTCAATTTTTCTAATTTCATTAGAGTGAGAAAGTAAAAAGAAATTGATAGAAAGAAAATAAGAAAATGGAATGAAGAAACTACAAAAAAAAAAAAAATTATAAAAAAAAAAACAAGCAGGGAAAATTCCAACACGCAAGTGTTGGAAAAGCGTGCCACTAAAGTCTGAACAGCTTTAATGATTTTGCTAGCAATGATAATAATTAGACAGCATTCAACATGTAGCTGATCTCGAGAAAATTGAGTCCAAAGTTGAAGAGCTAGCATTTAAACAAAAAACTTGGAATTACTTACGTTTTGATTTCATTCAACTACCAAGTTGTGTTTTTGCATTTCAACACCGGAAAAGTGGAATTTACTATGTAGGAAAGGTACTTAATTTTTAGCGTTAGAAGTGACTTGGTTCCTTTCTTCTTTTTTTTTGGCATAATCACGAAAAACGAAACTCTAAGAGAAACCAAACGGCAGAGTTGGTTTACACTGTTGATTATTTTAAAATCTGTTAATCCGGACTTAAGTCCGTTCCCAATTCTATAAAAGGAACCAAGTCGGAGTTGGTTCCTTACGTGACTCGGATTAAGGTTTAACCTAATCAGGAAAAGGAACCAAGTTCTCATTTTATTTCATCATATGGACAATGACATCAATGAGGCTCACCAGCTCACTTTTACCTGGAATTTTGACGGGAAATAGTTGTTATTATAGAAGAAGCACTTGTTGCTTCGAGATTCAGTATTGCTAGCTCTATCAATCAATAACTCAATTTTATCAAAAATGTCACTCGGTTCTTTTGTGACAAGTGCTGTCCAATTCAGCTTGTTTGGTGAGAAATTATGAAAAAAATAAATTTAGATCAGATGTATCTATAAGAAGATGAGTCAAAGGCGTTGTTTTTTTGTGTTTGTTTTTTGTTTTCAAAACTTTGGAGGGCTCTAGCTCAGAAGAGAAACATTTGCAGCACATACTCATGTAGGAAAAAAAATCCTTATATAGACATATGTATGTTGACCCCAAAAATACACTCCATAAGTTTGGCACTTAAGTTTTGAGACACCCTGTTCTTGATATTTTGCTCCCCCCCCCGCCCCCGCCCCTTCACAAAAGACAACATCTTGACCATGAACATTTTTAAAATCACAGTTTGACTGTAGAGATATTTTCTCCCCCTCCCCCCCTTAACGAAAAAGGGGAAAATGGGTCACCTATCTCTGATGTTCGTCGTGCGCGTGCACAGATTGTTCGGCTTTACGACCGCCATTTTGGCTTTCTTTATAATGCGTTTTTTGGGTTTATTAGTGGATTTTATGACTATTTGATGCCGCCAATCTAATTTTCAGACAATTTTACATCAGAATCAAAACTCTATAGCACTGTAGCTAAAGTTTGCAACAAACCCATTGAAAGCTGAAAAGAGAAAATTATTTGATAAGGCTCGATCTTTTTTACCCACATAAACTATAGACAATAGATATTTCTAAAACCCTCCACCTTTTAAACGGCTTGTTCAAATGTTCAGGGATCAAAAATGAGGTTGCGTTCTTTTGAAGTCAAAAAGTGTCATATTCGGAAAAGCCGTGATTCTAAATAATAAACAGTTTTTTTATCTTTTTTCCGTTTTAGGTGCTGTCAGCACTTATTGCGATTGTCACGATGTAGATACGTAATATGCATAAATGGAACACTAGCGAATTCATGAAAAAATAATCCTTTAATATACAGAACTAACCATTTCAAGTGCCCTTTACACATCAAGCATTCTAGGGGTATAGATTAGTAGGTGTGGAGGTTTAAGACGTTTGTGGATTTTAATTCCCCCTCTCCCCATTTATTTTCTTGAAAAGTATCGAAAGTTTACAGTTAAAACCATGCCATTATTCACTATAACGCATTGTCAGAATATTTTTTTTTGTCTGTTGCCGTCGGTCGATATCATTTTTCGTGTTGGAAAAGCAAAGTTCCATATGGACCTATAGTTTCCAAAATTTGAAGAAGCTTCCAGTGAAAAATGTTGTACACGCAACGAACTTTTTAGGATAGGTAAATAGGTTATTCCAGAGTCAATTCCATAGCCGCAGCGAGGAAGCTGTCCAGGGGTGGAAGACACGTGACTGCCCCTCTCACTTTTTAGAGCAATTAATGCGAATTTTACCCCTCTGGCTCCCTGTGTTCTGGATTTTAAACACCTATTTTTCAATAAAACGCCCAAAATGTCCTCAAAAATCCCTTGATTCTATCGACGTTCATTGAGGGACTTTCAATTTGCCGATCCCCCAGAATTTCAAATGTTTCCGATGCAAAGACCTGTTTAGTGTGACGTCATGAAAAAAATTGGTTCCAAACAAAGGCTCCGTCTCACTCGTTCTCGTGGGTTTTCCCATACGAAACACGGTCCAAATTTGAAATACAAGTGCTAGTAAACAACACGTTCTTTACACCAGTTGTGTTTATCACACCATTGGGTTCCACGTCCCTTATAAAAATTTCCGATTGTTTCAAAAAATTTTCCGATTGGATATATATTCCCGCGCTGTATTTCCCATAGAAATAATCGAAATTCCATAGAGACAATCGAAATTCGTGTAGATTCAAGCGCGCTGATTATAGCAACGATAGGTCTTATGATTGAAATAAGGCGAAATACATCTTCTATTCTTACAGTTTTAACACCCACTTTTTTCTCAATGATAAAATATGAGAACGCTACACAAACTTTCTGAAACATCGCGCATCAATGCACAATCACAGTTATATCGAAGAAAGTCCTATTTTTGTCCTTGTCACACTCACAGTTTCTTAAGAGCACAAAATTCTAGGATATAGGCTCATCAGCACCATCACGGCATGTGTTATACCTCGAACAATAGCTTCGATACGAAGAGAAGTTAGAATGATTGAGTGTCATGGCAGTGATACTCCCATAAGAGACCGTGAGTAAGACAAGGACAAAACGTAGAACATCTTTCGGTATAACTGTGATTGTAAATTCGCTTGTGATCTTTTAGGAATTATGTTACAGTGAAAAGATACTTTAAGGCAAGTGGAATCTAATGGTGCAATAAAATTTGAGAAAACTGTTGGTTAACTAGCATGAATTTGCGTTCGAAAATTTGGATCTGGTAAATCCACGAGAGTGAGCGAGATAGAGCATTCGTTTGGGACCAATTCTGATCGTGACGTCATTACTAAACAGGTCTACTTAAGGATATGGATGAGCCTCTCTCTTTTCTATACCCCTCCCGCTCTTCATCAATACCTCGTCGCTTCTTTTTGATGTACCCTCGTCAAACAGATTTTGACACTTTTACGATGCGAGTCCCGAACGCTTAATACACCGTGAAGAAATCTTGAGACCGGTGGAGCCCAAAGGCGAGGGGCAAAGAGGGTTTCTGTGAAGGATGTTCCCACCCCCTCCTGCCTTGGAATTTCGACTCATAGGTTGGCACAAATAACTTAGGTTGCTGGACCTGTATAGGAATCTCGTCCAAAGGAATTCAACTTTGACGCTTAATAACTTAATGAAGTTAACAGGAATACCAAAACTTTTACAATTTTAAGAAAATAGATAAATATACCTCCTGGATTCCAGCAATAACTTAACGATTAATGAAACCAGTTTTAAGAAAATACGTTTTTAATTTTTCAAACCTTCCCGCCAAAAGTTTTGCCATGAGCAAGGCATTGAACCTACATATTAGATATGAAAATGAAAACAAGAAGCGTACCGTATATATACGGCAAGCTTAGAAAAAAAAAAAAAAAAAAAAAAAAAAAAAAAAAAAAAAAAAATCTACGGGTTTTTTCAATGTTTTTGCTTGAGCATGTTCTTTAGGGCCTATAGGTCAGAAAAAACCAAAAAATAATTTTTTCATCGGCTGGATCCATTTTGGCACAAAGGGGGTTAAAAGTCCAAGATCAAACAAATTCCTGATTAAACCAATGCATTTAGCGAGAAATTCTCATATTATTAGATATACATATTATTATTATTTTCTTTTTAAATCAATTAAAACCTATAGTTGTTAAAATATAATAAATAATTTTTGAGGTTAATGTTATTGCACTGAACAAGTAATTCATATACTAAAGTCAGGGCCCTTACTCATTAGACGGTTAAAAGAAATTAAATTATCTACAACAAACGAAATTTTTCTAAGTCCCATTTTAAAAACCTTAGCTGCAAAAAAAAATATCTAGGCCCTCAAAAAAGTCTGAGCGTAATTTGAAAATAAGGGCTCCAAGGGCATCCTCAGAAATCTTGAGGGAATGCCCTCAAAAGTTTCTGAGGGCACCCTCAGAGAATCTTGAGGACACTTGCAATATTATTATATTGAGACATTCTCGCCCTTCTTTCATCGCGGGCAGTGTAGCCTAGTGGTAAAGTGTTGGACCATCAATCGGGAGGTCGTGGGTTCGAACCCCACCACGGGCAAAGTTTCTTTGCGTACTCCAACTTCTCCAGCTTGACAGAAGGTGTAAAGTACATAGCCTCCGTGATAGGAACAAGACTTTCTACAGAAAACTCAACTAGGCTCTCCTAAATTTAGTTTTTTAGTCACACAGAAATACTTGATGGCCTTTCCTCAGGACCTCAGGACCTCAGAAGTCTGAGGGTAATTGGAACATGAGGTCCTGAGGGCACCCTCAGAAAATCCTGAGGGTGCCCTCAAAAATTACTGTGGGTGCCCACAGAAAATCCTGAGGGTGCACTTAAAAAGTTTTGTGGGTGCCCACAGAAATTCCTGAGGGTGCCCTCAAAAATCCTGTGGGTGCCCTGAGGACCTCTTGTTCCAATTACCCTCAGACATCTCTGAGGTCCTGAGGTTTTTTTTTACCAGGGGGGGGGGGGGCTTAATGCAAGTGGTGTTCCGTTGCGATGGCGCGATTGTGGGGAGGGGGTTAGTACCTTTAATTGTTGTTGGAGTGATGAAGGAAATTAAGTTTGGTGTGGTGATGGGTGAGGGGGAGGGGAGGGGGAGGGGATGGTAGAGGGAGGGTAGGGGGAGGGGAGGGGAGGGGTTGGTAGGGGGAGGGGGAGGGGGGTACGCCTTTTAAAAGAGTAATGACCTTGGAATAAATTTAGAATTTAGCCAACGAGTTATAGCGATAGAGAGTATTTGTGGGTATGATATTGAAACTTCAAGGAGGTAGCTATGATGGAAATCTCGTATGGACAATTTACACGGGCTCGGTTCGTATCAAGACTTTCAAAAGAAGGTATACTGGTCGAAATTTGTACTCCTTCAAAAATCGGTAAGTTTTGAGCAATTCTGTGACGTTCAAGGATAAAGCAGAATGTCCATTTAAGAGTAAGTACGTCTTGAAAAATTGTAAATCCGATTAAAAACAAACAAAAAATTCAACAATAAGTTACAATCAATCCAGTGGAAATTGCTTTTAAACGAAAGTTAAAGTGTTTAAGAGTGGCTATCTAGACACAGGAATCGTTACAACTGATTCTTCGGGAAGGATTCGCATGATAAAGAAACCAACACATAACAGAAACATGCAAAAGTTTCTCACCTATATAAGGTAAACACCCCAGTACCCGACACTCTTAAGGATTTTTTTTTATCAAAAAATCATATAAATTCAAGGCAGTGTCCCACGAAGTCAAGTTAGGGATATTCTGATAGAGAATTTCATTAGCTTTCGTTTGAATATCAAATGAATTTAAAATGATGGTTTTTTTTTTTTTAAGTTAAGTACGAAAGAAAAACGGAAAAAAGTCAAAATCCCCAGTATCCGACACCCCGACTGCCGCAGGTTCTAGTACCCGAATTTTTGAATCTAGTATCCGACACCCCTGTGTTTACAACTAACATAACCTCAAAATTCGTTTTACAAAAAAGGTCTCTTTCTCGCACTCATTGCTTCTTATGGCAAGTTGCTCTCGTAGTGCGAGAGAGAGACCGTTTTACGAAAAAAGTCTCTCTCTCGCACTCATTGGCTCTTATGGCATGTCTCTCCCGTAAGCGACAGCGCATGCGAGAGAGATGCCGTGTTACGAAAAAGGTCTCTCTCTCGCACTCATTGCGTCTTATGGCGGATCAGTCTGTTTTCCACGTTGTTCCCGTAAGCGACAACGAGTGCGAGAGAGAGACCGTTTAGCGAAAAAGATCTCTCTCTCTCTCTCGCACTCATTGCTTCTTATGGGAAGTTGCTCCCGTAAGCGATAACGAGTGCGAGAGAGAGACCGTTTTACAAAAAAGGTCTCTCTCTCTCGTACTTATTGAATCTTATGGCAAGTTACATCCCGTCCCTAGTAAAAATTTTTTGATGACGGTCATTAAAAACACTGAGAAATGGAACACTGACCGGTCAACAAATTTGATGGTTGCCATCAAAATTTTTGTTGGCGACCAACAAATTTGTTGACCGGTCAGCGTTTCATTTCTCAGTGTTTTTGTTGACCACCATCAGAATTCTGCTGGTCCACCATTAAAATTTTATTGATCACCATCAAAAAGTTTAAACTGGTTAAAAGGGCTTTAAGGATAATATTGGGGATTAATAAAAGTAAAACTTCACTCACAGACATGTACGGATGTATACCTACGTCAGCCGATCGGATGGAAGCTTCCAAATTTTACGGTCACTACCGGGATTCGAACTCGAGACCTTCCGACTCCAAGTCCGATGACCTAACCGTTACACCACCCCGATCAGATGTGTAGGTTTGACGAAAATCCGGTAGATAAGTTTGTGAAAAGAGAATATGGTTACTGTAAGTCTGATTTGCATGAAAATTGGTAGTGGAAGGTATTTTTGGTCGAGGAATCTGATTCTGCATTCAGATTTTTGGTATTTAAAAAACTTGATGAGATAAAATCAATTTGTTACTGGGTGCAACAGAGTGAGTCTCCCTTTTTTCAAATTTTGAACGGTCGCGGAACTTGAAATTTGATCGGTCTTTGAATCCATATAATGTCACGGAAATCAAATTATCCACATGGAGCATTTTACCAGGGATGTTATCTGTTTTCCAAACACATTTAAAAAGGAGTACTAAAGTGCCGTATTTGTTGTTTAGGTAGTGTCTTTTTTATCATACAGCATACCAAATAAAAGCTTCTTCAACTTATTGTAAGTGCGGCGGTGTCAATTGTAAAGTGTCTCAATTTTTAGTTCAAAAAAACACATTTATTTCTTTATATGGACATTATTCATTAAATTTTATAAGCGGACACAAAGAAATACGGCCAAGGTATGCAATACGCAATGCACAGTATATTATTCAACTCATGTATTAGGTGTGTGTTGCATATATTGCATATCCTGGCCAGGTTTCTTTTTCCCCGCTATAGTACGATCCCTACATAGGTGAAATATATCCACAGGTGTATCATATGTGTCAGAATAAATATACTGTACACAGTTTCTACAATACACACTTGATTAAAATAAAATAAAATATAGGATTAATTTTTATTTAGTATTGTACTTTTTTCAAGTTCGTGTTGTCTAAATACTATATTTCTAATTCTTTATCTATATGGAAAAGTCAGTTTTGAGCTCTAAATGGGGGTAAATAACTTGTAAACATCCTGGACGTTTTAAACCGTCAACATAGCCATGTTCCAGTTTTGTGAAACTTGAGAAAGTCAAAACCTAGACTGTAAGTTGAGACATACTTAGCAACTGTATGTTCCACATCATGATATTTTCGAGTTATAACAAAAAGTTTACCGGACAGCACTAAAAAATTAATGGCCACCAACAAAGTTCCTTTCATCCGTTAGCAATTTACTGGTCATCAACAAAACTTATTTGGCCAAGAACAAACTTTTGTTGGTGCCAATACTTCTTGTGACCGATCATCAAAAATTCTGTTGACTGCCAGCAAAATTTTTACTGGTCGGTCACAAGAAGTATTGGCACCAACAAAACTCTGTTGGCGCCAATGCTTCTTATGACCGACCATCAAAAATTCTGTTGGCTGCCAGCACAATTTTTACTGATCGGTCACAAAAAGTATTGGCACCAACAAAATTTTGTTGACCACCATGACAATTCTACTGGCACCAACAGAATTTTACTGGCAGTCAGTAAAATTCTACTGGTGCCAGTAAAATTTTGTTGGTGGTCAACAAAAAATTTTTACTAGGGGTAAGCAACAACGAGTGCGAGAGAGACCGCTTCATGAAAAAGGTCTCTCTCTCGCACTCATTGCTTCTTATGGGAAGTTGCTCCCGTAAGCGACGACGAGTGCGAGAGAGAGATCGTTTTACGAAAAAGGTCTCTCTCTCTCTCTCTCTCTCTCTCTCTCTCTCTCTCTCTCTCTCGCGCACATCGGCTCTTACGGCATGTGGCTCCCGTAAGCGACAAAGAGTGCGAGAAAGAAACCGTTTTACGAAAAAGGTCTCTCTCTCGCACTCATTGCTTCTTATGGGAAGTTGCTTCCGTAAGCGATAACGAGTGCGGGAGAGAGACCGTTTTACAAAAGAGGTCTCTCTCTCGTACTTATTGAATCTTATGGCAAGTTACTCCCGTAAGCAACAACGAGTGCGAGAGAGACCGCTTCATGAAAAAGGTCTCTCTCTCGCACTCATTGCTTCTTATGGGAAGTTTCTCCCTGTAAGCGACAACGAGTGCGAGAGAGAGATCGTTTTACGAAAAAGGTCTCTCTCTCTCTCTCTCTCTCTCTCTCTCTCTCTCTCTCTCTCTCTCTCTCTCTCTCTCTCTCTCTCTCTCTCTCTCTCTCTCTCTCTCTCTCTCTCTCTCTCTCTCTCTCTCTCTCTCTCTCTCTCTCTCTCTCTCGCGCGCGCGCACATCGGCTCTTACGACATGTGGCTCCCGTAAGCGACAAAGAGTGCGAGAGAGAAACCGTTTTACGAAAAAGGTCTCTCTCTCCCACTCATTGCTTCTTATGGCACTGTCATACTGTCTATTAATTCGTTAGTTGAAGATCAACGCAGCACTCCCATTTTGGACTCATACAAATATTACTAAGAAAATGCAAACAGGTCTAAAATAATTTCTGGAGATACCCTAAAGAATCACTAATATAAGTCAGTATGATAATTAGGGAAAATTTTCAGACATTCTCAATATTTTGGGTCGATAAGACTTCAAAATCGGGTATTGGGTGACATCATTCGCACCTAAATCCAATACCCGACACGCCGCGATTGGCAAAGTCGGATACTGGCTCAAGGACGGAATTCCGACCCAGTACCCGATTCGGCAATTCTGACGGCAAAAATAGACAAATAGTGAACAATTTACCGTATATCGATTCCCAGAATCACTAAGAACTCATTTAATCCAACAAAAGTTAAATACAACGTTTAATAACTTCGTAAAACCTTAATTTCTCTTCCCCTTTTCTTAACGGAAGCCACAACAAACCGGCCGCTGTTGCGAAGTTTTGACACTTGACATTTTCGATGACATGAATATTTGCTCAAAAGGTAAATAAATAAAAACTCAAACACTGGATGGTGCTGCAATCTATGTCTAGTTTTGAGAAAAAAATCGGCGTGAATCAATCTTGCTTACTTTACTTATTTTTCCCCGAGTTGTAGGTACGGTTCGGATACTAGCGCGATTTTCGGGGATGTCGGGTACTGGGGTGTTTACCTTAGTTGTATTAAAATTTTATGTCCAGATAGTCACTCTAAAACAATTGCACTTTCGTTTAAAACCAATTTTCACTGAAAAAATCACAACTTTTGACTTAAGATTAAAATAAACTGTAGGGAATACCCTACGAACACTTTCTCACACCATTTTTTTGGGGGAAGACCCCCAGCTCCCCTTCAGAATTTTGGGGAGAGAGATCTTCTATTATATAATTTGCTTTTATTCTTTAGCTAGGTACATTCATTCTATTGTTTCTTTGTTCTATTTGTTGGCTATTCTTTTACCCCGTAGTTTTTGTAGGTTGTAGAAATCTATATTAATTATTGTATTTCCTCCAATGAATACAATATTTGGTGTCCTCTTTCTGATTAACGGTCTTTAAATTAATCTGTTTCTGATAAATTAAACCCCCTCCAAAGATGTAATTTGGTTATTGTTTGTGTACACAAAATGTCAACAAAATTCATCCAGCCAATTTTGATTGACTCTTTTTTTAAGTTTAATTTTCCGTATAGGTATATTCCGTTCTTTGATTTGATGGAACCTGTCAACCTACATTGCTTTAAAGCAGTCTCAGACTTAAGAGTTGTGTATTGTAGTTGTGCATGGAAAAAAATTGTCTGCACGCTAAGATTCATCCAGCCATTATTATTGATTGACTCCAAGTTGTAGGATTAATTTCTCATGAAAATTCCATTTTTTTTTTTGGCTCGAGCGCTCGCATTTTGATTTTTTAAATGGTGTTAAGGTTTGAATATTCTGACTTCTGAGTATGATTAAATTATTTTTTAGTAGGCTGGTTTGCAGATTTTTTTCTTCTTTTCACTAATTTTTATCGAAATTGATGGAGCAGTATACTTGAATTATTTCAATTTTTCTTAATTTTACTCTATTTAGGTACTTGTAGTTTCAAAGCTTTTTGCTCAAGCGCTCCTAAATTGCCCCTTGAAAAGGCCTTGCAGGTTGTTTATGGAAACTGTGTGACACAAATATTTTAGTACGTTGGTGGCATATTCGGTGTACAAAGTTTCATCATGATCCATCCCATTTATGATTGACTCCAAGTTTTAAGCTTAATTTCTCCCTTTAATTCTTTTTTTAGGTTGAACACACTATTTTGATTTTCAGCCATTCTTTCATTATTTGGCACCCTACCCAAAAAAAATTAAGTCTTTCCAAAATAAAGATATTTTATGTCAGACAACTGCAAAACCCTTTAATTTTATGGAACTACCATTTTTTTTTTATTATTATTATTTTTTCCCCACATTTTTTTTTTCACTTTTTGTGTTTAGTGTTCTGAAGTGGTAATTTAATGGTAAAGTTGGAAGTTGTGCTATTCATCATCTGTTGCATCAGCTGGTCATCCAAGTGCTCTAACAGTGAGGTTAGGAAGTTATTGTTATTGTGGAGCCGGATCAAAAACCTAGGTTAGTTAATATACTGAGTTTTCACACCTTTTTAAAATGGTTGACAGATGTGACGTCCGTAACAGAAATGTAGTAAATGTTACTTTATTTCCATTTCATATGGTCAGAAAAGTTAATATTTTCCAAAAGTAAGGTAAATGTGCCTTTTACTTAAGGAGTTTCTGTTTGAATTTGTAAAACTTTTATTTATTATTTTTTTTAATCAATTCATTTGGGTGACGTCTGTAACGTTACAGACGTCACACATCTATTGCCCAGCAGCAATCTAATTTTACTCTCACTAGGGTTCTGTTTTCGTAAATTCTTCATGTTTTAACCTCATGATGTACAATCAGAAATCTGGTTTATTCAAAATTTGACCACATTTATTTCATTTATGATGAAAAACAGGAAGTATTCATTTTTACTCAGCTCTTACAGTTTATGTTAGCATGCAACTTTCTTCTCAGTTCTTCACTTCGTTATTTTTTTTTCTTTTCAGTTACATGGCAAAAGGCAAAGATAGGGTAGCTCGTCATGGAGCACAAATGAAGGCAGACCTGGAGAAATGGAAACTGTAAAAGAAAAATACAAACTAAGAAAGCAGGTTGCGCGAGCTGCCGAAACGGATACCATTAAAAATCATCCTTATCATTTTCAATGGTATCCTTTTCGGCAGCTCGCGCAACCTGTTTTCTTAGTTTGTATTATTCTTTGTACAGTTTCCATTTCTCCAGGTCTGCCTTCAAAACAAATTGAGGAAATTTGAAAAAAGAGGAAAAGAAGAAAGAAGAAAGAAGAGGAATAGAGGAAATAGAGGAATTTTGTAAACTAACTGAGTTTGCGACTAATAATAACTATTTTAAATACAAAAGTACATTCTACAAACTGAACGAAAGACTACCTATGGGAGGCCCTATTTCTCCTCTACTAGCTGACATTTTTATGAGCCATTATGATGCAATATTTAGTGAGGGACTGGAAAAATGGAAGGCAAAAATACACACATACTACAGATACGTAGATGATTGTTTTTTAATCTGGACAGGCTCTAACATCAGAGAAATGGATCTGTTCCTATCAGACATCAACAAGTTGAAAAAAAACTAACATTCAAGGACGAAGTGGGAGGTAAAAAACTAAAGTTTCTGGATCTAACTATCACAATTGTAAACAACAGATTAGAATTTGAAATTTTCAGAAAAGAAAGTTACACTGATGCTATAATACCAGCCGACTCCCGCCATACAAACATAAAATATCTTTCTTTATGTCCACCTGTAATTGCCTATTAAATAGACTTTTATCCATACCCATGTCCAAAAGAGCGTATAATAAAGAACTAGACATAATAATTCAGATTGCCATAAACAATGGATACAATAGATTAGAGATAATAAGACTCCTGCGAAATAAAAAGACAGTCAAAGAAAACGCATAACTGTTTGGAACCAAAACACAGGAAAAACAAGAAGAAAAATGGTTGTCAATACCATATGTTGAGATAGTATCTGATAAAATAGCAAAGATTATATTCACTACAGACAAAAACATTAGAATGTCGTATAGAGTAATGACCCCAACCTAGGAAATATACTTCAAAACACCAACAAAGGCAGACAAGACCCGCTTATGTGTAGTGGAATATATAAAGTAACCTGCGAATGCAAAAAAAATGTATGTGGGACAAACAGGCAGAACAATAAACACCAGAGTGAAGGAGCATATTGTAGTGCACTAAGACAGAAAAGTGGCAACACATCGCTGTCTGATCAGTGGATAGAAGAGAAACATTCACCCGAAAATTGCACCGTCGAACGTCTCCGCAAATGCGAAAAAGGAAGGAAAATGAACTTATATGAACAACTCGAAATAGAAACACACAAATCAACAGAACTATTAAATTCACAAATGGAATCCCAAGTGGCAACGCTGGTTCTTCCCCCTACCTTACTGAGGAATCTACGAGAGAGAGGTAAACACCGCGACGACATGACAACCCAGTCAGCTGACTATTGGTCTGATATTGGAGCATCACCACGCGCACGGTTCTTTTTTCACGTAACGGTTACAAGTATATTATTCATGATTTATTATTTATTATTTTTTAATTTTTTTAATTTTTATTCTCGTGACAATGAACACATTCGTGCTCTATTATTTATTATTTAAGTTTTAATTTTCCGATATGTGTTATCTAATCAAGACCTGAAGATGGAATCTTATTCTGAAATGGCCATAGTCGTCTAACCACTTAAAAAACCCAAGAAAATCAGGTATATACATACAATCCACTTATTGATTTTATACTATGGCCGTTGGGCATGGGGTCCTTGTCTTTGCTTTAGTTTAATTCCGGCAGGATTCTTTTTTTTACTTTCGTCGAAAGATCCCTTTTAACCAAAGAATAAGTTAAGTAAGTTCTCTATGACTAACCACAATATTTTATGAAGATTCCATAAAATTTAACATATCCAGTTTTTAAAATATAAGAGAAACATGTACACACCTGATGAATAGTACGGGACCGCAAACCACTGAGGTACAGAGAAGTGAGCTAACTGTAATCTGTGAATGGTTTGCTCATTGTCCAATATCCCCACCCACTTTTTTAAAGAGGAAGTTTGCACAGTGCGGAAAGAAGGGAAGTTAAAACAGTAAGTATAACGGGATAACAACTATATGGCACTTACGCCCAGTCCATGAAGACGACCTTGGAGCAAGCTCTTAAAGGGAAGAAAAAAAAAGATGCAGCAGATTTCCTTGTTACGAACAAGGTATATGGTTACGAAGGTTACCTGAGCTTAAAATTTGTATGAGAGCTGTCAAATATCAATTTTATTTTGCTTTGATGAAAGTATGTGGTAGGTAGTACACTAGTTCTGTGCTCGAGTGATTGGTTCGGCCAGCTTGCTGCTAAATTCCTGATACTCACATTCTCCTATACTCTGTTCGGGATAAGAAGTCCGATGGGAAGTCAGGTAAAAATGCACTATATTGCAACGCAGCGATTCCTCGGCTGCCGATTCTTCGCCACTATGCTCGTTCAAGAGAACGACCTTTCAGACCCTTTTATGAAAAAAGACAGTACCGTGCAGTGACCAATTATTCAGGGTGTGAGGAAAGTCCCTCCCCCTGTCTAACTTTTGAACGCTTGAAGATAAAAAAACGAAACTTGGGGGATGTTTATAACTTAATAGGAACTACTTCTTGGCGTATCCAAAATTTCCAAGGGGCTGCCCCAAGGGGGGTTTCGCCCCCTAACTCAAAATTTTCGAATGGCAACCCATATCTTGTGATCCTCGTTTTAAAGGGCATGAAATTCTAAGACTTTTGGCGCAAACCGGAGGTCGATTTCGTTTTTCCTCTTCGATATATCGATAGTCACAGTTCGATTTCGACCCCTTTTCAACAAATCAGAACTCCCATTTGAAAATTCGAAATTTAAAAAACTAGGAGTCAAAAATACCCTAAAAAGCAAGTGCTTTTCAGAAAAAAATACGGTTTTGATATTAATTTAGTCTTAGAGCCCCCCAAAATTATTTAATAAAATGACCTCCTAGGGGGGCTATCTCAAAAATTCCAAGCCACGACCCCTATCGAGTGATACATCGCTTGAAAGAACACACAAAACTGAGCATTTTGGCGCAAACTGCAGGTCAATATAGTTTTTGGTTTTCGATATATCGAATGACAAAGTTGGATTTTTACCCATTGGCAAAATTGTAAAATCTTAACCCAAACTTCATCAAAAATTTAATCATCCTGTGCACCTTTGTAATCTCCTTTATTAGAAAAAATAGTTCTTGGACTAATCATCACTTGTCACATTTACCATAATCCTATATTATATTATACAGGGTGTTTTTTTTATCTCCCCCCCCTGGTTTTCTTTCTTGCTAATTGAGATAAAATGTTGCGGTTTGGACTTTTCTTCATCATTTTGGCTGAATTTTCTTTTTTTTGGGGTTGAACCCCCCCCCCCCCCCAGCCCCCCTAGGGGGTCCCCAAGGGGGCTATCTCAAAAATTTCAAATGGCAACCCCTATCTTGTGATACATCGTTCGAAAGAGCATAAAATTCTAAGACTTTTGGCGCAAACCGAAAGTTGATATCGTTTTTCGTTTTCGATATATCGAATTTCAAAGTTCGATTTGGACCCATTTTCAAAAAATCATTACTCCACTTTGGAAAGTCGGAATTAAAAAAACTATGGGTCGAAAATACTCTAGAAAGCAAGTACTTTTCAGATAACGAAATGGTTTTGACATAAAATTAGTCCAAATTTGATTTTAGAGCCCCACATTTTTTTTAAAAATTTTGCCCCTAAAAGGGCCTATCTTGAAAATTCCTTTGCACGACCCTTATTGAATGATACGTCGATCAAAAAAGCATAAAAAACTGAACATTTTGGCGCAATCCGGATATCGATATCGTTTTTCGTATTCGAGATATCGAATATTAAAAATTCAATTTTCGCCTATCTTCAAAATTCGATATCTCGAATATTAAAAATTCAATTTTCGCCTATCTTCAAAATTCGATATCTCGAATACGAAAAACGATATCGATATCCGGATTGCGCCAAAATGTTCAGTTTTTTATGCTTTTTTGATCGACGTATCATTCAATAAGAGTCGTGGAAGGGAATTTTCAAGATAGGCCCTTTTAGGGGCAAAATTTTTTAAAAAAAAATTGGGGCTCTAAAATCAAATTTGAACTAATTTTATGTCAAAACCATTTCGTTATCTGAAAAGTACTTGCTTTCTAGAGTATTTTCGACCCATAGTTTTTTTAATTCCGACTTTCCAAAGTGGAGTAATGATTTTTTGAAAATGGGTCCAAATCGAACTTTGAAATTCGATATATCGAAAACGAAAAACGATATCAACTTTCGGTTTGCGCCAAAAGTCTTAGAATTTTATGCCCTTTCGAACGATGTATCACAAGATAGGGGTTGCCGTTTGAAATTTTTGAGATAGCCCCCCTGGGGGCCCCCCTAGGGGGGCTGGGGGAGTTTCAGCCCCCAAAAAAAAAATTCAGCCAAAATGATGAAGAATAGTCCAAACCGCAACATTTTATCTCAATTAGCAAGAAAAAAAATCCAGGGGGGGGAAATAAAAAAAAAACAAGCAGGGAAAATTCCAACACGCAGGTGTTGGAAAAGCGTGCCACTAAAGTCTGAACAGCTTTAATGCTTTTGCTAGCAATGATAATAATTAGACAGCATTCAACATGGAGCTGATCTCGAGAAAATTGAGTCCAAAGTTGAAGAGCTAGCATTTAAACAAAAAACTTGGAATTACTTACGTTTTGATTTCATTCAACTACCGTTTTGTGTTTTTGCATTTCAACACCGGAAAAGTGGAATTTACTATGTAGGAAAGGTACTTAATTTTTAGCGTTTAAAGTGACTTGGTTCCTTTCTTCTTTTTTTTGGCATAATCACGAAAAACGAAACTCTAAGAGAAACCAAACGGCAGAGTTGGTTTACACTGTTGATTATTTTAAAATCCGTTAATCTGGACTTAAGTCCGTTCCCAATTCTATAAAAGGAACCAGTGGCGGCTCGTGCAATGTGGCAACAGTGGAATCCCTCCATTTAAACCTATGTAAAACAATCGATCTTCAGGAGGTGCAATGCACCCCCAAGATATCGATACTTTTGCATAGGTTTAAATGGTAAAAAAGCATGGTTGCCAAATCGCACGAGCCGCCACTGAAAGGAACCAAGTCGGAGTTGGTTCCTTACGTGACTCGGATTAAGGTTTAACCTAATCAGCCAAAGGAACCAAGTTCTCATTTTATTTCATCATATGGACAATGACATCAATGAGGCTCACCAGCTCACTTTTACCTGGAATTTTGACGGGAAATAGTTGTTATTACAGAAGAAGCACTTGTTGCTTCGAGATTCAGTATTGCTAGCTCTATCAATCAATAACTCAATTTTATCAAAAATGTCACTCGGTTCTTTTGTGACAAGTGCTGTCCAATTGAGCTTGTTTGGTGAGCAATTATGAAAAAAATAAATTTAGATCAGATGTATCTATAAGGAGATGAGTCAAAGGCGTTGTTTTTTTGTGTTTGTTTTTTGTTTTCAAAACTTTGGAGGGATCTAGCTCAGAAGAGAAACAATTGCAGCACATACTCATGTAGGAAAATAAAGTCTTATATATATGTATGTTGACCCCAAAAATACACTCCATAAGTTTAGTACTCAAGTTTTGAAACACCCTGTTCTTGATATTTTGTCCCCCCCCCGCTACCTTCACAAAAGACAACATCTTGACCATGCACATTTTTAAAATCACAGTTTGACTTTAGAGATATTTTCTCTCCCCCCCCCCCTTAACGAAAAAGGGGAGAATGGGTCACCTATCTCTGATGTTCGTCGTGCGCGTGCACAGATTGTTCGGCTTTACGACTGCAATTTTGGCTTTCTTTATAATGCGTTTTTTGGGTTTATTAGTGGATTTTATGACTATTTGATGCCGCCAATCTAATTTTCAGACAATTTTACATCAGAATCAAAACTCTATAGCACTGTAGCAAAAGTTTGCAACAAACCCATTGAAAGCTGAAAAGAGAAAATTATTTGATAAGGCTCGATCTTTTTTACCCACATAAACTATAGACAATAGATATTTCTAAATCCCTCCACCTTTTAAACGGCTTGTTCAGAGATCAAACATGAGGTTGCGTTCTTTTGAAGTCAAAAAGTGTCATATTCGGAAAAGCCGTGATTCTAAATAATAAACAGTTTTTTTTATCTTTTTTCCCGTTTTAGGTGCTGTCAGCACTTGTTGCGATTGTCACGATGTAGATACGTAATATGCATAAATGGAACACTTGCGAATTCATGAAACAATAATGCTTTAATATACAGAACTAACCATTTCAAGTGCCCTTTACACATCAAGCATTCTAGGGGTATAGATTAGTAGGTGTGGAGGTTTAAGACGTTTGTGGATTTTAATTCCCCCTCTCCCCATTTATTTTCTTGAAAAGTATCGAAAGTTTACAGTTAAAACTATGCCATTATTCACTATAACGCATTGTCATATTATTTCTTTTTTTTCTGTTGCCGTCGGTCGATATCATTTTTCGTGTTGGAAAAGCAAAGTTCCATATGAACCTATAGTTTCCAAAATTTGAAGAAGCTTCCAGTGAAAAATTTTGTACACGCAACGAACTTTTAGGATAGGTAAATAAGTTATTCCAGAGTCAATTCCATAGCCGCAGCGAGGAAGCTGTCCAGGGGTGGAAGACACGTGACAGCCCCTCTCACTTTTTAGAGCAATTAATGCGAATTTTACCCCTCTGGCTCCCTGTGTTCTGGATTTTAAACACCTATTTTTCAACAAAACGCCAAAAATGTCCTCAAAAATCCCTTGATTCCATCGACGCTCATTGAGGGGCTTTCAATTTGCCGATCCCCCAGAATTTCAAATGTTTCGATGCAAAGACCTGTTTAGTGTGACGTCATGAAAAAATTGGTTCCAAACAAAGGCTCCGTCTCACTCGCTCTCGTGGGTTTTCCCATACGAAACACAGTCCGAATTTTCAAATACAAGTGCTAGTAAACAACACGTTCTTTACACGTTGTGTTTATCACACCATTGGGTTCCACGTTCCTTATAAAAATTTCCGATTGTTTCAAAAAATTTTCCGATTGGATATATATTCCCGCGCTTTATTTCCCATAGAAATAATCGAAATTCCATAGAGACAATCAGAATTCGTGTAGATTCAAGCGCGCTGACTACAGCAACGATAGGTCTCATGATTGAAATAAGGCGAAATCATCTATGGTTCTATTCTTACAGTTTTAACAGCCACTTTTTTCTCAGTGATAAAATATGAGCCCGCTATCACAAACTTTTTGAAACATCGCGCATCGATGCACAATCACAGTTATATCGAAGAAAGTCCTATGTTTTGTCCTTGTCACACTCACAGTTTCTTAAGAGCACAAAATTCTAGGATATAGGCTCATCAGCACCATCACGGCATGTGTTGTACCTCGAACAATAGCTTCGATACGAAGAGAAGTTAGAATGATTGAGTGTCATGCCGGTGATACTACCATAAGAGACCGTGAGTAAGACAAGGACAAAACGTTGAACGTCTTTCGGTATAACTGTGATTGTAAATTCGCTTGTGATCTTTTAGGAATTATGTTACAGTGAAAAGATACTTTAAGGCAAGTGGAATCTAATGGTGCAATAAAATTTGAGAAAACTGTTGGTTAACTAGCATGAATTTACGTTCGAAAATTTGGATCTGGTAAATCTACGAGAGTGAGCGAGATAGAGCATTTGTTTGGAACTAATTCTGATCGTGACGTCATCACTAAACAGGTCTACTTAAGGATATGAATGATCCTCTCTCTTTTCTATACCCCTCCCGCTCTTCATCAATACCTCGTCGCTTCTTATCGATGTACCCTCGTCAAACAGATTTTGACACTTATACGATGCGTTTCCTGAACGCTTAATGCACCGTGAAGAAATCTTGAGACCGGTGGAGCCCAAAGGCGAGGGGCAAAGAGGGTTTCTGTGAAGGGTGTTTCCACCCCCCTCCTGCCTTGGAATTTCGACTCATAGGTTGGCACAAATGACTTAGGTTGCTGGACCTGTATGGAATTCTCGTTTGAAGGAATTCGACTTTGACGCTTAATAACTTATTGAAATTAACAGGAATACCAAAACTTTTACAATTTTAAGAAAATAGACGCCGAGACCTCCTGGATTGCAGCAACAAATTAACGATTAATGAAACCAGTTTTAAGAAAACACGTTTTTAATTTTTCAAACCTTTCCCGCCAAGGTTTTTCCATAAGCAAGGCATTGGACTTATATATTAGATATGAAAATGAAAACAAGAAGCGCACCGTATGTATACGGCACGCTTAACAGCCTGTATACTAGCATATTGCCCGTCGGGCTACCGACGGGTACTGCGGTTTCTTTTTTTTTTTTACTCGTATTTTGTTGTTTCTTTTTTTTTTTTTTTTTTTTTTTTTTGATCCTGTCAGTGGTGTAGCGTGGAATTTAGCAACGTGGCAGCTCTTCTATTCAAATTTGTGAAAAAGTTTGGCGTTTACAGAGTGGCGCAAAAGTCCGTTCTCCCCCTTTTATTTTCTTTTTTTATTGTCAAAGGTAGATTTTCAAAGATCGATATCTTGAATTCGAAAAATGCTGTTGACCTTTGGTTTGCTCCAAAATTCTCATTTTTTTACGCCTGCTTTATCGACGTCTCGGGGCTGTAAAATCAAGTTTTGAATACATTTATGCCACAGCAGTATTTTTTCAGGAAAGGACTTACTTTTTAGAGTATTTTTGACTACTGATTTTTTAAGTTCCGACTTTTTACATAGGAGTAATGATATTTTGAAAATGGGTCCAAATCGAACTTTGATCTTCAATAAATCGAAAACTAAAAACGATATTGACCTCCGGTTTGCGCCAAAAGTCTTAGAATTTAATGTTCTTTTGAATTAGCTATCACAAGATAGGGGTAGCCATTTAAAAATTTTGAGTTGGGGCCTTCCCCCCCCCTAAGGGGAGTGATTTTGGAAATGTTGACCCCCTCACGCGAAAGCTCTCAAAAAGTTATGGAAGACCCCAAATTTTCAATTTTTCATCTGCAGCCGTTCAAAAAATAAAAGGGGGGGACGGACTTTTGCGCCACCCTGTAGACTGTTTTAGTAGAGCGATATACCGTATCGATTGCCGTCCGAGGGCCTCTAGTTCTAAACAAACTCTGGTTCAATGTAGTTTTCCCATAAGCGAACTTTTGTACGGAGATTTAGGGTATTAAATCAAACAATTAATGCGACCTTTTGGCGATTATGAATTCTACGTCCTTGAAAATGCTTAATTATGCCTGGTTCCTTGACTAAAACTGCCGAAATCAATAAGATATTAAAGATTAATGTTGCATTTGTAGGTTAGAATCGCCCGAAATCCCGCTAATTCCACACCAACAACAATAACATTTTGGTGATTCCAACCTCCAAATGCATCGTTTAATCTGTAATATCTTGTTGATTTTGGCAGTTTCACGGGTGAAACCAGGCAGTATTAAGCATTTTCGAGGACGTAGAACTTATAATCGCAAAAAGGTCGCATTAATGTTTTGTGATTTAATAGTCTAAATTTCCGTTCAAAAATCCGCTTATGGGGAAAATGCATTGAATCAGAGTCTGTTTGGAGCCAGAGGCCCTCTGACGGCAATCGATACGGTATATCACTCTACTAAAACAGTCTATTGGTTGTTCGGTGAACACTTCCTCATTCGATCTTTTACAATCGTTTAATTGGACAGAGTAGAGCGTTCCCAAATTGCACGCTATGTCACTGATTTTTTGTGTACACAACACATTTTACTTACTTCTTTTATTTTTTTTCCGTTAGTAGAGGAGAAGGAAATTGTTTTAAGTGAGGAGTAATATAACGTTTTGTGTTGGACTAACATTTTACTCATGATCGTACGTAGTCCAAGATAACCGTAATTTCTAAAAGTTGCACAGGAATACTTATTGGCATTTTTGTTTCCGTATTTGGCCGAATAATGCTGTAGGTAGTTTAGCTTTTTTTTTGGTCGAAGTTAAGTATCGAGTTTATGTTTCATTCCGTTGATGTAATTTTGATTGCAGTTTGTCGCGTGCATTTTATCAACATTTTATTTCGAACCGTTATACTTGCGTAGAAGGTCGAATCATGCGCGAAGCCAGCAATTTTGCAGTTGTGGATTCTACCCATTTGAATGCATGAGAAACAATAGATTGGATATTGGGCCATGTCCTCTTCAACAATGAATTTTTTCTCATACATTCCAATGGGAAGCATCCACAGTTGCCAAATTGCTGGCTCCGCCCATGGGTCCAATTTTTGGATGTTTATAGTGCACTCCTTGGCATAGGCGGAAATAGGGGGGGGGGGGGGGGGGGGGGGGGTGGGTGGGTTGGAGGGGGCTAAGCCCCCCCCCCCCCAGAAAATTTTGGGAACAAAAAACGTTTACCCACAACAACAAAAAATATATTACAGTATATGATGTTTATAATTTAATTTTGTGATTGCCTAATTGTTTCGCACCCCAGCTAATAGCTATATGAGTACAATTTATTTCATATCTTAACTTAGGTGTGTATGATGTTGATGTAGGTACTTACAGTCGACAAAAGAATGTCAGATGCCGCCTTATATTTTGGTTCAAGTAGACTACCTGCGATACCTATCACATAGTAAAAAGCATCGCATGTGGCCTACTTAAGTCAAAATCCAGGACGTTATCTGACATTATTTAATTCGTCGACTGTAACTGTAAGTACATCATACGCCTAAGTAAGTTGGGGGGAGGGGGGGTCATGGTATACCCCTCTCGGAGGGGGCGGTCTTGTGGTGTCTCTAAGATCCCTTGGAACTCAGCCCCCCCCCCAGAAAAAATTCCTAGTTCCGCCTATGCTCCTTGGATACGAACAAATACATAAGCTTAAAAGGGACAAAGTGCAGCATTGGCAGAATGCAAGTGACGCTGCGGTGACTGATTGATCTTCCCACGCGCCATAATTACACGTTTAAAGAAAATGAAAGGTTAAAAATTGTATGTTTTGCATTGATTCCTATGAGCAACTCTAAAACAGCTGATGATACATGATACATGTATAAAGAAATCGGAAGGCATTCGAACTGGTAACAATATCATTGCTAAGATGTGAGTAATGATTGACGTTGCCAAGCAACATGCATTTCCAATTTATCGTATACATCAGAACCCGAGCTAAGGAGAGAATCCATTAATCTGCGAAGGATAAATAAAAAATAATCCCTACCCTCGCAGAATATTCCCTGCGTTAGTAAGTGAAATATTTTTGCGCACGGCGCACTCCTAAAAGAATCCAGGAATATACCTCTTAAAGAAACTTAAAATCCCAGAAGTTGGCAAAAACCCCTAAAAAATGAAACTACCCCTCAAGAGGGGATGTTATTCAAACCCATAGGCGGACCGTGACCAAAAAAAATTGGGGGGGGGGGGGACTAAAAAGTGATGACCCCCTTTTTTTTGCTTTTCAAGTCTCAAATGATGACGTTTTCCCGATTTTTAGCCCCTCCACCAAAAATAAGTGGGGGACTACAGCTCTCCCTAGCCCCTGATACGGTCCGCCTATGTTTAAACCGCTTGAAAAAAAACCTCCACCCGCATCGTCTAGGAGAAACAACACGCGAAAACAAACCCAGAACTTTCGGCCTCCGCACTTTCTAGGCTCCGAAGCCACTCCGCGAGAATCGAACAGCCCCAGTATAAAGGGTAGTTCAAAACGTGAAGCGCTGCACGTGGATTTGTTCTGCTACGCCTACTGAAGAGTTCTGCACGAACTCAATTTCAACGCGGCTGTCGCCGATTTTTTTCGAGAAGCACACCGACCTGATTTCGGGAATGAACCCCCCGCGAGGGGTAGTTTTAACGATGGGACAGGTTCGGATGTGCAAAGATCGATTCGTGCATATCAGAGTGACTCCGGGTGCGATATTAAGTGGTCAGCAAAGTCGTAGATTCCTAGATAAGATTCGTCCGATGAGAAAACCCACCCTAACAGGGGGTAGAAAAAGAATCGGGGGCGAAGAGCGAAGTCGCACGATCACCCTCAACCGGAGCACGATCATCAATCAAAATTTCGCCACCCCAAGTGATCCCGTGCCCGAAATAATCGGTAAAACCGATGCTTCCAAAAAACCACCCTTAGCGGGGGATGATATTCGAGCCGCGCGAATTCGAGTGGAAAACTCCACGCGCGGAGTCCAAGGCTACACCCTCGTGCGAAGTCTCGATCATCATGGACACCGTCTCCGACCACCGATTCCACGATCCAAAACATCCCATCTCGGAAGGTAAATCGCCCGTGAGGGGTTGCTTTTTAAGATCGGGTCGGTCCGGGTGAGCGCGATCGTTTTTGAGGACCGGAAAAGCATATCATCGTGACCGGTTGTCGTATTAAGTTGTCAGCGAAGCCGTAGAATCCGAGATAAGATTCCGCCCTATAAGAAAACCCACCCCAACAGGGGGTAGAATGTGAATCGGGGGGATGAGCGAAGTCTCACGGACACCCCCGACCGGAGAACGACCCTCACGGAAAATTTCGCTGCCCAAAGTGATCCGGTGCCCGAAATAATCGGTAAAATCGCTTCCTTCAGAAAACCACCCTGGAAGGGGGATGATATTCGCGGCGCGCGAATTCGAGTGGAAAAGTCCACGCGCGGAGCCCGGGGCTACCCTCGTGCGAGGTCTCGATCACCTGGACAACGTCTTCGACCCCCGTTTCCGCGATCCAAAACAACCCATCTCGAAGGGTAGATCCCCCTTGAGGGGTTGCTTTTAGGGTTGGGTCGATCCGGATGAGCTGGACCGCTTTCGAAAACCGAGCAGTATCGGGGGCCGAATTTCGACGTCTCAGAGACCATAGGGCCAAAAATGGGGTAAAACACCGCGATAAAATCCACCCTCGGGAAGGGATGAAAAAAAAAGGGGAAAAGAAGCACGATGTGCACACCGTTTGGTGGCGCAGGACCCGTTCGCGAAATTTCGAGGTCCCGCCCCCCGTTCTCGAGATCATAGTAAAACTCGATTTTCGACGATTCTCAGCGGTCGCCTTTTATTATATAAGACCTTTTTAAAATGCTAAAAACTTTTCTCTCAAAAAGTTGTGCGAGTGCGAAAAGGATGCGAATCAGTTCATTTTGCAAGGGTGGGAGAGAAAAGCGAGATTTTGTCGTCCTTTTTAAAATATATATATATATATATATATATATATATATATATATATATATATATATATATATATATATATATATATATATATATATATATATATATATATATATTATATATATATATATATATATATATAATATATATATATATATATATATATATTATATATATATATATATATATACAGAAAATTTTAAATAGCCCGATACTAGATATAAACGAGAAGAGAAATGGGACACAAGGCTACGAAAACTTAAAAATTTAAGGTGAGACGTTTCGGACTAGAACAAGTCCATTTTCAATCAATAAAAACAATAAAAGACGAAAACGCAGTGAGTGCCTACAAGGTGATAGAGCAACTGACAAAAGCAATGATCAAGGAGGAAAAAGACAAACACAGACCAAAAAGAACATAGAGTGGACTCACTCCAGTGGCCGTGGTTGGAAAAAATGATGGTATGCAACCCCCAACTTATCAACGTCCGCCCGGTAGTTGCAAACCATGTCTCTTTCCTTAACAATGCAGATCATTTCAATAAGTGATCTTGAAAAATCATTGGTCTCCCTCGCCAAAACCTTTACATTTTCAAAATCAAAATATGCTGTAACTCATTCTGGTGTTGATGCAGGGCCCGTCTTCTCATGCTGGTCATATTTATGACCATTCAACCTTTTACATAAAATCAGGCGAGTTTGACCAATGTACGCAATTTCACAATCTTTGCATTGGATCTTATACACTACCTCTGAAAGTTGCAAGTTATCACGTTTAGCTTTCAGTTTTGAGAACAAAAACTCTAAATTGTTAAAATTACAATTGATGACCGTGTACCCATAATGATTCAAAACAACTGCCAAATTCTCAGAGAGCAAGGGCACGTATGGCAATTTAACAATTTTAGACAAATCTATGTTTTTCTTAACTGACTCAACGTTGATCCTTTCCATTGTTACCTCATGTTGAACTTTCTTAAAAATGCGGCTCACAAAACTGGAAGGATAACAGTTTTCAACCAACATTTTTTTACCATAATTAATTACCTCTCGATGAAATTGAGAGTCAGATAAACCAATGATACGCCGGGCCAAATTATGAACAACATTTCTTTTAAAAGCAAACGGTTGAACTGACAAGGGGAACGTCTCAAGTGTCCGCCTCCGATTTTGATGAAATATATCTCAAAATGTTCGTTGTGAGACGCTGATTAACACCCTGTATTCACTTATTGCCAATGCGCCTTTAAAGTTGGTGAAAAAAAAGTTCAAAGTTCGCATTTGAACTGCTCGAAATAGTCGGAGCGCCTTTACTGTAGAGAAATCGTACCAGACGTACGAAGTCACTCTGTGGCGTAGTGGCGCCGGCGCTCGACTCACAACTGTGAGGTCCTGCGTTCGAGTCCTAGACGGACATCCAACTTTCTGCACATTTCTTTCCTCCAATTCTCACGTGAATATAACCGTCATATTATTTATAACCTTTTCAAAATTATTTTTACATTATTTTCACGTCATTCCTGTGGATAAACGGTTAGTTGTAAGAACGTCAAAATCAATAATTCGATGGCATTCGAGTAGGTATTCTCGGTGAATGTTACACCAGGAAAAAATAGCGTACGAATAATTTTGAAAAGGTAATTGTGAAATACCAAATTTGGGTCATAAATAGAGAGAGCAAGTTGTTATGTACAGCAAGGGGCGATCCGCTAAGCGCGTACATTCTGACAACGTTGAATGTGGTACATTTCAACTCTCGAAAAGTATCGAACTATCTAGGGGTTGTACATAACTACTTGCTCTCTCTATTTATGACCCAAATTTGGTATCTCACAATTACCTTTTCAAAATTATTCGTACGCTATTTTTTCCTGGTGTAACATTCACCGAGAATACCTACTCGAATGCCATCGAATTATTGATTTTGACGTTCTTACAAAATAACCTTTTATCCACAGGAATGACGTGAAAATAACGTAAAAATAATTTTTAAAAGGTTATAAAATAATATGACGGTTATATTCACGTGAGAATTGGAGGAAAGAAATGTGCAAAAAGTTGGAAGCCCGTCTAGGACTCGAACGCAGGACCTCACGGCTGAGAGTCGAGCGCCGGCGCCACTACGCCACAGAGTGACTTCGCACATCTGGTACGATTTCTCTACAGTAAAGGCGCCCCGACTATTTCGAGCAGTTCAAATGCGAACTTTGAACTTTTTTTTCACCAACTTTAAAGGCGCATTGGCAATAAGTGAATACAGGGTGTTAATCAGCGTCTCACAACGAACTTTTTGAGATATATTTCATCAAAATCGGAGGCGGACACTTGAGACTTTCCCCCTTGTGAGAGGAAATTAAGGTACCTTCCAGACGCAGTTGGTTTTTGGTCCATTACATACAATTTTACCCTGATCATTTTTTTCAAGATCACTTATTGAAATGATCTGCATTGTTAAGGAAAGAGACATGGTTTGCAACTACCGGGCGGACGTTGATAAGTTGGGGGTTGCATACCATCTTTTTTTCCAACCACGGCCACTGGAGTGAGTCCACTCTATGTTCTTTTTGGTCTGTGTTTGTCTTTTCCTCCTTGATCATTGCTTTTGTCAGTTGCTCTATCACCTTGTAGGCACTCACTGCGTTTTCGTCTTTTATTTTTTTTATTGGTTGAAAATGGATTTGTTCTAGTCCGAAACGTCTCCCCTTTAAAATTTTTTAAGTTTTCGTAGCCTTGTGTCCCTTTTCTCTTCTCGTTTATATCTAGTATCGGGCTTTTTAAAAATTTTTCTGTGTATTTATCTTTGGGCATTGTTGTTTTTCAGCGTTTTTATTATTGTGTCTTTGTCAGTGTTTCATCTACAGTTTGCGCTGCGTTGAATGAAAGTCGCGATTTCCAATCTTTGAATTTTAGCCTATGTTCAGGTTTGCTTTTATTTTGATGTGTAAATGTTCAATTGATTTTTTGTTTTATTAATTGACTTTAGTCTATGTGTGAATAAAAAACCCCACCTCGTTTCTTTGTTCATCTGTTCATCAGATGTGGCAAATATATAATATCTACTGAGGTCTCAATCTACACGAGCGTTTTTAACTGTTTATCGATGATTTATTTGCATTTACTTTCACAAGTTTTACACCTTTTTTAAATATGTACTTGCTTGTAAGCAGTTTTTATTGATCGTATTATTGTTGTGTGAATTCACTTTCCATTGTTACTATTTGTTCGCCGCGCGCTGCGTTATCTATATTCTTATTACCTGCGTTTGGTAGGTTCATGCGCTTTTCCCACGTCTCCTATTGATTGGAATTATTTATTTGTATTTGAATTTTATTTTTGTTTTTGTTTTCTTCTCGTTATGTCGTTGTTGTTTCTCGTGAGTGTAACGGATTAAGCGATGCGTGACAGGACTTGACGTTTCATTCACGTTTTTCGTTTCAGGTTTTTTTTTTCCACCAAAGGCTGGTAAATGCCTTTTCTTTCCAATTCAATCATACTTACTTGTGTGAGCATTTTACTTATTGGTTTTCTACGATTTCTCCATCATTATTTGTGACTGACATCATGCCTAATATGGGTTTTATCGTTTCGTGGAAAAAACTACATGGCCACGGTGTAGTTCAATCTCTAAAAGATTGTACTCAACTCAGTCGTAAATTTAAATTTATTGTGCATGCAGGAAAATGTTCTTGATTGAATGCCGCAGATGGCGGCTCGTACCGAATTTCATCAATTTTGGATACAAACACATTCGTAGTGGTATGAAAACTAAATTAGGGAAATGCATGAAAATGATTGAAAACTTTAAATTTGCCTTACTCAATGTATGTATTGATGACGCGCATGCGGAACAATCGGTGAACTTTAGGAGGTTAGGCGGTGTGCTTGAATTACTTCGCGGGAAATTGCCAGAATTCGTTTTGATGGATTTTATTTGGAACCTTACTGTGAGCAATTATAAACTAAAAATGAGAACTGAACAGCGGCTTCAAAAGAAGCTTTCCTCTTTATTAATGATAGCTAATCAAAAGTACCAAGAGAAGTTTGCTCCTTTCATAATTAAAAAAGATGCTTGGTTGGAAAACTTGTCAAATTGTGATTTACCTGATTATGTTGGTCGTGTTTTGTGTTTAGGGCCGCTGTTTTCTATTCCATTTTTCAAGATGGATGGAGAACAGAGTTGTTTAAAGCCCATACCGTTGGAGAAAATCATCGTCGAAGTTGAAAGTAAAATCAGATTTGAAAGTTACCCCATTGTATCAAGTATTCGGAGGGAAAGTAGTCCAGACTATTAATAACTATTACCAACAGGTTAAAAAAGTGGGTGCTTTTGAAAGGATTCAGGTTTCGTCCGTCAAAAAATTTTCTGAGTGTTTTTTTACAAAAAAACTGAAAGAGGACATCGTTAAACTCATGCATTTCTGAAGCGTAATCGACAAATAATGGTTATCCGCGCGGATAAGTCCAATAAAACCGTTGTGATTTAATGAGCAGGATTACAATGATAAAATGTGTGCTGTGTTAAATGACACTGCCACGTATAAGGTCATCAAAAATTCATTGGTTCCGTCGCAAATGGGTAAAAACAACTGCATCATCAAGAATTGGTACGATAAAAATTGGATTTCAAAAGCCGTCGCGGAGAGCCTCAAAACTACATCTGCTATGGTTTCAAGGATCTACGGTTTAATTAAATTACACAAAGAGAACACTCCGATTCGACCCATTGTTAGCACCATTGGTTCGCCGTATTACTTTGTTTCCAAGTTTTTCTCCTCAATTTTGTCCAAAATTGTTGGGAAAACGGAATGGCATGTCAAAGATTCCTTTAGTTTCTTTAAGGAAGTCAATGGGTTGGAAATTCCGGAAAATTTCAAATTAATCTCTTTGGATGTTGTGTCTATGTTTACAAACATATCAGTAGACCTTGCGATTGAGTGCGTAAAAAAACGGTGGAATGAGATTGAAGCTCTGTGTTCCATTCCGCAAGACCAGTTTCTTTACCTCCTGAAAGTAAGTATCAGTTCCACTGTGTTCCAGTTTCAAGACAAATATTACCATCAAATTAGTGGCTTAGCCATGGGGGGCAGTCTCTCTGCTGTCTTGGCTAATATAGTTATGGAAGACTTGGAATTGACTGTTCATAGTACTACGAATGCCTTAATTTTCATTTATAAGCGTTTTGTTGATGATCTCTTCCTTTGTGTACATCAAAATGAAGTTCAAAACATCCTAGAATTTTTTAATGGACAGTCCCCCATGTTAAAGTTTACTTTAGAGGAAGAGCAAAACGGGTCTTTGAATTTTCTTGACATGAAATTGGGTCGACATCAGGGTAAAATTGTATGTAAGTGGGACCAAAAACCAACTGCGTCTGGAAGGTACCTTAATTTCCTCTCAGTTCAACCGTTTGCTTTTAAAAGAAATGTTGTTCATAATTTGGCCCGGCGTATCATTGGTTTATCTGACTCTCAATTTCATCGAGAGGTAATTAATTATGGTAAAAAAATGTGGTTGAAAACTGTTATCCTTCCAGTTTTGTGAGCCGCATTTTTAAGAAAGTTCAACATGAGGTAACAATGGAAAGGATCAACGTTGAGTCAGTTAAGAAAAACATAGATTTGTCTAAAATTGTTAAATTGCCATACGTGCCCTTGCTCTCTGAGAATTTGGCAGTTGTTTTGAATCATTATGGGTACACGGTCATCAATTGTAATTTTAACAATTTAGAGTTTTTGTTCTCAAAACTGAAAGCTAAACGTGATAACTTGCAACTTTCAGAGGTAGTGTATAAGATCCAATGCAAAGATTGTGAAATTGCGTACATTGGTCAAACTCGCCTGATTTTATGTAAAAGGTTGAATGGTCATAAATATGACCAGCATGAGAAGACGGGCCCTGCATCAACACCAGAATGAGTTACAGCATAATTTTGATTTTGAAAATGTAAAGGTTTTGGCGAGGGAGACCAATGATTTTTCAAGATCACTTATTGAAATGATCTGCATTGTTACGGAAAGGGACATGGTTTGCAACTACCGGGCGGACGTTGATAAGTTGGGGGTTGCATACCATCATTTTTTCCAACCAGGGCCACTGGAGTGAGTCCACTCTATGTTCTTTTTGGTCTGTGTTTGTCTTTTCCTCCTTGATCATTGCTTTTGTCAGTTGCTCTATCACCTTGTAGGCACTCACTGCGTTTTCGTCTTTTACTGTTTTTATTGATTGAAAATGGACTTGTTCTAGTCCGAAACGTCTCACCTTAAATTTTAAGTTTTCGTAGCCTTGTGTCCCATTTCTCTTCTCGTTTATATCTAGTATCGGGCTATTTAAAATTTCTGTATATAATATTATATATATATATATTATATATATATATATATATATATATATATATATATATATATATATATATATATATATATATATATATATATATATATATATATATATATATATATATATATATATATATATATATATATATATATATATAATATAATATATATATATAATATATATATATATATATATGATTATAAAACAATTCTTAATTAGCCCACTAATATATATAAACAACTTCAATCGGGATAAAGGCTATATTAATCAATAAGACGGGACGTTTCGGGGTATCACAACCCCATTATCAACCGCGAAAAAAAATAAAATAAAAGTGAAAATAATACAAGGCACAGGTGGTCAGGCCATTGAAATCGAGACACAGAGTATACAAAACCTAGACGGGAACCCTCAGCGATCACCATCACCAGCGGTCTCTGGAAGGAAAAAATGGTGATAGCAAGCGCTGAGCTTACCTACATCTGCGCGGGAATTACAAACCCGGTCACCACATTTCAAAATATTGATCATCTCCAAGACAGTACGGGCATAATCATTACTCTCGGAGTCCAGAATTTTAACACCATTAAAATCAAAAGTGTGTTTTAGTGAATCTCATGCTGATGTAATGCCGTTTTTTCATTTTTGTCGTATTTATGCCCGTTTAATCTTTTTTTCAACACTGCTTAGTCTGACCAACGTCCCCCATCCCACAATCACCGCACTCAACGTAGTAAACCACCCCCACTGCCCCTTCTCTCGCTTAGTTTTCAAATTTGACCACAAAAACTGCAAATCATTGAAGCGTCTATGCACCACTAAAAAACCGTAATGGTTCAGAAGTGCAGAGAGATTTTCAGACAAATAGGGAACATAAGGAAGAGAGATGACCTTTGACAAATCCAATTTCTTTTTCGGGGGCAGTTGTTTTCGCTGTTGCGTTTACGGCAAACCCAAAATTTAAAAAATATTATTAACAAGGGAAGACGGATAGCAATTTTCACTCAAAAGCCGTCGGCCAACACGCAATACTTCAGCCAAAAATTGAGGATCACTGAGACGATACATACGCTGCGCAAGGTTAAAAAAATATTCCTTTTAAAAATAAAAGGCTGCACCGACAAATAATTTACGTATCCCCCCGATGACTTTGGCTTCTGGTACCATTTACACCTGATATTGTTTTATTGCGTATCACCGTTAGATCAAAAAAATTTCAGGCTTTGATTTCCCTCCTCCTCCAAAGTGAATTGGTTTGAAGGGTTTTTTGAGTTGAAAAACTGCAGAGTGGGATTTACATTTTTTTGATGAAAATCTTTTCTTTTTTTTTTCCCAATAGTAGGGTAACCTTATTTTCTTTTGCAGAGTTGCCGGGTTGCTTGAACTTTCCAATTTTTTTTATTCGCTGTGGCAGATTTCACATTTTTTTTTTTTTTTCCCTTTTCATATTGGTAATGTCCATGTTGTTTCAGGGTTTAAATTTTTAAATTGTCTTAATGTCAGATTTCCCTTTTTGGTTTTCACCATTAACTTCCTTTTCATTTTTTTTACAGTGTCCTTATAATTCCCCCGGGAAACAAATTTTCATTGTTGTCGGATGATTCATGTTCCTCTTATGAGATTACTATTGTCTACATATTTCTTATAGTTTTAATACTCCAACCCCTTTTTACGCGCAGTGGGCCAAGCTATGTTGACAGGACTCGGATATTTTACGCGTGACTGTTGTTGTGTTCCCCCCCTTTTTTTTTTTCCCCCCCCCCCCTCGGGGTCACGTTTCACTGTTAATGACATTTTAACCGTTACCGTTATTTTTAAATACAGGTTTTTACGTTCTGACTATATAAAAAAAAAATTTTTTGTCGAATTTCATGTTTTAAATTGTCTCTCCGGCCTGTCAATTCCAATATTTTCGGCCCCATAGGTTCCGGTTGTCTCTTTTTACATTTCCTTTTAAATGTTTACACATTTCTACCTCCAAGTTCGGTTGTTTCTCTTTTTAGATTTGTGTATTCTACATATATCTTAGGTCTCACGTTCTTTTCACCTTTTTCGTGTGATGTCACGAGCGATGCGTGACAGGACTCGGACATTCTACGCGTAGGGTGCATTTTGTGACTTTTTTTTTTTTTTTTTTTTTTTTCCCCATCGGGGTCACGTTTCACTGTTAATGACATTTTAACCGTTGCCGTTATTTTAATGACAGGTTTTTTCGTTCTGACTATATAAAAAAATAATTTCTCGTCGAATTTCATGTTTTAAATTTTCTCTCCGACCTGTCAATTCCAACATTTTTCGGCCACATAGGTTTCCCGGGTGTCTCTTTTTACGTTTCCTTTAACTTTTTACACATTCTACCTCCAAGCTCGGCTTGTTTTCCTTTAGATTTGTGTATTCTACATATATCTTTGTCTCACGTTCTTCTCACCTTTTTACGTGTGGTGTCACGAGCGATGCGTGACAGGACTCGGACATTCTACGCGTAGGGTGCATTTTGTGACCTTTTTTTTTTTAAAATGTTTTTTCAGGGGTGAAACGATTGCACGGAAACCCACGGTCAAAGCCCTTAAATCTCTCAATAAGTTGAGTAGAAGTTTGGTGTCATCTAAATGCCGGCAAATATTCCCTTTTTTCATGTCGGAAATTCCATTTGATGCCACGGTTTCTGCAAAAAGATTATACACACATTATGAATCAGTTACGGACTAGAAAGAATAATGCCAGCAGGGTTATTGATCGTTTTAGACATGATTTGCTTCAAATTTGTATCGAGGACGTCCATGTGGACATACACATTCTCTCTCAGCGTATTCGTGGTGTCATTAGTTCTTGCAAAGTCAACTTCCTCCATGTGTGGTGGCGGATTTCGTTTCAGGATTGGCTCGGAGAAACGATGATTTGAAAGTCCGACTCAACAACAGGTTGGCTAAAAAGTTTCATTTCTTAAAACAGCGTGCAAAGAAAGATTATGGTCAGTTTTTTCCCGCCATTCCCGGAAAAGAAGGATTCTTGGGTAGAAAAATTTCTGACACGCAGTTACCTGATTTCGTTACTAGAGTGCTATGTCTAGGGCCAAAATTTTGCATTCCATTTTTCCGAAATGCCAATGAGAAATCGGTGTTTAGGTTGGTGCCCATTGATAAAATTATTACCAGCATTGAATGCCAACTTCGGTTCCATCCCGCTTTGGCTACCGTTTTTCGTGATAAGATAAGCAGTGCATTAAAGGGTATCAAAACCTTGCTAGGCGCGTAGGTGGTCATGAAAATATTGTGTGGCGTCTAGTGAACCGTTTAGAGAGTGTTTTTTTATGCGAACGTTGAAAAAAAATATCACCGAAACCTATTTTTTTATAAAAAATAATCCTCAAAATTTAAAATTGTGAATGCGGACAAGTCTAATAAAACTGTAGTTATAAATACTGAGGATTATTTTTGGGAAAAATTTAAAAGATTTGCTCGAAGATAAGACCCTTATAAAAAAATCGCTCGCTCTCTTATACCAGCACATACGGAGAAAGTTAATTTTTTTTTTAAAAATTGGTCGGACAGGGACTTTATTTCTAAAAATCGTGCGGACAACTTACGTGTTTCTGGTGCTGTCGTCTCGAGAATTTATGGGGGGTTAAGTTGCATAAGCAAAACCTACCTTTTCGCCCCCTTGTAAGTTCCATTGGTTCACCCTGTTACGTTTTGTCCAAATTCTTCTCTAAAATTTTGTCCAACATTGTCGGTGGTCAGAGTTTCACGTGGCCAACTCTTTTGAATTTTTTTGTGATATTAATGGTTTTGAGATCCCGGAAAATTACCGTCTCTATCTCTTGATGTTGAATCCATGTACACTAACATCTCGTGTGATCTTGCCATTAACTGTGTTGAGAGGCGGTGGGATGAAAACGAACATCTGTGTTCCCTGCCTAAAGAGCAATTTTTTCATGCCCTTAGATTTTGCGTTTCTTCAACTGTGTTCCAATTCCAGGATAAATTTTACCAGCAAATTCGGGGTTTGGCCATGGGGGGCTGTGTATCGGCAGTGTTGGCTAATATTGTCATGGAAGATTTTGAGGTGGATATTCATGCCTCAATTCCGTTCTTAGTTTATTTCTATAAGAGATATGTTGATGACTTGTTTTTAATTGTTCATCAAGAAAATGTAAATCCCACTCTGCAGTTTTTCAACTCAAAAAACCCTTCAATCCAATTCACTTTGGAGGAGGAGGTAAATCAAAGCCTGAATTTTCTTGATCTAACGGTGATACGCAATAATAACAATATCAGGTGTAAATGGTACCAGAAGCCAACGTCATCGGGGCGATACGTAAATTATTTGTCGGTGCAGCCTTTTTTTTAAAAGGAATATTATTTTTAACCTTGCGCAGCGTATGTATCGTCTCAGTGATCCTCAATTTTTGGCTGAAGTATTGCGTGTTGGCCGACGGCTTTTGAGTGAAAATTGCTATCCGTCTTCCCTTGTTAATAATATTTTAATTTGGTTCGCCGTAAACGCAACAGCGAAGAACAACTGCCCCGAAAACGAAATTTGGGTTTGTCAAAGGTCATCTCTCTTCCTTATGTTCCCTATTTGTCTGAAAATCTCTCTGCACTTCTGAACCATTACGGTTTTTCAGTGGTGCATAGACGCTTCAATGATTTGCAGTTTTGAGGTCAAATTTGAAAGCTAAGCGAGAGAAGGAGCAGATGTGCGGGGTGGTTTACTACGTTGAGTGCGGTGATTGTGGGATGGGGTACGTTGGTCAGACTAAGCAGCTGTTGAAAAAAAAATTAAACGGGCATAAATACGACAAAAATAAAAAGACGGCATTACATCAGCATGAGAATTCACTAAAACACACTTTTGATTTTAATGGTGTTAAAATTCTGGACTCCGAGAGTAATGATTATGCCCGTACTGTCTTGGAGATGATCAATATTTTGAAATGTGGTGACCGGGTTTGTAATTCCCGCGCAGATGTAGGTAAGCTCAGCGCTTGCTATCACCATTTTTTCCTTCCAGAGACCGCTGGTGATGGTGATCGCTGAGGGTTCCCGTCTAGGTTTGTATACTCTGTGTCTCGATTTCAATGGCCTGGCCACCTGTGCCTTGTATTATTTTCACTTTTATTTTATTTTTTTCGCGGTTGATAATGGGGTTGTGATACCCCGAAACGTCCCGTCTTATTGATTAAAAATAGCCTTTATCCCGATTAAAGTTGTTATATATATATATATATATATATATATATATATATATATATATATATATATATATATATATATATATATATATATATTATATATTTTATATATATATATATATAATAAAAACACAAAAAAATGGCCAAAAAATAAATGATGAATACCTTTAGAGTTGGTCAGACTCTAAAGTTTGGAGAAACAACAAAGCCAAAAAAGAAAAAAATAACATTAAAAAATAATGTAAGTACGTGTAAAAAACACAGGGGGGAGAGAGTTCAGCTCAGGCAGGTGCAACAGAAATGCATGAGCGAGGACAGCGTTTACAGAGCGCCACGACCGGTTCGTCGTTTTTACGACTCATCAGGTGGGCTTACTCGAAGCTGCCTCTACTCAATGCTTTTCGCACACAGCAAGTCGTCGAAACGACACTGCTGACATGACGCGAGAAGCAAATGCTCCCGCGCCATCTACCATAGAAGCTGAACAACTCTCAGATGAAAAAAGCAAGACCAGAGAAAACCAGAGACCAGAGAGGTTTATTTTTTTCTCTGGTCTTGTTTTTTTCATCTGAGAGTTGTTCAGTTTATGGTAGATGGCGCGGGAGCATTTGCTTCTCGCGTCATGTCAGCAGTGTCGTTTCGACGACTTGCTGTGTGCGAAAAGCATTGAGTAGAGGCAGCTTCGAGTAAGCCCACCTGATGAGTCGTAACAACGACGAAACCGGTCGTGGCGCTCTCGAAACGCTGTCCTCGCTCATGCATTTTGTTGCACCTGCCTGAGCTGAACTCTCTCCCCCCTGTGTTTTTACACGTACTTACATTATTTTTTTAAAGTTATTTTTTTCTTTTTGGCTTTGTTGTTTCTCCAAACTTTAGAGTCTGACCAACTCTAAAAGGTTTTTTTTTTTTATATATATATATATATATATTTTATATATAATATATATATATATAAAATATATATATATATATATATATATATATATATTTTATATATATATATATATATATTTATATATATATATATATATATATATTTTATATATATATATATATATTTTTATATATATACACCGAAAGTCCCCGGGGCGGCTTCATAACTTTTGAAAGGTGCAGATAAAAAAACCAAACTTGGGGGATTTATAACTTAATAGGAACTACATTTTGGGATACCCGAAAATTCCGGGGGGGACCCGTAAAGGGGGGTTTTGCCCCCAAACTCAAAATTTGCAAATGGCAAACCCCCCTCTTGTGATACCTTGTTTGAAAGAGCATGAAATTCTAAGACTTTTGGCGCAAAACCCGAGGTCGATATTTTTTTCGTCTTCGATATATCGATAGTCAAAGTTCGATTTTGACCCATTTTAAAAAATCAGAACTCCCATTTGAAAAGTCGGACTTTAGAAAACTAGGAGTCAAAAATACTCTAGAAAGAAGTACTTTTCAGAAAAAAATACGGTTTTGATATTTGCCAAGTCTTATGGCCCCCCAAAATTATTTTAAAAAATGACCCTCAGGGGGGTTCTCTCAAAATTCCGAGCCACGCCCCCTATCGAGTGATACATCGCTTGAAAGGGCATACAAAACTGAGCATTTTGGCGCAAACCGCAGGTCGATATCGTTTTGGTTCTCGATTTATCAAAATTTTTCCCAATGAGTAAAACTCCAACTTTGTCATTCGATACATTGAAAACCAAAAACGATATCGACCTGCAGTTTGCGCCAAAATGCTCAGTTTGTATGCCCTTTCAAGCGATGTATCACTCGATAGGGGTCGTGGCTCGGAATTTTCGAGATAGCCCCCTGGGGGTCATTTTTTAAAAAAATTTTTGGGGGGCCCTCGACTAGGCAAAATCTAAACCGTTTTTTTTCTGAAAAGGACTTGTTTTTTAGAGTATTTTTGACTCCTAGTTTTCTAAAGTCCGATTTTTCAAATGGGAGTTCTGATTTTTGAAAAAGGGTCAAAATCGAACTTTGACTATCGAAAATCGAAGACGAAAAACGATATCAACCTCTGGTTTGCGCCAAAAGTCTTAGAATTTTATGCTCTTTTAAACAAGGTATCACAAGATGGGGGTTGCCATTTGAAATTTTTTTTGGGGTGCGAAACCCCCCCTTTTCGGGTGCCCTTTGGAATTTTTGGGTATGCCAAAAAGTAGTTCCTATTAAGTTATAAACATCCTCCAAGTTGGTTTTTTTATCTGCAGCCGTTCAAAGTTATGAAGCCGTCCCGGGACTTTCGGACCCCCCTGTGTTATATATATATATATATATATATATTATATATATATATATATATTATATATATATATATATATATAATATATATATATATATAATATATATATATATATATATATATATATATATATAAAAAACACACAAAAAAAGGCCAAAAAATAAATGATGAATACCTTTAGAGTTGGTCAGACTCTAAAGTTTGGAGAAACAACAAAGCCCAAAAAAAAAAAAAAAATAACATTAAAAAAAAATGTAAGTACGTGTAAAAAACACAGGGGGGAGAGAGTTCAGCTCAGGCAGGTGCAACAGAAATGCATGAGCGAGGACAGCGTTTCGAGAGCGCCACGACCGGTTTCGTCGTTGTTACGACCTCAGGTGGGCTTACTCGAAGCTGCCTCTACTCAATGCTTTTCGCACACAGAAGTCGTCGAAACGACCCTGACATGACGCGAGAAGCAAATGCTCCCGCGCCATCTACCATAGAAGCTGAACAACTCTCAGATGAAAAAAGCAAGACCAGAGAAAAAAAAAAACCGGACGGCTAGAGAAGCGAACGCGTTCTACAAACAGCCGCCGGCTCCCGAACGGGAAAAAAGCACCATCTCCGCAGTGACTATACGTAATAAAACACACAAAAAATGGCCAAAATATAAATGATGAATACCTTTAGAGTTGGTCAGACTCAAAAGTTTGGAGAAACAACAAAGCCAAAAAAAGAAAAAATAACATTAAAAAATAATGTAAGTACGTGTAAAAAAACAGGGGGGAGAGAGTTCAGCTCAGGCAGGTGCAACAGAAATGCATGAGCGAGGACAGCGTTTCGAGAGCGCCACGACCGGTTTCGTCGTTGTTACGACTCATCAGGTGGGCTTACTCGAAGCTGCCTCTACTCAATGCTTTTCGCACACAGCAAGTCGTCGAAACGACACTGCTGACATGACGCGAGAAGCAAATGCTCCCGCGCCATCTACCATAGAAGCTGAACAACTCTCAGATGAAAAAAGCAAGACCAGAGAAAATGCAAAAAAAAACAAATGGTTGTAAATGTGAAATGCTCATGCATTTCTGTTGCACCTCCCTGAGCTGAACTCTCTCCCCCTGTTTTTTTTACACGTACTTACATTTTTTTTTAAATTTTTTTTTTTTTTTTTTTGTTGTTTCCCCAAAATTTAATTGACCAATTAAAGGTATTCTTTATATTTTTATATATATATATATATATATATATAATATATATATAAAATTATATATATATATATATATATAATATATATATATAAAAAAAAAAGAACTTAAATCGGCCCAACCATGAATAATAAAAAAACTTAAATGGGAATAAGGCCGCGAAACAAAAAATTAAAAACAAGAATTCTTGTTTTTTAATTTTATTGTTTCGGGGCCCTTTTTCCCATTTAAGTTTTTTATTATATATTTTATATAAAATTAAATAATTAACTGCATAAGCATGCGACTTCCATTGAAAAATAAAGTTATTCAGACGTTTCGAGCATCTTAGTGCTCATCCTCAGTGAAATGCACGAAACTAAAACTAAAACTAAAACGACGGAAACTTAAATCGAACCGTAATGAAATACGACATTAAAACTAAACAAAGGAAACACGAGAAATAAAAACGCGAAATAAAACAAACAATGAGATTCCGCGATGATATTGGTGAGAGAAAAGAAATCAAAGCCAGGTTGATTCATGAGGCGATTCAGGTGAAGCGGTGTCCTCGGGCGGTCAACTTCAGGACTGACACGCGTGCACTGGGGTTTTGCCTACAGCTCCTTATTTTGAGGTTGGTCATGTGACTGGCTGTCATAGTCCGTAGGGGAAGTGTGGGGGGTTGGGACACCGGGAGGGTTGGGACATTGCTTTTTTCTCAGTTTGGGTTGGCACTACCAACTTCATCCTGGGATGTAAAACTCTACTAGTGAGGCCACACTGTCAAACGGAGTTTGGAGGCAATATCACCTATCTTCGTCACGCTAGGTCTTTTTGTTGTTTGACCTATACAAATTTTTTTTTCTGGCATTTCTAATTTTTTAAAACTTTTTGCTTTGTTTTTATTTAAACTTCTCAAAATTGGGGGGGCCGAAAACAGTATATTTTAGGTGAAACTTCCCGCAATTGCGATCTTCATAACCTAACTTCACTTTTTGGTTTTGTTGTTTGTTCACATTTTGTCGTTCTGGGGGGTTGGGACATCGGCCCAGGGAGGGTTGGGACACATTTCCAAAGTGCTTCTCAAACACAAAAAACTAAAAAACTTTGAAAACTGTGGAAACTTTTCAGTACCATCATATTCAATGTAAAAATTCATTAGATTAGTAATTTTAACTATTCTTTTAATTTTTCTAATTTTTTAACTTTAAAACTGTTTTTTTAATTCATAATTTTTTCCGTAGCTGCTAGCGCCATATTTTTAACCGCGGAGGCAGTTTTTATCAATTATATAATTTTTTTTACCATTTCTTGTATTCTTTAAAACCTTTTTACGTTCTGAAAGTGTTTTTTTTAATTAAAGATGTTTAAAACTTTAAAAACATTGAAAAAATCATTCCATGTCCCAACCCTCACTGAGCCCTGTCCCAACCCATACAGGGTAGTTAGGGATGGGACACTTTTGAATTTTGAAAAAAATTGCTCAAAAAAATTTTAGTTTTTAACATTTTTTTCCAAATCAAGGCAAAACTTTTTATTGTCAGTCTGAATAATCTCCAATAGCAACTTTTGAAGAAAAAAAAATTAAGGGACCCATAGACGGGTTTGAAAAAAAGTGTCCCATCCACCCACATTCCCCTACTTATTACGTAATTGTGTAACTGGGGGGTTTTTTTGTTTCATTTTCGCACTTATTCGCTGTTTGTCGATATCGGTGTCTCAGCTGAGCTCGCGGAATCTCATTGTTGTGTTTTATTTCGCGTTTTTATTTCTCGTGTTTCCTTTTTTTAGTTTTAATGTCGTATTTCATTACGGTTCGATTTAAGTTTCCGTCGTTTTATTTTTAGTTTTAGTTTCGTGCATTTCACTGAGGATGAGCACTAAGATGCTCGAAACGTCTGAATAACTTTTTTTTTCAATGGAAGTCGCATGCTTATGCAGGTAAATTATTAATTTTTACGACTGATCTCTCCCAATATATATATATATAATATATTATATATATATATATATATATATATATAATATTTTATAAAATATATATATATATAATATATATATAATATATATATTATATATATATATATATATATATTATATATATATATATATAATATATATATATAATATATATTTATATATATATATATATATATATGTATATATATTTTTTATATGTATGTTTCAGCCAGTTTTACCTTTTTTATGTCCCACGACGATGCTCCGTCATTTTTTTTTTAATTTGATCGAGCGATTTGACGTTACCGTGGCGATCGACAAAATTTTGTTTTTGGCGCGGAAGGCAAACCATTCGGATAGACCCTTTTAAAAGCAACTTCATGATATCGACGTATATTTTCGACTTTTTATCCCTTTTTTTTTCGTAGATTATGCACGATGGGACAGTCACAGTGCTGCTAGATGTGTTGAAAAATATACAGGCACTTAAGACCTAATGTAAAATGTGTACATTTTATGTTCAATCCCGCGAACTGCAGTCATCGATTGACGATGGCTTGACGAGGTTGCTGTATACGCGATCCCTTTTAGAGCTCAGAGGCGGACTGGCCCACCGGGGCACCCGGGGAAAATTTCCCCGGGGGGCCGCGGCCCTTTTGGGCCGGTTGGATCGTGAGAGGGAAAAAAAGAAAAAAAAAAGAGAAAAACAAGGGAAAGGGAAAAAAGGAAGAAAAACAAGCAGGGAAGCTCCGATACATGCATGTATTGGAAAAGCGTGCCTGTGAATTGTAAACATAAAAATCTGCGCATAAGTTTTTTCATTTGGTCTTCTGCTCTGCTGGGTTTTGCAGAAATAAGTTTTGCATAAAGGCTTACGCATCATGGTTTAAATATATTTATTATAAAGTAGTTCATGGGAGAAGATTTGTCAATTTATTGTATATTATTTTAAAGGGACAGGAAGTGCTGTTGGAGCTTTGATGAAGAAAATATGACAATGTATATGCATTTGAGACGTATATTTGAAAAAAATATTTTTTAGTCGTTGTTTTTGCAGTGACACATTACAATTGGTTCAGTGTTTTGTTCATTTGTTTTTGGATTACAGTTGTTTGAAATGCATCAGCAATTCTTTAAAGGGGACATTGTAGGATGTAACTTACATATGAATTGAATAAATAGATTTATAATATACATGAATGATTCAATAATGAAAATTTTGGGTGAAATCACTGATTATAGAGTATTTTAAGTTTAAATGATTCTGCGTTGAATGGGTAAAAGATTCTATTTATAATTTTAAAAAAAGAAAGAAAAGATGGGTAGCCATGATTTTGTTGGTGGAATATGGTGATGAAAGGTAAAAGAAGGTAATTAATAAATGTCTACATATTGATAGAGACGAAATAGAGTCAGTCCTTTCAATATTTGAATTTTTAGACACAGTATTGGCCGATTTGGATCTGAAAATTAAACAATTACAAATAATGTCAATAAAAGCAATTCCTGCTGTGTTTTCATTAAAGGCTTTACTGTACAGAGAAACCTTATGGTGAAAACTCAAGATAAAAATTTGGCTGAATCATCTACTTTGAAAAAATGCTATGATTTGCATCCAGTAAAAACATTACAGAAGTACATACTAATTGAAGTATTAATAATTTTGCATCAACTTTGACAATACAATTAGTGTAGTCCCCCACTTCATTGCGATGCGTCCCTTCAAGCAAACAGAGTTGCTTACCAGAGTTGCAGAGTTTTTAGCCTTTTATTCGATGACATTCTATCAATGATAAGCAAAAAAAGTTACGCATATAAAAGCTTCTACCCCCCCCCCCTCTCCATACATGTGTTTTTTTACAAAATTGGCCGTATAGTGGTACCTTTGATGATTATATTTAATTTTTGGATCCTCTCAAAGAGAGCAAGTAGTCAGGACTCAGAGCATTAGATTTCAATTATTTTACTCATCGGACAGTGATTAAATACCAGAGGACCTGAATATAATAAAAGAAGTCTACTATATTTTTTACAGGGGGTTAAGAAAAAAAGTTTCCACTGCGGTTTTTTCGAAAACGGCTGCGAATTTTGAAAAACGGCCAAACATATGTCCAATAATATCGAGGGGGACCCCTTTTGGGGGGTTATTTTTTTTGGCGCCCCCCTGGGAGGGGCGGGGGAGGGGGTCACTTTCGTTTTTCTTATGGGGGCCCTATTTTTTTTTTTCAGTATCTGAAAGAACATAAAAAAAGAAACTTTTTGGCGCAGACCAAAGGTCGATATCGTTTTTAGTTTTCGATACATCGAAGGTCAAAGTTCGATATGGACCTATTTTCAAAAAATCATTACTCCACTTTTAGATACCGGAATTTAAAAAACTAGGGGTCTAAAATGCTCCAAAAAGCAAGCCCATTTTAGGAAAAATATGAATTTGACACAAATTTAGCCAAAAATAGGGGTTTTGCGCCCCCGAAAATTGTCACCGTTTTTACCCCCGGGGGGGCCCCTCAGACAAATTCCTTGAGACGACCCCCATCGAGAGATACATCGATCAAAAGAGCATACCAAACTGAGCATTTTGGCGCAAACCGGAGGTCGATATCGCTTTTCACATTCGAGATATCGAATTTTGTAAATCTAACTTTGACATTCGATATCTCGAATGTGAAAAGTGACATCGACCTCCGGTTTGCGCCAAAATGCTCAGTTTGGTATGCTCTTTTGATCGATGTATCCCTCGATAGGGGTCGTCTCAAGGAATTTTTTGATGGGCCCCCCGGGGGTAAAAACGGTGACAATTTTCGGGGGCGCTAAACCCTATTTTTGGCTAAATTTGTGTCAAATTCATATTTTTTTTTAAAATGGGCTTGCTTTTTTGGAGCATTTTAGACCCCTAGTTTTTTTAAATTCCGGTATCTCAAAGTGGAGTAATACTGAGTAAAAGATTTAATGGACACAAGTATGACCAAAATGAAAAAACTGCTCTTCACCATCATCAAAATTCTCTTGGTCATACTTTTGATTTCCATGGCGCGAAAATTTTAGGTTTCGAGACGAATGATTTCGCGAGAAATCTCCTTGAAATGATAGAAATCTTGAAACACGAGAGCAGTGTTTGTAATTGCCGCGCAGACGTGTCCAGATTAAGCTCTGCTTATCACCAGTTTTTCCGTCCAGATAGAGCTGGTGATTGATTCTATTCTTTGCCTGTGTAGTCTTTTCCTTCAATTGAGAACTTGTTTGTGGTTTGAGCTTTAGTCATGGCCGTTGTTATCGTGATGGCATGACTCTTATTTTATATTTTTTTTTTTTTAATTTTCAATTGATAAAGGAGGTGTTAGTCCTTCGAAACGTCTTGATTTTTTAATTTTATTGTTTCGCGGCCTTATTCCCATTTAAGTTTTTATTATTATTCATGTGTTGGGCCGATTTAAGTTCTTTCTTTGTTTATATGTTTATATGTATGTTTCAGCCAGTTTTACCTTTTTTATGTCCCACGATCCTGTTTGAAATTTTTTGGTTTTTATTTTTGAAATTTGTCTCAACTATTCGTTGGGTTTAATTCTTGGATGAGTTCGAAGATGGTGTAAATCCGACAGTTAGTTTTCGCGTTATGGGCCGTGTTTGAGTCGTAAAATGTTTTTTTGAGGTTTATTTTTAGGAGTGTTTGTTTTGAGTATTTTTTTTTGGGAAATTTATGTTAGCCGTTTTGATACGCATTTTTTTTACTCGAGTCATTTTTCGTTTTTGCGTTGTAAGCGAGTTATAGTGATGTGTTTTTCGGGTTTTTTGGCAGTGTTTTTATATGAAGAAATTGTTTTTTTGGTTCAAAAATTTTTGTATATATCGTGGAGGATGTTTTTAGTTCATATGCTCTTTGCCTTGAATTTTTCCCTTTTGTTTACGTGTTTACGAGCTATTTAGTTTCTTATGGGATTTTACAAGTGAAAGACAAGGATGGCGTATTGGTATAATTGCTCTATCTTTGTTTTACACGTACACTGTTGCTTAGGTACGTTATTTATTTATTTTCTTGTTTATCAGCTGCTCTTATTCAGATTTATTCCTCATTACCGTTACAAAGATTACACATTTTTCAATCTTTGTACTATAATCTTTTTCTCATGGTCATTTTTTTTTAAATGTTGAACAGCTGATAAAAAAAAAAGAAAATTGAATAATTCAAAGAAAATCATAACATAACCTATTATTTGAAATTTGTGAAAAACTTATATAACCTAGCTTTTATTTCTCACTTGCATTGTAAAGATTACACATTTCTCTATTGGTGATATAATCTTTTCACAATAATATTTGGATTTTGAGCAGCTGATTAAATAAAAAAGAAAAATTCAGAGAAAAATTCAACAAAAAAGATAACCTATATTTAAATTTGTGAAAAAATGATTTAAACCCAAACATGGAATCTACTTCGTCTTACCGGCCTGCCGGGAGGCATTTTTTTTTTTCGCGAGCGAATCCAGATGTAAACATCCTATATCCCAACATGGCGGACGCGAAACGAATTTGCTTCAAAATCCGACAGAGTTTCCGTTTTGATTGTATTATTCTGTGGTGGTATGAGGCAGGGACCAAATAATGTTAGGTCCCGAGCATTGAATTGCGTGCATCTTGCGTGCGGTTTAGACCAATCAGAGAGCTTACGCACGGTCATGTGACCGTGCGTAAGTTACGCTCGGGACCTAACAATATTTGGTCCCAGGATCGAATCCACACCCGACGTAGTTACGAGCTGTCGTGATCAGCGAGGCTAGCCTGACGGCCACCGCTTGAGATAGAGTAGAGGGTCAAGATTTACCGCACATGGCGTTGTAGCAGGGAACACTCATTGATTGTCAGCTCTGCACTCAAAATCGCGCACCGACTTTTTTTTTTTTTTAAAAACCGCTGCCATTCCGATATTTCGCACTCGAAATGGATCAAATAATAGCTCAAATGAAAGCTAAGAGTTTGCTTAATCTTATTTTAGTGTTTTCCAGAGTTGGTTTTGACCGTAACACACTTTTTTTTCGACTTTTCTGCCGCGTACGGTCATACGGTAATTTTTTGGATCGGCCGTGGGCCCCCAACGAGCTATACCTTTATCTAGAGCGGAGGTATCGGGAAAACTGCGTAACCGCCCCGGAGATTTAAGGTTATGAATAAGCGAGTAAACAAACCGAATTTCCCCATCTCCGCAATGTATTCTAGCTGGTTTTCTAAGTCTATCAGTGACTTTAAAATTTGAATCTTTTTTTAACTGCGCGTTTTTTCTATCAATCGTAGCCTTAATGTCAGTTTCTACCTACAGAAACACTCGAATTTCTCATAGCTTAAATTTAATTTGTCATTTTGCAGTGTGTGTGCAAGCCGTGTGTAACTACCTTATAATGCCGTACGCCGTGCTAAACTCATTGCATTTCTTGGCATTTTCACCCGAATAAGCAATGTTTTTGTCGTGAATTATCATGTCTCTGTGAATTGCGGTAGCTTTCAATTGAAAACTCTCTCCAATTTCAAATATTTTTTTCTTGTGCCTTAATTTACTTGTCTTTATCTATCTTGATTGTGCTGAAACCACCCGCAACAAGATCATGGATGTTTAGTTTTTGTTTTGTTCTTTTATATTAACGTATAATCGGTGAGGTACCTATAAATTGGAGTAAAAGAAACCATCCTTTAGTGTCAGTATGAACTTTAATATGTCTCAATAATTTGAGTTCAGCATTGAGGACCCCCATTCACCATCTCATTTCTGTATAACTTCATGTGCTCGATACAGTGCTATCGCAAGTTATCTTGTTGTGTGTTTACTGGATGTGGGTCAAATGATTGAGTTATTATTTCACTGAGCACCAGAAATTCTTCTATGCTTTAATTTCAGTTTTTTTGCTCTTCTCACCGTGTACTTCAATTTTGCCTCAAAACTAGTGGTCCTATCAAAGTGTTTTTGTAAGGAGGGAGATAATCCCTCAATTTCGGGATCGAGTTCGATGTTCAGACTCTACTTGGTTTTTGCTTTAGTAGAAGTATCACTGTTGTGCCAAGAATTGCTGTATTAGAAGAATCACCGATGTGACGAGGAGTGCAAATTATTTGTTACCAATGCTTTAATGGCCTGTAGCAGGTATTTCCAAATCTTCAAACGTGACAAAGGTCTAACCAGCTGTGGATAGTTTGAGTTTGGAAAAACTTGTTGTCTGCTATATTCACTCTTCAGTTTTGACCACAGTAACCATGCTCTCATCTTTAAAGGTACGATTAAAACATATTTGTTTCATCCCTACTAAGTGTTAGGGATAAATCACTAGAATCCCCCAGTCTCCTTTGAGGTACGTAGTTCATGATAAGCCACTTAAAAAAGATTCTTTGATGTAGGTACTGACTGTTGTTGAAGACAAGAAAATGGCGTTTAAAGTAAGAGATATGATGAAATCTTTGTGTAACCAAGTTTCAGTGTAACTTGAATACCTACAAGATCACCTAACAATTTTACAGAGCTGAAAGGCTTGCCCGTAGATGTGACAGTTGATAAATCTGGCTCTCTCTCACATGGTGCAAGTATGCATGATCTAATGGATGGCAAGTTATTTATGGGTTCAGTAACAGCTATTTCCTGGCTATGTAAATGCAGAACTTTGCAAATGCAGGCACCACCTCTACTTCACAAAAAAAATTATTAAAGGTTCAAGCATTGAACATCATTCTTAACAAATTCAAAAGACCCCATTAATGAAGTGTACTGACTACTCTTAATAAAGAACATATGTTTAGAGATAGACGTTTAAATAATGAGCTAGAGCTAACTATGTACAATTTAATGAAAAGAGGAACTAAATATCAAGCGTAGCCAAGATACCATGGTGGCACAGGAGTTTTTTTTTTCTCTTCATTAATCGAAAACTGAAAGCCATTCAAGTGTAACGCTCTATCACGGGTCTGGGTGAAACAAGTACCTACAAACTGATTGTGAGTTCAGTAAATACTACCAAACACGAAAGTTTTGGCAGTCAAGAATTTGAGATAAGTAGCGAATCCTCGTGTAATCGAAGCAATTTTCTGCGCTCCGTATGCAAGCTTGATTGTCGAAACTTTTGCGTTTGCTAGTACAAGCGAAGATGAAAACTATGAATCAAACTGCAGGTTTGATAAATGCATAAACCAAAAACAAAACAAGCAGCCAGCAGATTTTGTATCGCAATCTAGCGATACAAAGATAACATGCAGTCAATCAGTGTAAGCTACTTTGACTGCGTTGTTATTCTTGTAATACCGCTTTTCATTAAGTTTCATAGCATATAGGGTGTCAATTAAAAAAGGAGCTAGGCCAAATATCTCGAGAACGGCTCCTGATTTTGAAAAACACTGAAACAAGTGTTCAATTACCTTGAGGGGGACACCTTTATAGGGGGTTTTCGATTTTGGGGCCATCTCTGGGGGGCCCGCAGGGCCGATACCACGTCCCTAAATTCAATACTTCAAACGAGGACCCCCATATTTTATTTACTAATCGAAAAGAGGGTGAAATTATCAGACTTTTGGTGCGAATCGAAGTTCAAAATCGTTTTTCGTTTTTGATACATCGAAAGTCAAAGTTCGATTTGGACCAATTTTCAAAAAATCATTACTCCTCTTTGAAGAGTCGGAATTTAAAAATCAAGGACAACAAAAAATACTCTATAAAGTAAGCCCTTTTCAGAAAAAAATTCCATTATAACAAACATTTAGTCAAATTTTGGTTTTGAAGCTTCCAAACTTTTAGACGGTTTTTCGATAGCTTCGAATACTGTCATTCAGGGTAACTTTGTGCATTGGGGTGTAACTTTGTGCATGCCTAGTTCAAGCTGTATAAAATGTGGAATCTTTCAGAAATTGGCAGCATTGGACACAAAACACTCTTTAAAGTTACTTAGGTGTGTTGAATGAAATATAGCAAAAGATGCAAAAAGTTGCCCTGAATCACAAAACGTCTTGCACAAAGTTAGACTCAAAGTGCACAAAGTTACCCTGAATGACAGTCGCCCTGTGGGGCATATTTGAGGGGGGAGGCTCAATCATATCTTTCTCAAGTTTTTTTTTTCAAAAAAGCTCTTTTAAAGTTATGAGAAAAGCTCGTGTCCTTGAAGTTGAGGCAATTTCCAACATTTCTGCTCCCATGGACATTTACCAAAAAACCTAAATGTTTTGAGTTATGGCGGATTTTTGGAAAAAATTTTAATTGGCTTTTGTGGCCACCCTGTTGAGAATTCTTCAAATACAATACAGATTCTGATCAAATGGATGGAACCATTTTGATTGATGTGCTACTAGTTTGGTACCTTCAAGTGAAAAAATTAGGTGTACTTCCTTAAATTAAAATTTTGGGCAGTCTATGTCTCAGACCATGGAATCAGTCCGATTCTGCCATTGAAGTCCCAAAATTTTGATTTGAAAAAAGACACCTTATTTTGTCTCCTCAAGTGAACACGTTGCACATCGATCGGAAGGTTTCGATACATTTTTTCAGAATCTGTCAAGATTTGTGAGAAATTCTCAACTGGATAAGCACAAGGGTTGATTCAAAAATCTTCCAAGTCCCCATGGCTAAAAAAATCTGGGTGTTTGGTAAATGTCTATGGGAGCAAAAATGTTGGCAATTGCCTCTGCTATGAGGGTATGAACTTTTTTCGTACCTTTAGAAGATACTTCTTTGCAAAAAACTTGATAAGTGTATGATATTCTCCTAATATGAACGAGGGGCTGTTGAGGGCTTTTGAAAATATCAATCAGTAACAGATGTATCCCCCCCTCCCCTGTCTAACTTTTGAACGAGTTGAGATAAAAAGTTGCGGTTTGGACCATTCTTCATAACTTTAGATGAACTTTATTTTTTTGGGGGTCAACCTCCCCCCCCTAGGGGGCCCCCAGGGGGGCTATTTCAAAATTTTCAAATGGCAACCCCTATATTGTGATACATCGTTTGAAAGGGTATACAATTCTAAAACTTTTGGCGCAAACTAGAGGTCGATATCGTTTTTAGTTTTCGGTATATCGACTTTCAAAGTTCGATTTTCAAAAAATCAGAATTCCCATTTAAAAAGTCGGAAGTAGAAAAACTAGGGGTCTAAAATACTTTAAAAAGCAAGCACTTTTCAGAAAAAAATACGGTTCGGCCATACATTTAGTCCAAATTTGGTTTTAGCCTCCCAACAGTGTTCTAAAATATTGCTCCTCAGGGGGGCTACCTCAAAAATTCCGAGGCACGACCCTTATCGAGTGATACATCGCTCTAAAGGGCACACTGAACTGAGCATTTTGGCGCAAACCGCAGGTCGATATCGTTTTTAGTTTTTGATATTTCGAATGGCAAAGTTGGATTTCATCTGTTATCAAATTCCAATAAATCGGAAACTAAAAACAATATGGACCTGCGGTTTGCGCAAAAATGCTCAGTTTAGTGTGTCCTTTTGAGCGATGTATCACTCGATAAGGGTCGTGCCTCGGAATTTTTGAGGTAGCCCCCCTGAGGGGCAATATTTTAGAACATTGTTTGGGGGCTCTAAAATCAAATTTGGACTAAAAAAATGGCAGAACCGTATTTTTTTCTGAAAAAAACTTGCTTTTTAGAGTATTTTAGACTCCTAGTTTTTCTAATTCCGACTTTTTAAATGGGAATTCTGATTTTTTGAAAATCGAACTTTGAACGTCGATATATCGAAAACGAAAAACGATATCGACCTCTAGTTTGCGCCAAAAGTCTTGGAATTTTATGCCCTTTCAAACGATGTATCACAAGATAGGGATTGCCATTTGAAAATTTTGAGCTAGCCCCCCTGGGGGCCCCCTAGGGGGGTGGGGAGTTTTGACCCTCAAAAAAATAAAGTTCATCTAAAGTTATGAAGAATGGTCCAAACCGCAACTTTTTATCTCAACTCGTTCAAATGCTAGACATGGGGGGGGGGGGGGGGGGATACATCTGTTACAGCCTGTACATCATGTCTAAGTAACTAAATAACTGCGAGAAGCTCAAAATATTTTTAAGCGTTTCTCCCATCGGACTTTAGACATTATTTTCAAATGGTAAACCTGTATCATGAAATTTGTGCTTTTAATAGTACAATATATCTTGAAACGTATAGTCAGACTTAATTTCTGAATTTTTCAAGTTTATAAATGGATACTTTATGTAAAAATACTTCAGATCACCAAGTTTCAAGTCTTTTTGATTTGTAACTGTGGCTATTACTGATAAATCAAATTTTTGTAAAACATGGAGGAATCGCAGTTCAAGAGGGGGGCATTTTTCTACCCATATTCATAGGGGAAACATGTTTTATTTCGGGCTCCAATATTCACAGTAGAAGTTTGTGCCCGGAGTTTAGTTACATTTTGTATATTCCTAATATTTTGTAGCTTGCACTTATTTAGTTATGATTCAATTACTTAAATACTTTAATTCTGCGCACTTATAGGCGGTTGTGGCTGATATGATTATTGGTGATTGCAATTTATCGCTCCTCACCTATGATTGTAATCCTCGCCTTGTTGGAAGGTGCTGTTGGCATGGTCTTAAATAAAATCTTTAGGATTTAATGGATGAAAATAATGAAACAGACTGGTTTTAATCTTACCTTAAAGCATCAAAGCTGGATCATTTCGAACAGCAATGGGGGGGGGGGGGTAAATATGGCGGACAACAAGCTTTTCTAAACTCAAATTATAGGTAGCTGGATTGGCTTTTAAAACATTTGAAGATTTGAAAATACCTGCTGCCACTCACCAATTAAAGATTGTCAATTACTTAATACCTATATGGTACTTCTCGTCGCACCATTATATTTTAAAAATGGTCATAAACAAAGTAAAAACCGAGCAAGTAATTCAGAAAAATTGGGTGATTCACTTCAAAGACAAGTAAGTAATCCTTGAACCTTCTGATAATCCTGTAGCGTGAAAATAACACTGTAGGTGTAAAATGAATTTCTAGCAGCGTTGAAAGTGTATACTGTGTGGGAAGTAGGTACCTTTTAAGATAGGGAAATGTCCGAAAAAACACCAAAATGTGGAGTTTTGATGAATGATTAGCGCAGAGATGAAACGTTTGAAAGTCAATGTTTTTGGAAAAAGTAAAGTCGTATGTTTACTTTTGTTCATATACAATGAAAACAAACCATGAGCAAACCAAATTCTGCTGTGAATTTTAAATAGAAATGCGTCAAAAATGTTTTTAATCCTAGAATTTAGTCCTTCACAGCGTTCAGGTGTAATTATGGACTAATTGTAAGTGTGACCTTATTAAAAGCCTTGACGCAGTTAGAGCCATTTGTTTACTGCCTTGTCTTACCAGAGTCCCCCCCATTTCAAAAAGAAGGTACCTTCAAGACATTTCCCCTAGAATCACTGGAAGTATTGCCTCTTGAGCTCCCAAACTGTAAAGTATTATGTTTTTCCAATGTTTGTCCATACAAGAGTCGTTCCAAAATTTAAACTGTCGCAAAAAGTTTGCCTTTACCTGCTTCAGTTTGATCCTAGAAAGCTCTTACGATCATCTGTGATGTCACCGCTCTTCCTCTGTCAAAACTTGTAAGTCCTTATTTTTCTCTGACTTGGAAACTGATCACAAACAATCGATTGGACTTGGGTGAATTAAATGGACTCCTTAAATGGAATCTAAAAGAATTAGGTAGAGTCGAATAAACTTAGCCCTGTCCAATTAATTTCGCATTTTGGGCCATATGCACAGTCGTTAATTACTACTTGCGATCAATAACTCTTACTTACTTAAATGCCGCGGAAATCACATAAAGCGCTGATGCATCAAGATTTGTTCAGTTTTAACTGAGACATGGCCATTCGATAAAAACTGCTTCATGACGAATATCCTTGCCAATATTCCAGACCAATTGTACCCATGCTTGCATGACAGTCATGGAGAGCAGAACTATTCAAATGTCAACACTAACACCAAGTTCTGTGATGCATTTATTTAATGTTAAATGGTGTCGACTGAAATAGTGCGCTGAGGTCGATCGGAGAGCATCCATCTCACTCGACTGATTTAACTAATTGATAATCACCTCCTCAAGGATGCGCTTTGATGCAATGCAGAAGCAGGCACCACTACCTACTTGCTAGAACCTGATACTCAAAATGCTTCTGCTGTGGTACATTCATACCTAAATTATGATAACTTACGGTTTGAACAATGTTAAAGTTGAAATCCGAGCATGAATGCTGATTCTTCTCATAAAGAGCAGCGCATTGATTGAGGAGATAAGCGGAGGAGATTAAGCTGTGACGTAGGTGGGGTACGAATGCCTCCCCTCCACCTTTATACTTCCATCGTGGAAGAAATAATGATGCATCTGCGCTCATTGTGACATTTTCAGAATTTATTTAAGAATTCATGCTCAAAAGTGGAAATTACCAGCGGAGCAACTGACTCAAATGATTGGAATGGACTTAGTCCAATAGCTTCAATTCGTCGAAGTTGACTCGATTGTTCATAATCGGCTGCCAAGAAATTACATCATGCAGAAATAGGTAAAAGGACTTACACTGAACTTACACGTTTGGACAGAAGAAGAGTGCTGATATCAAAGATGGTCATGGAGGGCTTTCAAGAATCAAATTGTAGCTGATAAATGCTGATAGTTGGAGACAGGTAAAATTTTAGAAATGCTCTTTAGCAAATGAACCAGATTTATCTCTGGAATAAACACTGGGAAAACTGAAAGGGGCAACACTTCAGTAAGGATCGGGATCATAGAGGCTTGTTTGAGAGAACAGTCATTAGAGCACTCTTTCACACGGACAGAATGATGACTTGAGTGAAACTGGCAAGTTAAGTCTTGAACAAAAATAAAAAGCTTATTATCACCTTACAAATTAGACATCAACTCAGGATTAATTCAGTAATTTTTGAAATGCTTGGAAAGTCAAAATAGTCAAGCTATCTTGAAAAAAGAAAGATACGCATTGGCTACGCTGAGTACGCTCTGACGTTTTCTGAACGTCAAATAATAAGGTCTCTGATGAGTGCCGAAAAAAACCAAACACCCTTGGCGCACAGTGATGTTCGGACATTTCCTTGTCTTAAAAGTATAAAAATCCTGTGTGGGACAGGAAGCAAACGATTTTACAGCTTGATGGTGCTGGAGAGAAATTAAACTGGATGTAGCATGAAGCTTGCTTTCAAATCGTGAAAACTATTATTCAACATATAATCAGCGTGGAAGGTAGTACCTAAAGGCTCCTGACAGAGTTCCTGATGAAGTTGTCTCGAGACATGGAAACTTGAGAATAGGTAATGGAGCACATGCCTTCAAGACAATTCTTGGTTTAAAGTAAATTATTTAATCAAACAATACATCCAAGGTGGTTTTTTTTTCCTTTCGGTAACTTTTCCACTGCACAAACATTTCAGAAGGATCAAGGCGCACGCTCATCGGTTAAAGAATTTATCTACTTCAGATCACTCAACTTAGGAGATGGACATGAGAAAATCTGTCTCAGGAAGAGAGAGTTTGCTGAGAGAGGTCAAATTACAAAACTTTTGAATAAATCACCACAAACATACCACTTTCTCTCGTCAAAATGCCAAGAAAGGCGATGAGTTACGGCATTACGAGGCAATAACACGCACTGTAGAATCTGGCAAATTAAATGAAAGCTATGAAGAACTTGAGTGTTTCAATTAGTAGAAACTGAAATTAAGGCTTTGATTGACAGAAAACACGCACAGTTCATAAAGAAATTCAGATTTTAAAGTCTCTGATAGACTTCGAAAACACGCGAATATACATTGCGGAGGGAACTTCGGTTTGTTTTCACAACACAAATCTCTAACCTTAAAATCTCCGAGGCAAATTACGCATGTTTACCAAAGCCTCCGAACTAGATATAGCTCGTTGGTAATCACAGACAAAATAATGAAACTACCAAATTTATTCATAACGGAGACAAATCCTTATGAAAAACTTACGTTCAATACTCAGTCAAAAGCTAACTCAAACATTATTCGAACATTTCAAACGGCGCACTATGGATCCAAATCGAGTCCTAAGTGGTCAAAAATACAAAGACATGAGATATCACAAGAATTGTCGATCCATCAAATGATATTCTCCGATAAGTATGGGACAAGCCAGGAATAAAAAACGGAGCCAAATAAACCCCTTAAAATCAACTATAGTATCCATCTAAAATACTAATTTTCCAACTTTGAAAGGATCGAATTTGGACCGCCAAAGATTTGATTTCTGTCCATTGTGCGGCGGACCGAAGAATATCGCGGATTCGATATGGCGCGCGATTCGTTTAGTGACTGCTTAAAGGATAGGGAGACTTTTCGCGTTGCCGCTCCGCAATATATCGAACGAAAGGAATCCACCGAAAAGCAGTACGCGATCATTACGCGCGTAAATCTGACAACGCACGTTTGCGACCAAGCCGAAAATTGTCGATTTATATGCAGGAAGTTTATGGCCAAAATCGATACAAAACCATAACAAAAACATGCAGTACTTACTGCATGTTAACAAAGCCTCTGTAGCTTATGATAAGGGGAAAAAACCCACAAAATCTTCCATCTTGGCCATGCTCAGCTTTATTTTCTTTTCTCGCTTTGTTACTCTCCTCAGCGCAATGCTGCCACACCTTGAATGCGTCGATAATTTAAGAAAATAAGGTGATTGCGCAACAACTAATCTAAAAGAAATATTCTAAATTAAAGCAGGAGGTGTTTGTATCCGGTTTCTTAATAAAATATTGGCTCAGTAAAGAAGAACGTAGTTAGCAGAGTGGATTTAGATGCCTGAGCAAAATTCCTCCATGAATTGGCCTTGATTTGAGAGTTCCTGAGATTTTCCCATTTTAACTGTGTTTACGGGTTAACCAGAGTTTCTTTTCCGTGTCGAATACCGTGATGATTTGGAGCCAAATTTTTAAGGTAGATTGTCACCTTGAAAAGGTGACTATAAATCACCGTAGTAGGTAAGAAGGGTAAAAGAAAAGAGACTAATCCTAAAACGCATTTCAAATGCGATAATCGCAAAAACTCACCTGTCAAGGCCAAGCGAAGGAGGTTGTTGGCTCAGATCTCTGAATAACAGTGCTTTTTAAGCTTCAACTTTGATACTGTCTTTGAAAATCCCTGTTGACATGTTCATAATTATAAATAAAAGCTTTAGGAAGCGAAATTCGGTTGCCTTTAAAAATTAGTTGCTAGGTAAACCTTGTTGCACATTTCAGCCTCAAATCCATACGTTTTTCAAAAATGTAGCAATAAGAAGAAAGTAAGTACACACTTCAAAACAAACAGACGAGTGAACTTCCGGACTTTTGACCAAGGAAGAACATTAAGAGATCCCAAAGTAGAGAGCTCTTTCAACATCTTAGACGCACTATCCAGGGGATGAAAACTTTATTGTATGCTAATGGATGAAAATAATGAAACAGAATGGTTTTATTCTTACCTTTAGGCATCAAAGCTGGATCATTTCAGACAGCAATGGGGGGTAAATATGGCGGACAACAAGCTTTTCTAAATCCAAATTATACATAGCCGGGAAGGCTGTTAATACATTTGAAGATTTCGAAATACCTGCTGCCACATGCCAGTTAAAGATTGTCAATTGTTAGCTGGTTGCTTCTCCTCGCACCACTTACACATCAAAAATGGTGGTAAACAAAGTAAAGAGGATGCAAGTCATTCAGGAAAATCGAGTGATTTACTTCAGAGGTAAGTAATCTATAAACTTCCTGATAGTCCTACGGCGTGAAACAACCCTGTTAGAGCAAAATGACTTCCTAGCAGCATTGAAAGTGTATGCTGTGTGGGACCAGAGCCATACAATTTTACAGCTTAATGGTGCTCAAGAGACTTTGGGGTGGTGCGCGCTTAAGTGGGGTTTTAACTTTCCATGAGTACTCACCATCCGTCTACCGTGAAGACAAAACATTAATTACTCCGAAGACACCTAAACTGAAAGGATTTCAGAGATCCTTTAAGCAATAACATAATTACAATGGATGTTGCATATAGCTTGCCCAAACTGGTATCTCACACACAATCAGCCTGAAAATGCACCGTGAAGGCTACTAATAACATTGCCCCGAGACATGGAAAATTAAGAATTGGTAATGGAGCACGTGTCTACGAGACAAATCTTGATTTAAAAGTAAATGATTGATTTAATCTAACACTACATCCCAGGTGGTTTTTTTCGGTAACTTTACTCTCTAGAGTTCTGCAATCACAAATATTTCAAAATGATCAAGGAACACGCTCATCCGTTCACAAAGTTACTTCAGATCACTCAACTTTAGGAGATTAAAATTATATCAGGAAAAGAAAAATTGCAATGAGAGGTCAAATTACAACATTTTTTTAAAGCATCACCATAAACATACCACTTTAGTTTGAGAAAATGCCAAGAAATGTAATGAGTCACGGCATTATAAGCACAGAAGTGTTATAAGGTAGTAACACACGGCTTGTACACACTTCAGAAACTGGCAAATTAAATGAAAGCTATGATGGATTTGAGTGTTTCAATGGGTAGAAACTGAAATTAAGCCTATGATTGATAGAAAACACGCGCAGTTCAAAGAAAAAATCAAATTTTAAAGTCACTGATAGAGTTAGAAAATCAGCTAAAATACGTTGTGGAGATAGAGAAATTAGGTTTGTTTACTCGCTTATACATAACCTTAAAATTTCTCCAGGGCGGTTACGGTTTTTTCCCATAAGACGTGTACACTATCTCCGCTCTAGATAAAGGTATAGCTCGTTGGTAGGCCCTTTGGAACGCGTTTTTGGGAAAAAAGTCAGGATAACTTTTTTGTAGCTCTCGTTTAGTAGCACAAAACCTGTACTCTGATTTTTCTCATTTCCCCTTATGCTGCTCAGAACAATTTTTTTTCTCTTTTGCGTACAATACTTTTCGCGCAACTTTGAGCTTTCATAACTCGAAAACGAAGCATTTTCGGACAATAGTTCATAAGAACTTTTGTGTTCGTATGGACCTCCCAAATGACTTCTGAAATTTATGCCGGAAAGAACTGGACCACCCTGTATAATAAGCATCATTATACAGACGAAGTCTGCCAGTTTTACTTTCTTTTAAAATTCACTTGTTTCGGTGTTTCTTTTCACAGGTATTGGTACGTTGAGAGTATTTTACAATACTGTTGCTGTTAGACTGTGTGAAAAAAAAATCCCATTGAAAGCGTTGAAAGTCTCAAACTTAATAAATGCGTTTATCAAGATTCAAAGATGGCGCTCGAATGAGCGGGTTACAATGGAAATGTTTCCATCTCTACACAACTTTCTATGCTGCGAAAAGTGATTCATTGTAGAGAAAGTTGTGATGAGATGAAACTTCTCCATTGAAACCCACTCATCCGAGCGTCATCTTTGAACTTTGTAAAACGCATTTATTGAGCTTGACACTTTCCAATGTTTTCATGCGATTGTTATTTTTCGTACAAGTTTACACTTAAAAAGACCAGCGAGTGAATCTTTGAAACGGACCCATTTCTTTCAAATACTTAAAGGATGCAAAAAACGAGTGAGACCGATTCATAGTTTAGTTTATCTCAATGTAGTACACAATAATGAAAAAAAAGAACATTACAAAAGAGCATTACAAGTATGTTTCTCCGAAACGAAACATAAAGTTCACAAATTAGATTATCATAGTGAAGTACAAAAAAGAGATTAAGTTTAGTTTATCACAATGTAGTAGAAAATAATGAAAAAAGAGCATTACAATAATATTTCTCCGAAACGAAACATAAAGTTCACAAATTAGATAATCGCCATAGTGAAGTACAAAAAAAAGAGATAAGAAAATGTTTACCAATATTTCTTAAAAACTATGGTGGAGTAAAAAAAAAAAAAAAATATCGCTGTACAACTTGTTTTTACATTGTTAAAGACAATGTGTTATTTTCGTTTTGCCGCTATCTAATTGCATTGAATCGTTTGATTTCGTATAGGCGCACTATGCCTCAGCCCGTATAAACCAGTAGGCAATTCGCACACCAGTCGTCACTCAGCGTACGTTTGCAAGAGTGTGTTGTTAATGAACAAAGTTTATTGCTTTTTGCCTATAATAAAACGCTTCGCGCATCGTTGAAGTTTGCCGTCGTTTCGACCGTTCGTGCATGCTACCTCCCCTTCATTCTCTTTCATTCTAATTCTCTTTCTCTTTCTAGGTTTCTCCTATGCGTAAGTATTCGACTCCGGCCGATTCCTTTTGACGAATATTCATTATTCCCTAGGTTTTTATTTCCTTTCCCCCGCGCCAAACTTTTCACCTAACTTTTAAACGAGTTGAGATGTAAAGTTGCTGTTTGGATTAATCTTCATAACTTTGGATGATATTTTTTTGGGGGAGTCTACCCGGACCTCCCCCCTCCCCACCCATTTACCCATGCCGCACCACCGTATAACTTTTGACCGAGTTGAGATAAATAGTTGCAGTTTTGACCAATATTCATCCGGTGGTTTCAATTTATAGTCCTAGCCCACTCCCCCCTCCCAAAAACGGGCGTCCTCCCCATACCGAACTTTTGAACGAGTTGAGGTATAGAGTTGCTGTTTGGATTCATCTTTATAATTTTGGATGACAATTATTTTGCGGGAATCCAAACACCCCGCCCCCCTCCCCAATTGCCCCGTGCATCATCACCGTCTAACTTATGAACGAGTTGAGATAAAAAGTTGCAGTTTCGACCAATATTCATTATTCCGAAGGTTTTGTTTTTATTTTTCTTATCCCCCCTCCCATCACCCAAAAACGGGCGTGCCAACCCCCCCCCCCCCGCACATAACTTTTGAACGAGTTGAGATGTAAAGTTGCTGTTTGGATTACTCTTCATAACTTTGGATGATATTTTTTGGGGGAGTTACTCCCCCCCCCAATTTGCCCGTGCCGCACCACCGTCTAATTTTTGACCGAGTTGAGATAAAAAGTAGCATTTTTGACCAATATTCATTATTCCGGAGGTTTCATTTTATAGTCGTAGCCCCACTCCCCCCTCCCAAAAACGGGCGTGCTCCCCCCCCCGGCCGCGCCGAACTTTTGAACGAGTTGAAATATAAAGTTGCTGTTTGCATTCATCTTCATAATTTTAGATGACAATTATTTTGGGGAATCCAAACATCCCCCCCCCCATTCCCCCATGCATCATCCCCGTCTATCTTATGAACGAGTTGAGATAAAAAGTTGCAGTTTTGACTTCTGTTCATTATTCCGGAGGTTTTTTTTTAAAGTCCTTTCTCCCCTCCCCCCAAACAAAAACGGGCGTGCCATCACACCCCCCCTCCGCGCCTAACTTTTGAACGAGTTGAGATGTAAAATTGCTGTTTGGATTAATCTTCATAATTTTGGATGACAGTTATTTTGGGGGAGTCCAACAACCCCCCCCCCATTCCTCCGTGCCCCACCCCGTCTTTTAAACGCCTTGAGATAAAAAGTTGCAGTTTTTACCAACATTCTATTTTATAGTTCTACCCCCCCCCCACCGTGCCCCACCTCCGTCTAACTTTTGACCGAGTTGAGATAAAAAGTTGCCGTTTGAATTAAGATGATTCCAGGGTCGATTAGTTCCAACTTTGGACACCACGTCGCGCTACTCAAAAAGTCAACAGTTTTTGGCTAAAATTGACAAATTCACGCTAAAAACACAAATTTCAGGAACGTCAGCACCTGCGAGCATACTTCAGGAAGATACCCTGAAAGTTTCAGGCTGAAACACTCAAAATCAAAGCCGGAAATTATGAAATACGAAACTTCCCGTAAGCCGCAATGAGTGCGAGTGAGGCAGATAGACGTATCATCACTCGCGCTCACTCTCACTCACTAAGCTTATGGCGAAACGAATTTCATAATTTACGGCTTTAATTTTAAACCAATTTTGCTCATTTTAGGCTCAAAAAATCCATAAAAAAATTTTGCAGGTGCTGACGTTATTGGATTTTGCGTTTTATCTATGGTATCAGTTTAAAACGCCAAAAACACGACTTTTCCAAAAAGCGACTAGTGGCGCTATCCATCGGATTGAAATCTGGAAAAGTTTCGCCTGGAATCACCTTAATAATCTTCATTTGTTGGATGACAACTTTTAGGGGGATTTCACCCCCCCCCCCACCGTGCCTCATATTAGTCTAACTTTTGAACGAGTTGAGATAAAAGTTGTAATTTTGGCCAATATTCATTATTTCGAATTATTTTTCGTGTGTTTGTAGTCCTTCCTCCCCCTACCCAAAAACCGGGGTGCTCCCCCCCTTCAAGGTAGACGGGGGGCTTTAACAATGTATTCTAACACGAATGGGTTTGAAATGACCGCTTGTTTTTAACATGCAGTAAGTACTGCATGTTTTTGTCATGATTTTGTATCGATTTTGGCCATAAACTTCCTGCATAAAAATCGACAATTTTCGGCTTGGTCGCAAATGTGCGTTGTCAGATTTCCGCGCGTAATGATCGCGTACTGCTTTTCGGTGGATTCCTTTCGTTCGATATATTGCGGAGCGGCAACGCGAAAAGTCTCCCTATCCTTTAAGCAGTCACTAAACGAATCGCGCGCCATATCGAATCCGCGATATTCTTCGGTCCGCCGCACAATGGACAGAAATCAAATCTTTGGCGGTCCAAATTCGATCCTTTCAAAGTTGGAAAATTAGTATTTTAGATGACAAATTGACAAATTGACAAATTCACGCTAAAAACACAAATTTCAGGAACGTCAGCACCTGCGAGCATACTTCAGGAAGATACCCTGAAAGTTTCAGGCTGAAACACTCAAAATCAAAGCCGGAAATTATGAAATACGAAACTTCCCGTAAGCCGCAATGAGTGCGAGTGAGGCAGATAGACGTATCATCACTCGCGCTCACTCTCACTCACTAAGCTTATGGCGAAACGAATTTCATAATTTACGGCTTTAATTTTAAACCAATTTTGCTCATTTTAGGCTCAAAAAAATCCATAAAAAAATTTTGCAGGTGCTGACGTTATTGGATTTTGCGTTTTATCTATGGTATCAGTTTAAAACGCCAAAAACACGACTTTTCCAAAAAGCGACTAGTGGCGCTATCCATCGGATTGAAATCTGGAAAAGTTTCGCCTGGAATCACCTTAATAATCTTCATTTGTTGGATGACAACTTTTAGGGGGATTTCACCCCCCCCCCCACCGTGCCTCATATTAGTCTAACTTTTGAACGAGTTGAGATAAAAGTTGTAATTTTGGCCAATATTCATTATTTCGAATTATTTTTCGTGTGTTTGTAGTCCTTCCTCCCCCCTACCCAAAAACCGGGGTGCTCCCCCCCCCCCCTTCAAGGTAGACGGGGGGCTTTAACAATGTATTCTAACACGAATGGGTTTGAAATGACCGCTTGTTTTTAACATGCAGTAAGTACTGCATGTTTTTGTCATGGTTTTGTATCGATTTTGGCCATAAACTTCCTGCATAAAAATCGACAATTTTCGGCTTGGTCGCAAATGTGCGTTGTCAGATTTCCGCGCGTAATGATCGCGTACTGCTTTTCGGTGGATTCCTTTCGTTCGATATATTGCGGAGCGGCAACGCGAAAAGTCTCCCTATCCTTTAAGCAGTCACTAAACGAATCGCGCGCCATATCGAATCCGCGATATTCTTCGGTCCGCCGCACAATGGACAGAAATCAAATCTTTGGCGGTCCAAATTCGATCCTTTCAAAGTTGGAAAATTAGTATTTTAGATGGATACTATAGTTGATTTTAAGGGGTTTATTTGGCTCCGTTTTTTATTCCTGGCTTGTCCCATACTTATCGGAGAATATCATTTGATGGATCGACAATTCTTGTGATATCTCATGTCTTTGTATTTTTGACCACTTAGGACTCGATTTGGATCCATAGTGCGCCGTTTGAAATGTTCGAATAATGTTTGAGTTAGCTTTTGACTGAGTATTGAACGTAAGTTTTTCATAAGGATTTGTCTCCGTTATGAATAAATTTGGTAGTTTCATTATTTTGTCTGTGATTACCAACGAGCTATATCTAGTTCGGAGGCTTTGGTAAACATGCGTAATTTGCCTCGGAGATTTTAAGGTTAGAGATTTGTGTTGTGAAAACAAACCGAAGTTCCCTCCGCAATGTATATTCGCGTGTTTTCGAAGTCTATCAGAGACTTTAAAATCTGAATTTCTTTATGAACTGTGCGTGTTTTCTGTCAATCAAAGCCTTAATTTCAGTTTCTACTAATTGAAACACTCAAGTTCTTCATAGCTTTCATTTAATTTGCCAGATTCTACAGTGCGTGTTATTGCCTCGTAATGCCGTAACTCATCGCCTTTCTTGGCATTTTGACGAGAGAAAGTGGTATGTTTGTGGTGATTTATTCAAAAGTTTTGTAATTTGACCTCTCTCAGCAAACTCTCTCTTCCTGAGACAGATTTTCTCATGTCCATCTCCTAAGTTGAGTGATCTGAAGTAGATAAATTCTTTAACCGATGAGCGTGCGCCTTGATCCTTCTGAAATGTTTGTGCAGTGGAAAAGTTACCGAAAGGAAAAAAAAACCACCTTGGATGTATTGTTTGATTAAATAATTTACTTTAAACCAAGAATTGTCTTGAAGGCATGTGCTCCATTACCTATTCTCAAGTTTCCATGTCTCGAGACAACTTCATCAGGAACTCTGTCAGGAGCCTTTAGGTACTACCTTCCACGCTGATTATATGTTGAATAATAGTTTTCACGATTTGAAAGCAAGCTTCATGCTACATCCAGTTTAATTTCTCTCCAGCACCATCAAGCTGTAAAATCGTTTGCTTCCTGTCCCACACAGGATTTTTATACTTTTAAGACAAGGAAATGTCCGAACATCACTGTGCGCCAAGGGTGTTTGGTTTTTTTCGGCACTCATCAAAGACCTTATTATTTGACGTTCAGAAAACATCAGAGCGTACTCAGCGTAGCCAATGCATATCTTTCTTTTTTCAAGAGAGCTTGACTATTTTGACTTTCCAAGCATTTCAAAAATTACTGAATTAATCCTGAGTTGATGTCTAATTTGTAAGGTGATAATAAGCTTTTTATTTTTGTGTGCCGGTTTTTCATCCTATTTTTAAACAAAACCTGCACGTTTTTATTTTTGTGCGTGTGGCGGGTTGCCCTCCTTGTCCCTGGGAGTCTGGTCTCGACGGAGAGAGAGTCCTCGGTAAGTGCTGTCCTCTGTGGCCAACAGCGGAACCTTCTATTCTCATTTCCGGCGGAGTGATATTTTCCGAGGGACTCTTTTTTCCGCCGAAACCAAGCTTCCAGTTCTTTGCGATTTGCTCCAATTTCGTCTGACCTTGCGCTCAGCTGTGCTCTCTGCGACTGCGCATATCACATTTGTTTTCGTCTCCTCGGGTCGCTGGCAGCTCGTGTGTCCAGCGACCTGTGGATTGAATTCATTTTCTCATTATTATTTTGGCGTTTCGTTTGGGCACCCGTTTTTCTGTGTCTTCGATTTTTGATATCTTTATTCTCAACCATGGCTGATCTGATCCGAAAGAACACCTCGTCTTGAAATTTTATCCATTCGAATCGGCCACTGCTGAAGTCACTGTTTCGTTACTCTGCTTTGATGCGAACCGCATTTTAATTCCCCATTTTGGGTAAGTTACTTTCTTTTTCCTACTTTCCTTTCCAACTTTTCTCCTTTTTGAGTCACGTTAGCCTAAATTAATCTTTTGATTGAAAGTATGTTTGCACATTGTATTTTGTTCTCTCTACTTTTCAACTTAGGTTTTGGCTCATCATCTTCCATGATGCAGCATCTCACTCAACTCTTTTCTGATTTTTAACTTTGAACTTGTAACTTACCTTTGATGAGCTTTATACCGGGCACGTTGGAGCCTAACTCCTGAAACCCGACTCATGTCTCTTTTCTTTCTTTATTCACTTTCCAACTGGCTCAATGTACTTTTCATTTGCATTCTCTCATGTAGGCAATTATTGTAAGCTTAACCTTTCTAAACTTTTTGTCTCATGTAACTTTAAGCCCTTCTGGCCATGTGAGGCACATGTCTCTCAAGTAATTCTATTCAGGCCTTCTGCCATCTCATTTCTTTCTGTGCTGTAAATCGTGTTCTCTTATTGCTTTCATTGTAGGTTTAAAGCTGTGCAAAATTTCCTAACTGTGTTTTCTTTTCAGGGCTGATTTAATTGTAATTTTTCCCTTTCGCTGTGTGCGATACACTGATCATGTACTCTCTCTCTTTCTATTAAACTGTTGTAACTATTAGTCTCTTAAAGACAAAGTTTCTGTTTATCTGGCCCCTCTGGCATTGTAATTGTGTTCTCAAGCAATCTCTCTCTCTTTTCACTTGGAGCAGCCCACCTTGAAATTGTGGTTTTTCTCTCTCTGTCTCCAATCTTTATTTATCTCCCTTTCTATAATCTTTGTAACGTTAAGCCCTTCTGGCATTCTCACTTACCTTGTGTACCTCTGGTCATGAATATTGTATTGAATTCTTTTATACTATTTCTTTTTGGATTTTGTTCCATGCAGGGTTCAAGTTCTTGTCTCCAGTTTCCCGTTTTGGAATTTGCTTTACTGTGATCACTATGGACATTATAGTCTAGTCTACTTAACGTTTCTCGGGTCCAGACCCCGTTTCTTTCTCTCATCGACTGCAAATTTTCTCATCTTTACGCCTGGATCTCTGGTTACATCGTCTACTCTCCAGTTTTAACTCCATCATACTGTGAGCTAGATCTTTATTATTTTTGCGTTTATTATTTCCTGCAGCGATGAGATAGAGTAAAGAATTCAGGCGTCTGGCCATCGTTTAGACATTTTGTCTCATTTATTTTCTGCCAAACGGAGTAAAGTTATTTAAACCTATTTATACAGTGATGTCAGTGTATTTTATTGTGTGTGTGTGTATGTGATATGAATGTGTGGGTGCTAGCGTGAGATCATTTTAGAATTAATTATTTATTTAAATTGGTACTACCTTTTCTACTGTGATATTTAATTTGCGCCCACTTGTGATTTTAACTATGCGCCTACCTTATTGAATTTGTGAACTTGTGATTTGAACCTTTTTGCTGTGATAACTTGAATTGATATAAATCAGCCTTTCTCTATAAACTTGTATTTTGTGACTCTTGAGTTAACTCCTGCCCGCTTCCAACTTTCCATCCTCCGGGGGGTTTTAAGTATACCCAAGAGTGTAACATTTGTTTAAGACTTAACTTGCCAGTTTCACTCAAGTCATCATTCTGTCCATGTGAAAGAGTGCACTGATGACTGTTCTCTCAAAGAAGCCTCTGTGATCCTGATCCTTACTGAAGTGTTGCCCCTTTCAGTTTTCCCAGTGTTTATTCCAGAGATAAATCTGGTTCATTTGCTAAAGAGCATTTCTAAAATTTTAACTGTCTCCAACTATCAGCATTTATCAGCTACTGTTTGATTCTAGAAAGCCCTCCATGACCATCTTTGATATCAGCACTCTTCTTCTGTCCAAACGTGTAAGTGCAGTGTAAGTCTTTTTACCTATTTCTGCATGATGTAATTTCTTGGCAGCCGATTATGAACAATCGAGTCAACTTTGACGAATCGAAGCTATTGGACTAAGTCCATTCCAGTCATTTGAGTCAGTTGCTCTGCTGGTAATTTCCACTTTTGAGCATGAATTCTTAAATAAATTCTGAAAATGTCACAATGAGCGCAGATGCATCATTGGCCTCGTTTATGCGAGCATCTCAACCCGGGTTCTAGAACCCAGGTTCAGCTGAACTCGGGTTGAGATGCTCGCATAAACACTTCGGATCTCGCTGAACTCGGGTTCGACTCGACCCCGATTCAAACCCGAGTCGAGTCGGTGAACTCGGGTTGAGATTTCACGCATAAACACCTCGGAGTTCAGAACCCGGGTTCACGCGGCATCGATGTCACCAATCCGAGCGAGGTTAAACACGCGTCTTATGCGGTCGCACTTGTCCGTACCGCACCAAGCATCGCCGCCATTTTCGTCAAAAATGTAAACAAACACAGAGAAGAAGAAGAAAGAAATCCTTTGAACTCGAGTTCAAATACACGGGTGTTTATGCGCAAATCCAAGTTGGACCCAGGTTGAAACTCAACTCGGGTTGACTCAACCCAGGTTCAGATCTCTCGCATAAACGAGGCTATTATTTCTTCCACGATGGAAGTATAAAGGTGGAGGGGAGGCATTCGTACCCCACCGTGCATCACAGAACTTGGTGTTGGTGTTGACATTTGAATAGTTTTGCTCTCCATAACTGTCATGCAAGCATAGGTACAATTGGTCTGGAATATTGGCAAGGATATTCGTCATGAAGCAGTTTTTATCGAATGGCCATGTCTCAGTTAAAACTGAACAAATCTTGATGCATCAGCGCTTTATGTGATTTCCGCGGCATTTAAGTAAGAATTATTGATCGCAAGTAGTAATTAACGACTGTGCATATGGCCCAAAATGCGAAATTAATTGGACAGGGCTAAGTTTATTCGACTCTACCTAATTCTTTTAGATTCCATTTAAGGAGTCCATTTAATTCACCCAAGTCCAATCGATTGTTTGTGATCAGTTTCCAAGTCAGAGAAAAATAAGGACTTACAAGTTTTGACAGAGGAAGAGCGGTGACATCACAGATGATCGTAAGAGCTTTCTAGGATCAAACTGAAGCAGGTAAAGGCAAACTTTTTGCGACAGTTTAAATTTTGGAACAACTCTTGTATGGACAAACATTGGAAAAACATAATACTTTACAGTTTGGGAGCTCAAGAGGCAATACTTCCAGTGATTATAGGGGAAATGTCTTGAAGGTACCTTCTTTTTGAAATGGGGGGGACTCTGGTAAGACAAGGCAGTAAACGAATGGCTCTAACTGCGTCAAGGCTTTTAATAAGGTCACACTTACAATTAGTCCATAATTACACCTGAACGCTGTGAAGGACTAAATTCTAGGATTAAAGACATTTTTGACGCATTTCTATTTAAAATTCACAGCAGAATTTGGTTTGCTCATGGTTTGTTTTCATTGTTTATGAACAAAAGTAAACATACGACTTTACTTTTTCCAAAAACATTGACTTTCAAACGTTTCATCTCTGCGCTAATCATTCATCAAAACTCCACATTTTGGTGTTTTTCGGACATTTCCCTGTCTTAAAAGGTACCTACTTCCTACACAGTATACACTTTCAACGCTGCAAGAAATTCATTTTATACCTACAGTGTTGTTCTCACGATACAGGATTATCAGAAGGTTCAAGAATTACTTACTTGTCTTTGAAGTGAATCATCCAATTTTTCTGAATAACTTGCTCGGTTTTTACTTTGTTTATGACCATTTTTAAAAAATAAATGGTGCTACAAGAAGTACCATATAGCTATTAAGTAATTGACAATCTTGAACTGGTCTGTGGCAGCAGCAATTTCCAAATCTTCAAATGTTTTAAAAGCCATTCCGGCTACCTACAATTTGAATTTAGAAAAGCTTGTTGTCCGCCATATTTACACCCCCCCCCCCTGGTTGCTGTCCGAAATGATCCAGCTTTGATGCTTTAAGGTAAGATTAAAACCAACCTGTTTCATTATTTTCAGCCATTAGCATACAACACAGGTTTAATCCCTCGTATAGTGCTTATCAGATGTTGGGGCCAGTGCAACAAGGCCAGAGTTGGGGAAACGGGGTAGTCTACCTGTACTCAGTTCTTTTTTTTTTTTTTTTTTATATTTGAAACTACAAGGCGGAACTGGGGCACGACAGCTCCCCAGCCCGAAGAAAAAGTTTACAATACATGAAATTTTCAAAGAATTAATTCATATTACTATAATTAAGGCGAAAAGGAATAAAAATGTTTGGTACGAAGGGTACCATAAGATGATTGAACTGCCCATTGGGACAATGGGCAGTTTTTAATTTATAGGTTTTTTGGTTAAGAGTTTATGTCTTTAATTAATTAATCTAGGAGTATAACAGTTCCTATTGAAGGCAGGAGAAAAAAAAAATATGAGAATGAGAAGGAAGCTGAAATTGATATGAGAAACGGAAAGATGACACAATAAGCTGAATTAAATATGAATCAAGTTAAACGGAAACAATTTGGATTAGAGCTATTACGTGGGTGCAAGGAAATAAGAAGTGAATTTGTCTTTAGAAAATTGATAGGAAGTATAGAATAAATAAATCAATAGGACGACAAAATGATAACAATGAGCTTGGAATGAGGCAGAGGTAATGTCATTACGTTACATAAGGTTAGTTAGACAGTCCGCGACGTTGTCAAGTGGCTTGCGCCTCTTTAAACGTCTTAGACCGTCGTTGTAGTGAGAGAAAAGGGAAAAAGCTTTATCATTAGGGTGCCTACTGAGTCGTTCAGCATAACCCAACGATAACTGCGTTATGGTATCTTGCACTGTAGGGACTCCAAGGATATGGTGGATTACATCATTCATGATGTAATCATCCCATTTGACACCTGAGAGTCCGCGCAGTATATAATTTTCCGCTGTTTGAATGCGGTTGATGAGGGTGGGGCTAGCGCACCCCCAGAGCTGGCAACCGTATGTCCACACTGGTTTTATTATCATTTTGTAAAGGAGAATTTTGTTAGCTAGGGAGACTCCACTTCCTGGTCGGAAGAGCCACCACATTCGTTTGAATTTGTCTAATACTTGGCGCCTTTTTCTCTGGATATGTGGCCCGTACGTGAGTTTTGAATCGAGCAGCAAACCCGGATAATTTGCGGTTTTTGTTTGAGGGATAACATTCCCGTCCAGATAGACAGGAGCTGGATGGGTTCTGCGGTTAGTGAAGGTGACATGCTGAGACTTCTGGCAATTAAGCAGAATTCGCCATCTTTTACAGTAACCAGAAGTCTCATCAAGCCCCCCCCTGCAAGTCCTCTTTGGCTTGCCTTGGATCGTGTCCAATGGAAGCAAGGGCTGTATCATCAGCAAACTTAGCCTTTTTAACTCTTGACATTTTTGGAAAGTCGCTGAGATAAATCAAAAACAAGATAGGTCCACACACTGAGCCTTGTGGTACACTAGCGGAGATTTCTGAGAATTCTGATACCGCATCCCCGTGCCTGACTCTAAAAGAGCGGTCCGAGGGGTACGATACCAGAATCTCGTAGTAATTAATAGGAAGAAGTTTAAGAATTTTGAATAACAGTCCCTCAATCCAGACACGATCGAAGGCCTGCGCAATATCTAAGAAGGCCGCAGAACACACCAGCTTGTGTTCCATGGCTCTTTCGACCAGGTTTACGATTCGGTGGACCTGCTCTATAGTGGAGTGTCCCCGCCTAAATCCAAATTGGTGGGGTGGAAAAATTTTGCGTTCGTCAATAATAGGCTGGAGACGCTTTAGGAAAAGCCGCTCGAAGAGTTTCCCCACAATTGACAAAAGAGATATGGGGCGATAGGATGAGGCCAGTGCTGGGGGCTTGCCGCTTTTTGGGATTAGAATTACCTCTGCCTTTTTCCAAGCAGAAGGGACATGTCTGAGCTCCAGTGCTGCATTAAATATATCCGCCAGTTTCTTTAGAGCCAAATTAGGAAGCTGTTTTAAAAGCTCCCCCGTGATCAAATCCATCCCAGGGGCTTTTTTAGTTTTAATTTTAAATTTAATCATATCAGCCACTTCATGATGAGAAATTTTTGCAAATTCGTCAATAGGGTTGGGGGTTAATTTTGTCATCTCGGTGCCCAGATCTAAATCTGAGTGGACCGTTTGATGGGGTTGGAAAACGTCGGCCAGATGGCGTCGAAATTCATCGGCCGCCTCCTGGTACGACCTAGTCCAAGTCCCGTCTGGTCGTTGAAGGGGTTGTTTGAATCTTTCCTCTTTTTTTAAATACTTTTTGACTTTCCACAATGAATAATCCGTCTGGAAAGTTGGAGTCAATGATTGTAGGAAGTCGCGAGTTTTGTTCTCGCGGAATTCAGAAATTTTATTGGTAGTAATCCGATTCACTTTATTGAAGTATTGCCTGTCCCGGTAGAAACGCGACTTGTTCCATTTGGCACGAGCGCGTCTTCGCTCTTGAATCAAGTCTCGTAGTTCCCGGGGCAGTGTAAGATTAGACTTATACTCAGTTCTTGATTCTTTGAAAATTCACTCTGATTACCGTTGAAATGCGATTTAAAAAAATTACGAATGCCAAGTACAGCACTCGTAGTGTTCAAGTACTACCTCGTTTGCCCAACTCAGAACAAACATACCTAGCAACTAATTTTTGAAAGTCAATGGAATTTCGCATCTTAAAGATTTTATTTATGACCATGCCAACAGCACCTTTCAACAAGGCGAGGATTACAATCGTAGGTGAGGAGCGATAAATTGCAAACACCACTAATCATATCAGCCACAACCACCTATAAGTGCGCAGGATTAAAGTATTTAATTGAATCATAACTAAATAAGTGCAAGCTACAAAATATTAGGAATATGCAAAATGCAACTAAATTCCGGGCGCAAACTTCTACTGTGTATATTGGAGCCCGAAATAAAACATGTTTTCCCTATGAATGTGGGTAAAAAAATGCCGCCCTCTTGAACTGCGATTCCTCCATGTGTTGCTAAAATTTGATTTTGCACTAATAGCCACAGTTACAAATCAAATAGACTTGAAACTTGGTGATCTGAAGTATTTTTACATAAAGTATCCATTTATAAACTTGAGAAATTCAGAAATTAAGTCTGACTACACGTTTCAAGATATATTGTACTATTAAAAGCACAAATTTTATGATACAGATTTACCATTTGAAAAAAATGTCTAAAGTCCGATGGGAGAAACGCTTAAAAATATTTTGAGCTTCTCGCATTTATTTAGTTACTTAGACATGATGTACAGGCTGTAACAGATGTATCCCCCCCCCCTATGTCTAACTTTTGAACGAGTTGAGATAAAAAGTTGCGGTTTGGACCATTCTTCATAACTTTAGATGAACTTTATTTTTTTGGGGGTCAAAACCCCCCACCCCCCCAGGGGGCCCCCAGGGGGGCTAGCTCAAAATTTTCAAATGGCAATTCCTATCTTGTGATACATCGTTTGAAAGAGCATAAAATTCCAAGACTTTTGGCGCAAACTAGAGGTCGATATCGTTTTTCGTTTTCGATATATCGACGTTCAAAGTTCGATTTTCAAAAAATCAGAATTCCCATTTAAAAAGTCGGAATTAGAAAAACTAGGAGTCTAAAATACTCTAAAAATCAAGTCTTTTTCAGAAAAAAATACGGTTCTGCCATACTTTTAGTCCAAATTTGGTTTTAGAGCCCCCAAACAATGTTCTAAAATATTGCCCCTCAGGGGGTAAGGTGGGTCGAAAAACACGACTTTTCGAAATTCGATCGGGCACACTCACCAAATTTTTATTTCAGCCGAACGATTCACGAAGATCTTTCGTTTTTTGAAAAATATTGATATTTAGGGTTCCCTCCAGCCCCCCAAAAATCGAAAAAATCGCAAAAAATCTCATTTTTCAGCACGTTTGGCAACACTGCGTCAAAACGAGCGCTGATATTGTTCCGAAACTTGTCTCATACGAAAGCTCATACAATTTTACACCAGTTAGGTGCCAGAAAGTTTTAAAAAGTCGAAGTTTTGACGAAAATACGCTGAATTTACAGTTAGCCCCCCTAAATACCCGAAACTGGGGGAATATCGTGTTCTTTATGAAGTTTGACAACACTGCGCCAAAACGATTGCAGATATTGTTCCGAAACTTGTTTCAAATGAAAGTTCATACAATTTCACACCAGTTAGGTTCCAGAAAGTTTAAAAAAGTTGAAGTTTTGACGAAAATACGCTCAATTTACAATTAGGCCCCCTAAAATACCAAAAACTATAGGGGAATATCGTGTTTTTATGAAGTTTGGCGAAACTGCGATAGAATGTGTCAATAAATCGTTTTCAAAACATAAATCATGTTAAAAATTGTAAAAGTTCATGCATAAAAGTAGTAGTACTTGAAAATCAATTCTATGTAGAGGTTGACATCAGCCTGATGAGAGCGCGTTTTGACCCGCCGAATGTCAATATAGCAAGAATATGCTCTTCCCGATAGCTCCAAATCTTTACGCAAGGAGATGTACATACCTTTTGGCTTTTATTCTCGAATGCGGCGAGGTGACACGGCTAGAAAGATGCCACCGAAGACAAAAATGATGCTCAAGAAGTATGAGTTCGATCGGATCACGGGAACATGTGGCCCCGCGATCTTCAAATTTCTGTTTGGACTTGCGGCGGTTTTGAAATTGCGTATTTTCACGCCAGTTTGAGTCCATTCTTTTTCCATGATAAAAACTTCCAGCTACTCACGCAATGTCATAGTGAAGGGAAAAGGGGGGAGTTCCAAGAGATCTGGACCCCCTCCCCCCTCTGGAGACCCAATTTAGCCCTGAAAAAGGTAACTTTTTACTTTTTCAGAGGAATTTTACACAATTGTGACCCTCGCCCCCCCCCCGTCGGAAATTTCTGGCTACGCCACTGTACCCATAGTTTACCGTATGAAGAGACTTGAAAATGTATGCTGACGTCATGTAGGCAGACGTGACCTTTTATCTGATACGTTTAAATAACTGGAATACTCGCAAAAAATCGATTTAGCGTATATTCGTGTTTTTAACTGTATCGGAAGATAATCATCGATTTTTACTTTTTATAGACTGTAGTAAGTGTCGAAAAGAAGTGCTCTCGGAAAGTTTTTAAACCCGACAATATTCCTTTGAAATCGTTAAAAAAAATGATCAATGGGTCTGTTGCAAACTTTTGTTGCTGCGTTATAGAGGGTCGATTTGTGTGTAAAATCGCGTAAAAATCACATGGAAAGCAGCAGAAAGTCTCAAAATCCACACATGAACCCACAAAAAAAAACATTTGAAGGAAAAGCTTAAGGTGTTGATCAAATGGGCGAATCAACCCTATATGCATGCACCATGGTCCACGAGCACCAAATAATGGCCGACGAAGGCAATTTATAATTTATATTCTTGGTCAAAATGAAAACAAAGTATCTACTTTGCCGTATGCCTCGTTGGCCATCTTTGCTACTCGCGGTGCATCAGACGATGCATGCATGCGCACTGCGCTGGGTTGATTCGCCCACAGGACCGCCATCTTAAGCTTCCTTTAAAACGATTTATGTGGGTTCATGGGTGAGTTTTGAGACTTTTGATGCTTTCAATATTATTTTTACACGATTTTACTCAAGAATTGACCCTCCATAGAGCTGCTGCAGTAAAAGTTTCCAACGGACCCATTTCCCTCTAACCTAACCTCCTCTCAAATCGATTTCCCACCCGTAGTGCTATTCTTGAAAAAACACGTGGTAGATCTTAATTTTTGATTATTTCTAGGAAAGAAAGAAATTGGCAGAAAACAAATCAAAAAACAAGTACGGAAAAATACGCATAATTACCTAATTTCAAAACCGCCGCAAGTCGAAACAGAAATTTGAAGATCGCGGGGTCACATGTTCCCGTGATCCGATCGAACTCATACTTCTTGAGCATCATTTTTGTCTTCGGTGGCATCTTTCTAGCCGTGTCACCTCGCCGCATTCGAGAATAAAAGCCAAAAGGTGTGTACATCTCCTTGCGTAAAGATTTGGAGCTATCGGGAAGGGCATATTCTTGAGCTATATTGACATTCGGCGGGTCAAAACGCGCTCTCATCAGGCTCAGTCAACCTCTACATAGAATTGATTTTCAAGTACTACTACTTTTTGCATGAACTTTTACGATTTTTAACATGATTTATGTTTTGAAAACGATTTATTGACACATTCTATCGCAGTTTTGCCAAACTTCATAAAAACACGATATTCCCCTATAGTTTTTGGTATTTTAGGGGGCCTAATTGTAAATTGAGCGTATTTTCGTCAAAACTTCAACTTTTTTAAACTTTCTGGAACCTAACTGGTGTGAAATTGTATGAACTTTCATTTGAAACAAGTTTCGGAACAATATCTGCAATCGTTTTGGCGCAGTGTTGTCAAACTTCATAAAGAACACGATATTCCCCCAGTTTCGGGTATTTAGGGGGGCTAACTGTAAATTCAGCGTATTTTCGTCAAAACTTCGACTTTTTAAAACTTTCTGGCACCTAACTGGTGTAAAATTTTATGAGCTTTCGTATGAGACAAGTTTCGGAACAATATCTGCGCTCGTTTTGACGCAGTGTTGCCAAACGTGCTGAAAAATGAGATTTTTTGCGATTTTTTCGATTTTTGGGGGGCTGGAGGGAACCCTAAATATCAATATTTCTCAAAAAACGAAAGATCTTCGTGAATCGTTTGGCTGAAATAAAAATTTGGCGAGTGTGCCCGATCGAATTTCGAAAAGTCGTGTTTTTCGACCTACCTTATCAGGGGGGCTACCTCAAAAATTCCGAGGCACGACCCTTATCGAGTGATACATCGCTCAAAAGGGCACACTAAACTGAGCATTTTTGCGCAAACCGCAGGTCCATATCGTTTTTAGGTCCCGATATATTGGAATTTGACAAAAGATGAAAATCCAACTTTGCCATTCGATATATCGAAAACTAAAAACGATATCGACCTGCGGTTTGCGCCAAAATGCTCAGTTCAGTGTGACCTTTTGAGCGCTGTATCACTCGATAAGGGTCGTGCCTCGGAATTTTTGAGGTAGCCTCCCTGAGGAGCAATATTTTAGAACATTGTTGTGGGGCTCTAAAACCAAAGTTGGACTAAATGTATGGCAGAACCGTATTTTTTTCTAAAACGTGCTTGCTTTTTAAAGCATTTTAGACCCCTAGTTTTTCTAATTTCGACTATTTAAATGGGAATTCTGAGTTTTTGAAAATCGAACTTTGAAAGTCGATACATCGAAAACTAAAAACGATATCGACCTCTAGTTTGCGCCAAAAGTTTTAGAATTGTATGCCCTTTCAAACGATGTATCACAATGTAGGGGTTGATGTTTGAAAATTTTGAAATAGCCCCCCTGGGGGCCCCCTGGGGGGAGGGATACATCTGTTACTGATTGATATTTTCAAAAGCCCTCAACAGCTCCTCGTTCATATTAGGAGAAGCTCACACACTTATCAAGTTTTTTTCAAAGAAGTATCTTCTAAAAGTACGAAAAAAGTTCGACCCTCATAGCAGAGGCAATTGCCAACATTTTTGCTCCCATAGACATTTACCAAAACACCCAGATTTTTTTAGCCATGGGGACTTGGAAGATTTTTGAATCAACCCTTGTGCTTATCCAGTTGAGAATTTCTCACAAATCTTGACAGATTCTGAAAAAATGTATCGAAACCTTCCGATCGATGTGCAACGTGTTCACTTGAGGAGACAAAATAAGGTGTCTTGTTATATCCTCGACATGTATGTATAAGTGTTAAGTTGGTAGTACGTAGTACTATATGAGTTGGTTGGCACACTTGCCTGTCAAGCTCTCTTTTTGTCTCTGACGCGAACAGCTGTTATATAATAATAAAAAATGAAGTCTCGAACGGTACGTCCGACTCTCTCTCTTTTCTTTATTCAAATCAATTAATTAATCTTCTCCAGTAAAGATTTATCAATGGCGACGAGTTAAAAGAACCCATTGTCTCGGCAATCCTCCGATTTTCGCGAAGTGCGGCAGTATTCGCTAATCGAATCTCGTGATTCTCGTGTGTTCGAATACGCTCGGCATCCGCGTTAACCCCACGGTTCTCACGCTGCACGCTCAAGTTTTTCCGAAATTCACTTTTCGAATAGTGATCTCGCGAAAATATCGTCATGCCTGAAACAAATCCTGCCGCAACTCCGAGTCAAACCAGTGGAACTTCTTCTGTGATACCGTCCAACGCCTCAATCGAGGACAAACTCAATGCTTTAACCAATGTGGTCTCTCAACTTGTTCAACTTCAAATTCAGTCCCAGCAGGTAACACCTCAAACCAGGTTTTCTTTCAGTGCATATCAAGAAAATGTCGAAACTGTTGAGGAATATTTCAACCGTTTTAAACTGCAACTCGAACTTTGCAAGCTGCCTGATAGCACATGGGCTTCGCACCTCCGAGTGCATATGGGAGGTCAACTCAATACTGTTCTCACCAACATTTCCACCCTACTCCAGTGGAATCTCTTTCATTCGAACAAATCACTTCCACTCTACAGAGTTATTACTCTAAAACCAGAAATAAATTCAGCGAAATTATCAATTTTAGAAAACTATTGCAAAAACCAGATGAATCAGTTGTAGAATTTGCAACTCGTCTTAAAGCCGCTGCTCGCTTTTGTCAATTTGAAAATTTCCTAGATTTCTCTCTTACAGTACAATTTATGCATGGAATCAGCCGTGACGATATTCGTAATGAGATTGTCTGCAAGCAGCCAGCAACCTTTGAATGTGCACTCAAAATTGCAACAGACTTAGAAGCCTCTAGGGAAGCGTCCAACCAGTTGAAGCCTAAATCTGAAGCAGCCGCTACAGTTGCTGTAAATAAATGTTCAGATAGCCGTCCAAGGATCAAAAAATCCAATTTATACAACTCTCGTGCCCGCAGTCTAAGTCGCTCCTCCTCAGGTAACAAATTTAAACGCAAAGCCTCTTTCAGTTCTAATTCTGACAAACTCTCAAATCCTTCCAGCTCTAAAGATTCATGCTTATCTTGCGGTGGTACCCACAATCGTAGAACATGCAAGTACAGAAATTATCAGTGTGGCCATTGCAAACGTCGAGGGCATCTTCCCCAAATATGCATGACTAAAAATAGCACAATCAAATCCTATGCCAGTATGGAGGAAGAAAATGGTTCCTCTCCTTATGCTGAAGAGATAAGTTCAGAATTTCTTCAACCTGACTCTGAAACTCTCCCTTTTTCAGTCAACAAAATTGCTACGGTGATCAACCATCATGACATAAATCAACCACCTCCGCCTTGTTATTTAAGTGTCCTCATTAATGACACACCGCTAAAAATGGAATTAGATACTGGTGGCGCCTGTTCCATTATTAACATATCCTTGTTCGAGGAAACTTTCCCAAATGTTGGGCTTCAGCGTACTAATCGTTGCTTTTACAGCTTCACCAAGGAAAAGGTCCAGTGTTTAGGTTATGCTCCAGTAAAAGTTTCTTTCCGCAAACGGAAAAAAGTATTAAATCTTTTTGTGGTTGACCGTCATGTCGATAGTGTTTTTGGAAGAGATTGGATCATTCATTTTAAAGATCTCCTTTCTCTTGATGAGTTATTTCCTTCTCCAATGAACCAAGTAAAAAGTTCACATGGTAATCTGCCTCCAGAAATAAGCTCTAGTGCTGCCGACCGTCTTAAAAATCTTTTGAAAAGGTATGAACCAATTTTCAATGATACAGCAGGTACCCTCGAAGGTCCGCCTTCTCAATTGCATCTAAAAGCAGATGCTAGGCCGATTTTTGCAAGAGCCCGAGAAATACCGCTTGCGCTACGAGACCGGTTCGCCAGTGAAATTGACTCTAAATTAAAGTCAAAACTTTACACTAAAGTCACTCACTCTCAATGGGCTTCCCCAACGCATCTTGTCGTAAAGAATGACAAACTTCGCATAACAGGGGACTATAAGTACACACTAAACCCTCAATTAGTTATCGAAGAATATCCAATCCCAAAGATTGAAGATCTGTTCAATAAATTAAAAGACTCTAAATTCTTTTGTAAGTTGGACATTTCAGATGCATTCATGAGTCTCCCGTGCGATGAAGCAACTTGTGAACTTATGACGTTGAACACGCCCACTCACGGCCTCATCCGACCTCTTCGTGCCCAATATGGTGTAGCAAGTATCCCTGCAATATGGCAGCGACGTCTCGAAGAACTTCTCCAAGACATAAATGGTCAGTTAAATTTCTTCGATGATATATTACTCTTTGCAGATTCGGTCGAGAAACTTTTTCTTATTCTGGAACAAGTCTTGGATCGTCTCCTCAAAGCTGGATTAAAACTGAAACGCTCTAAGTGTGCATTCCTATTAACAAGTGTAGAATTCCTTGGTCACCGCATTGATGGTTCTGGTCTCCATAAATTAGACAAGCACATCAGTGCAATACTAAACGCTCCACAACCCATGAACTCAGATGAGCTTCAATCTTTCCTCGGTAAAGTAGTTTACTATCACTCATTTATCCCACACCTTTCTACAATCACCTTTCCACTCAGGGAGATGCTGAAAATCAAAGGCAAACTCCAGTGGACAAAAGAAGGTCTCAATGCTTACCAAAAGCTAAAAGAATTGCTAGTATCAGACCAAGTTCTGATTCCATATCACCCAAATCTGCCCATAGTTCTCGCAACCGATGCCAGCCCAGTTGGGCTTGGCGCTGTTTTATCTCGTGTGATGCCAGATGGTAGTGAAAGGCCTATTGGGTATGCTAGTAAAGCCCTAAATCAAACAGAGAAAGCGTATCCACAAATAGATCGAGAAGCCCTTGCGGTTGTGTGGGGTATAAAACGGTTCTTTCAGTATCTTTATGGCCGAAAGTTTACTATTTACGTAGACAACAAACCCTTGTCGCATATCTTTGCGCCCAATGCATTGTTGCCTAAATTTACGCTATCTCGTTGCGCCAATTATGCGTCATTCCTATCTAATTTTGTCTATGATATTAAGCACAAACGTTCAGAGGATCATCAGAATGCTGACTATTTGTCCCGCCTGCCAAGCATGGGCAATCAGCATAATGCCAGCAGCTCAGTTAACGGGTCAATGTTCAAGCAGCAACAAATTTCGGACGATTTCGACTCATTTGTTCAGCAGCAAACTCTTCAACTACCCGTCACTGCCAAAGAGATCGCCTCTGAAACAATAACCGATTCCAAATTAGCACCACTGCTACAAGCCCTGCAAGAAGGTAAGAAACTAACTGAACTAGGTTATAAGGGCAGAGAATCTGACTACTCAATTTCAAACGGTTGCCTGATGCTTGGCCATCGGGTCGTCATTCCAGAAAAACTCAAGAAGAGGCTTCTCTTTGAATTGCACCTTGGCCACATCGGAATAACTAAGATGAAAGGCATCGCCAGGTCGCTTATCTATTGGCCAAAAATTGATCAGGACATAGAAAGTGTCGCGAAAAACTGTCTAACTTGTCTAGAGCATGCCAAAATGCCGCCCAAGGAAAATACTCACCTTTGGGAATATCCGAATGAACCATGGTTCCGTATTCACTTGGACTACGCAGGTCCTATTTTAGGGAAATATTTGCTTGTCATAGTTGACGCCTTCTCAAAATGGTCAAGAGCAATCGTGACATCCTCAATGACATCAGAAACAACATGTGAACATCTTCATCATCTATTCTCTCTTTACGGAGTTCCGGATACTGTAGTTTCTGACAATGGGAAGCAATTCACGTCAGATGAGTTCATAGATTTCCTTAGAATGCAGGGGGTAAGGTAACACAAACGTACTGCACCCTACCACCCCGCAACCAACGGTCAAGCGGAACGCTTTGTGCAAACAATTAAAAACGCCATCAAAACTATGAACCCTACTCAGAAGTCACTCCAAAAGTGTATCGATGCTTTTTTGCAGAGATACCATAGGGCTCCGCACCCATCCACAGGACAACCTCCCTCTTTCCTATTCTTCGGTCGTATAATCAAAACTAGAATAGACCAAGTCTCACCAATTGTTACAGTTACCGACAGTACTTCAGAAGTACGAAGCCAACACCATGGTCCCAAGCTCCGCACCTTTGAAGTGGGCAGCCGTGTCATGTTCCGCAACTACAGTGGTCGATGTCGCTGGCTCCCAGGCACTGTCATGGCCAAATGGGGAAAACTGCACTATTCTATTGATCACAACGGTGTATGTCACAAAAAACATATTGATCAGTTACTGTCTCATCCAAAGCAAGTTCGTTTTGCTGATGAAGAGGAAGGAAGTGAAGAAGATCGTAACCTCAGCAATACTGAAAACTACAATTTAAGGCACTACGCGCCTGCTCGGATTCATCCCGAAATGCAATCGACAAATCGTCCTGTATCTCAGCCTGATTCTCAACGAGCTTCGCCTCCGTCTATTGTATCTTCTCCTTCACATTCCAGACTTTTGCCTTTGTCTCCACAAATTGCTTCGTCAAGCAAAACTCTTCCGCAGACTGTCTCCAATTCTTCGTTAACTCCTGCTCGACAAACTGTTCTCTCTCCACAGACTTCCAATCCTTCATTAACTCCTGCTCGACGAACTGTTCTCTCTCCACAGACTTCCAATTCTTCATTAGCTCCTGTTCAACAAACAGTTTCCCACTTGTCGCAGCCTTCTTCGTCCGAGCTACTTAAACCGAAATCAGCAACTCCTAAGCAGAAAATTCCGCAGTCTCTCTCTAAAGATCAGCAGCTTCCACATGCTTCATCAACAGATGATTCTCCTCAAATATTCTCTACACCAACTGCATCATTCGCTGATATTCCTCTGCATCACCCTGCCGCTGCTCGTTCGAAATCAACGCAAGTTAAACCCAGGTCTTCAACAAACCTCACTCCAACTGCGAGACCTAATGAAGTCAGAAGATCCACAAGAGAACGCAAACCCAGACGCCCATACTCACCAAGCGAGTTCACCCCTTGTAAAAAAGACCCAGAAGTTGAAATTACTTTTTTCTAGTCAATTTGTTTTTTTATGTACTTATCATTTGTTAATTATTTTTTAAAAGTGCTGGGAGAAATTTTTATATCCTCGACATGTATGTATAAGTGTTAAGTTGGTAGTACGTAGTACTATATGAGTTGGTTGGCACACTTGCCTGTCAAGCTCTCTTTTTGTCTCTGACGCGAACAGCTGTTATATAATAATAAAAAATGAAGTCTCGAACGGTACGTCCGACTCTCTCTCTTTTCTTTATTCAAATCAATTAATTAATCTTCTCCAGTAAAGATTTATCATGTCTTTTTTCAAATCAAAATTTTGGGACTTCAATGGCAGAATCGGACTGATTCCATGGTCTGAGACTTAGACTTCCCAAAATTTTAATTTAAGGAAGTACACCTAATTTTTTCACTTTAAGGTACCAAACTAGTGGCACATCAATCAAAATGGTTCCATCCATTTGATCAGAATCTGTTTTGTACTTGAAGAATTCTCAACAGGGTGGCCACAAAAGCCAATTAGAATTTTTCCAAAAATCCGCCGTAACTCAAAAAATTTAGGTTTTTTGGTAAATGTCCATGGGAGCAGAAATGTTGGAAATTGCCTCAACTTCAAGGACACGAGCTTTTCTCATAACTTAAAAAGAGCTTTTTTGAAAAAAAAAACTTGAGATAGATATGATTGAGCCTCCCCCCTCAAATATGCACCACAGGGCGACTGTCATTCAGGGTAACTTTGTGCACTTTGCGTCTAACTTTGTGCAAGACGTTTTGTGATTCAGGACAACTTTTTGCAACTTTTGCTATATTTCATTCAACACACCTAAGTAACTTTAAAGAGTGTTTTGTGTTCAATGCTGCCAATTTCTGAAAGATTCCACATTTTATACAGCTTGAACTAGGCATGCACAAAGTTACACCCTAATGCACAAAGTTACCCTGAATGACAGTATTCGAAGCTATCGAAAAAACGTCTAAAAGTTTTGGAAGCTTCAAAACCAAAATTTGACTAAATGTTTGTTATAATTGAATTTTTTTCTGAAAGGGGCTTACTTTTTAGAGTATTTTTGTGTCCTTGATTTTTAAATTCCGACTCTTCAAAGAGGAGTAATGATTTTTTGAAAATTGGTCCAAATCGAACTTTGACTTTCGATGTATCAAAAACGAAAAACGATATTGAACTTCGATTCGCACCAAAAGTCTGATAATTTTACCCTCTTTTCGATTAATAAATAAAACATGGGGGTCCTCGTTTGAAGTATTGAATTTAGGGACGTGGTATCCGCCCTGCGGGCCCCCCAGAGATGGCCCCAAAATCAAAAACCCCCTATAAAGATGTCCCCCTCAAGGTAATTGAACACTTGGTTCATTGTTTTTCAAAATCCGGAGCCGTTCTCGAGATATTTGGCCTAGCTCCTTTTTTAATTGACACCCTATATGCTATGAAACTTAAGGTGATTCTATGGCAAACTCCCGAAAATTTTAATCCGATAGATGGCGTCACTTGTCGCTGGCTCCGAAAAGAGCCGTTTTTTGACGGTTTTCGGCTGTTTTCTCTGAATAGACAAATATTAGACGAAAAATCGGAATGTCAGCACCTGCTTAATTTTTTGCTTGATTTTTGGAGCCATAAACGGGCCAACTTGTTTCTAAAATAAAGGCGTAACTATGCAAAGAAAAAATCATACGTAATTTGGAGTTGCATCAGTAAAGATTACAGGTTTCTGTTTCACCTGTAATCTTTACTGATACAACTCCAAATTACACATGATTTTTTCTTTGCATACTTTCACCTTAATTTTAGAACCAATTTGGCCAGTTTATGGCTCAAAAAATCAAGCAAAAAATTAAGCAGGTGCTGACATTCTGATTTTTCGTCAATTATTCGTCTGTTCAGAGAAAACAGCCGAAAACCGTCAAAAAACGGCCATTTCCGGAGCAAGCGACAAGTAACGCCATCTATCGGATTAAAATTTCGGGAGTTTGCCATAGAATCACCTTAATGAAAAGCGGTATTACAAGAATAACAACGCAGTCAAAGCAGCTTACACTGATTGACTGCATGTTATCTTTGTATCGCTAGATTGCGATACAAAATCTGCTGGCTGCTTGTTTTTAACATGCAGTAAGTACTGCATGTTTTTGTTATGGTTTCGTATCGATTTTGGCCATAAACTTCCTGCATAATAATCGACAATTTTCGGCTTGGTCGCAAACGTGCGCTGTCAGATTTCCGCACGTAATGATCGCGTCTCGTTTTACGGTGGAATCCCTTCGTTCGATATATTGCGGAGCGGCAACGCCAAAAGTCTCCCTATCCTTTAACGTGGAAAAAAACGAATCGCGCGCTATAATATCGGATTCTCGATATTCTTCGGTTCGCCGCACAATGGACAGAAATCAAATTTTTGGTGGTCCAAATTAGATCCTTTCAAAGTTGGGAAATTAGTATTTTCGCTGGGTACTATAAGTGATTTTAAGGGTTTATTTGGCTCGGTTTTTCTATCCTGGCTTGTCCCATATTTATCGGAGAATATCATTTGATGGATCGACAATTCTTATGACATCTCATGTCTTTGTATTTTTGACCACTTAGGACTCGATTTGGATCCATAGTGCGCCGTTTGAAATGTTTGAATGTTTGAGTGAGGTTTTGACAGAGTATTGACCCTAAGTTTTTCATAAGGATTTGTCTCCGTTATGAATAAATTTGGTAGTTTCATTATTTTGTCTGTGATTACCAACGAGCTATATCTAGTTCGGAAGCTTTGGTAAACATGCGTAACCGCCTCGGAGATTTTAAGGTTACAGATTTGTGAAAATCAATGAGTAAACAAATCGAATTTCTTCGCGTGTTTTCGAACTCTATCAGTGACCAAGTGACTTTCAAATTAGGATTTCTTTTTGAACTGTGCGTGTTTTCTGTCAATCATAGCCTTAATCTCAGTTTCTACTAATTGAAACACTCAAGTTCTCCATAGCTTTCATTTAGTTTGTCAGTTGTAATTCTCATTCGTCATTTGTAAGCTCCATAATAGGTACCTATTCTTAATTTTCCATGTCTCGAGACAACTTTATCAGGAACTCTTTCAGGAGCCTTTAGGTACTGTACTGCCTTTGGGAGAATTCCAGGCTGATTATGTGTTGAATAATAGTTAAGTGAATAACCAAACTAGTTATATCTTCGTCCATGGTCGTAAGAGTAATTTTTGTTTGTTTTCTGATATTCATGTATCTCGTCTTTAATTTCAATGTTATGATATGATCATATCGGAGGTTTCAACGATGTGCCAGTAAACAGTTTTCTACTTTCCCTCTAAATACTCTTCGATTAGTTTTTTCCTTAAATTCTGACTTTGCTCGGCAATTCTTGCCGAGACAGGACTGAGACTGTCGCAAGATGTTTAGTGTTTACGTTTGAGGTTAATTGATGAGCAGTGTTCCCAAACGTTTGTTCTTTTTTTAATCATTACTCATGTCCTTTATTTTTTATTAGTGGTGCATTAAAGGATTATTTCAATCAACCATAACCCACCCACTTGCTTCCTATTAACTTCCAGAATCCAGATGTTTGCTCGTGAAATGTTGTGGCCACGGCCGTGGTTGTGGATCATTTTATGAAATAAGCAATCTGAACAATCAACTTATTTCTCAGTGCTCAACCATCTTTCAGTTCTGTAACTCAATCTAGATTTTAGTATTTGCTTTACAAACGCTCACCCACTTCTTTAAGCCAAGAATTCTTGTTTTCGGGTGTGTATTGAATTCTGTCACGAATCAGTTTGTTGCTATCTTGTCCCTTCCGATCGAAGAGAATGAATTTTAATGTTTTAATTGCAAGGTTTTGAACCAGACGTCAGAATGGCAACTAGTTAATACTGATTGGTTTCAATGGGTTAGGATGATTAAAATCCTGGTGGTTTTCAAAAGTGTGTTCTTCGAGGAGTGATTTTATCATGTTACATCTCACTTTAACTGTCTCGTGCCTTCACAGAAGTAGTAACGCTGTCAGTATCCTTATTTAACTGCTGCTAGCAATGTATTCTAAACTTGGGCTTTTGAAACGAGAGTCTCCTTTTAGAAAATTTTATTAGTAGTCAGCTGTATTCTGCGTCAAATCAAAAAATTCAGAGCGTAAGAAATGCTAGTTGGGGTATCATTAAAACTCAAGTCTTTCAAGTAAGTCACATCAATTTTCACTTCAAACTCTACCATTAACTCTGTCTGTCAATGGATTTGTGTATATTTATCTTCAACAATTTTGGTGATAAAATAGCCAGGTCATTTCAGGAAAGATTGCTGATGACAGCTCTTTATCTACATGTGCGGATGGACGCATTTCTGTCTTATGCACAGAACTTTGTGGATAATGTTCACAGCTGGGAGTTCATTTATCTGCGTAGTTGCATACAAATGGAGTGCGCTTTGCAAAGCTGTCATTGGCAATATTTTCTTAAATAAACGCTATCAAGATGATCAGAAATGTAAGCAAATCTATTTTGACATAAGTAACTCGGCTGATAAATTTTGTATGATGCAGCAGCTAGTACTAAAAGTTGTTACCAGTGGTGTGATGAGGCATTATTGCATTTTGTTCATTAAAACCTTTCAATAGATCAAACTCCTGAGCCCACTACACACCCAGTGGCTTCATATTTTTCATGGATTTAAATGCGCACAGTACAATGTTGACCTTTGCAGTATTTTGTGTACTCAGCTCGCTGAGTACTTACATATTTTTCATTTTTAAAATCACGCAATACTGATCCTTGTTCTATTCGGGGTACCGGAAACATTTTAAACTCTTTAAACTCCATGCCTGCTGAATTTCAAATATTGTCCCTTTAATTTCAACGCCCAAGTTATTTTCTGACTTTTTTTTTAATTTGTTTTTCTTTTTGGTGGGTGAACTATAGCGAGAGGATGAAGTAGAAGGGGAAGCGAAGAAGAAAGGTGCGGTAGGTACAAAAATTAGACTTGGTCCTTCGGATATCAGCGACTTTGGGCATTAAATCTTTTGCACTTTCATGCGCCTGCAATTTATGAGTTATGCAATGGTTTGCGTTGAGCGCAGCCAACAGATTGTAATAATAATTCGGAATAATGAAGATCAGATAAAATCTCAGGCTGAAATCTGAAGGGATAGGGGGCTAGAAGAAAACACAAGAGTAGAAAGGGTGGGAAGAGGGGAGGGGAGGAGACTTGGTTGCTTTGATGTCAGCTAGTTGTAAGTTGAATCTGAGAGATCTCATGCACAATCATGCATCTCTCAGATAAGGTTAAAAAACTGATTTTGAAAGAAAAGTTTTTAAAGAGAGGAGATGGAGGTAGGAAAGAGGGAGGTAGTAAAAGTCTGAGGTTTGGAGAAAATTTTGGATCTTGACCGCCACGAGTTTAGATAGTTTTGGTGAAATAAATTTATCCAAAAATTTGAGACTTGAAATTAATAGAAATTAAAAAAGAAAATGAACAAAAAAACTAGCGCTCAGAAGTTCCCATAGAAAATAAATTCTCACTCAACACACTCTCACTTACTCTGCATACCCAATGAAATTATACAGAACATAATACAGAGATGATAACTATAGATAAAAGGAACCAGCACAGAGCATTTTTCTCAAGAACGGCTGATTAAAAATGTTTTGAATTGGTTACGGAATTGAAACAAATTTTTTCATTTTTGATATTTTTTCAAAAGCCCTCAACAGCTCCTCGTTCATATTAGAAGAAGCTCACACACATTTATCAAGTTTTTTGCAAAAAAGCATTCTAAAAGTACGAAAAGAGTTCATATCCTCATATCAGAGGCAATTGCCAACATTTTTGCTCCCATAGACATTTACTAAAAAATACCAGATTTTTTAGCTATCGGGACTTAAAAGATTTTGAATCAACCCTTGTGCTTACACTTGAGAATTTCTCACAAATCTTGACAGATTCTGAAAATATATAGAAACCTTCTGATCGATGTGCAACATGTTACCTTGAGGAGAAAAAATAAGGTGTATTTTGTCAAATTAAAATGTTGGGACTTCAATGGCAGAATCGGACCGATTCCGTGGTCTGAGACATAGACTGCCCAAAATTTTAATTCAACGAAATACACCTAATTTTTACTTTCTCACTCTAATGAAATTAGAAAAATTGAGAAAGTATTGCGATAGCGCAGAGATTTTCAAAGTATTTTGTTTCGATAGTTGGCCTCTCACGACTAGGTAAGTTATAATCATGATTTTTACAAAATAATGGCCTCTCATCATGTCTAATACCATCAGAAAGAATATAGTTCAATCATATTAGCATATTTCTTAACCCTTTCTAACTTAGAGACATTTATGCAAAAAAAATTCTGTGGCGTCTGTCCGTCAGTCTGTCAGTCCGTCGGTCCATCAGTCCGTCAGTCCATCAGTCTGTCAGTCCGTGTGTACCTTCCCATAACTTTTGAAACATTGGTCCTTATGCTTCCAGATTTTGCACAGCTGTTACTTTTTAGATTCCCCAGAGGCACTTTTTTTTTGTTTTTTTGATATTTCAACTTTTAGGGTTAGTTATAGGGAAAAATGATTTCCATTGAAATCAGAGTTAAAATGGGTAAAAATGGGTAAAACTGGAATAATTCAAGTTTGGCTCAATCAATTTGATGAAAGTTAGCAAAAAAAATCTACATTCAGCCTACTATAAATGAACTACATAGTTACAATATTCAACCCTTAAAACCGTTAAAAAATCAAAATAAGTGCACTCGAGCCAAAAAATGGAATTATCGTGAGAAATTAATCTTTTTACTTGGAATCAATCAATTATGTCTCGATGAATTTTGATAATACTTTTGTACACACAATCCACTATCAAAATACTAACATATTTTGCTTTCTTAGTCACCATACTCAACCGCTAAAACCTTTTTGAGAGGCAATATAGGTGCGATGAGAAAAAAATATGGGAATATAAGCAACAAAAACATATTCCTATTAATTGGGATAGTTCAGGTATGGTCCAATGATTTGATGAAACTGGCAAATACAATCTACAATTAGTCTACAAAAAGAAAGTATCCCTTGCAGTTACAATATACAACCTTAAGAGAGTTTAAAAATCAAAATAGGGTGTTTGACCCAAAAAAAAGAATCAAATAAAGTGAGGAATTAATGCTAAAACTTGGAGTCAATCATTAATGGGATGAATTTTGATGAAACTTTGCACAAACATAACATGTTACCGACCCACTAAAATATTTCTTCATACAGTCATCATAAAAACCTTTAAGACCGTTTCAAGGTGCAATATAGGTGCGATCGAGCAAAAATCTTTTAAACTAAGCCAATATAAAGACAAAAATAATATTTGGAATAAGTAATTCAAGCATGACTCAATTAAGTTTAATGAATATTAAAACAAGCAGGGAAAATTCCAACACGCAGGTGTTGGAAAAGCGTGCCACTAAAGTCTGAACAGCTTTAATGCTTTTGCTAGCAATGATAATTCATCAAAGAGGAACCATGTGACATGGAGCTGATCTCGAGAAAATTGAGTCCAAAGTTGAAGAGCTGGCATTTAAACAAAAAACGCGGAATTACTTACGTTTTGATTTCATTCAACTACCGTGTTATGTTTTTGCATTTCAACACCGGAAAAGTGGAATTTCCTATGCAGGAAAGGTACCTATTTAAATTTTTAGCGTTTAAAGTGACTTGGTTCCTTTCTTCTTTTTGTTTGGCATAATCACGAAAAACGAATCTCTAAGAGAAACCAAACGGCAGATTTGGGTTTTACACTGTTGATTTTTTAAAATCTGTTAATCCGGACTTAAGTCCTTTCCCCAATTCTATAAAAGGAACCAATCGGAGTTGGTTCCTTACGTGACTCGGATTAAGGTTTAAGAAAAAGGAACCAAGTTCTCATTTTATTTCATCACATGGACAATGACTTCAATGAGGCTTCAATGAGGAAATAGTTGTTATTAGAAGAAGCACTTGTTGCTTCGAGATTGAGTATTGCTAGGTCTATCAATCAATAACTCAATTTTATCAAAAATGTCACTCAGTTCTTTGTGAAAGTGCTGCCCAAATTTGAGCTGATTTGGTGAAAAATGATGAAAAAAAAAAAGATCAGATGTATCTATAAGGAGATGAGTCAAAGGCGTTTTTTTTGTGTTCGTTTTTTGTTTTTTGTTTTCAAAACTTTGGAGGGCTCTAGCTCAGAAGAGAAACATTTGCAGCACAATTCGTGTAGGAAAAAAAGCCTTATATATGTGTTGACCCAAAAATGCACTCCAAGTTTGGCATTTAAGTTTTGAAACACCCTATATTCTTGATATTTTGCTCCCCCCCCCGACCCTTCACAGAACACAACATTTTGACTATGCAAATTTTTAAAATCACAGTTTGACTGTAGAGTATTTTTCCCCCCCCCCCCTTTTAACGAAAAAGGGGGGGAAAAAGGATCGCCTATCTTTGATGTTCGTCGTATGCGCGTGCAGAGATTGTTCGGCTTTACGACTGCCATTTTGGCTTTTTTATAATGCGTTTTGTGGGTTTATTAATGGATTTTATGACTATTTTATGCCGCCAATGTAATTTTCAGGCGATTTTACATAAAAATCAAAAATCTATAGCGCTGTAGCAAAAGTTTGCAACAAACCCCTTGAAAGCTGAAAAGAGAAAATTATTTGATAAGGCTCGATCTTTTTTACCCACATAAACTACAGACAATAGATATTTCTAAATCCCTCCACCTTTTAAACGGCTTGTTCAGGGATCAAAAATGAGGTTGCGTTCTTTTGAAGTCAAAAAGTGTCATATTCGGAAAAGCCGTGATTCTAAATAATAAACAGTTTTTTTCTTCTTTTTTCCGTTTTAGGTGCTGTCAGCATTTGTTGCGATTGTCACGATGTAGATATGTAATATGTATAAATGGAACACTTGCGAATTCATGAAAAAATAATCCTTTAATATACAGAACTAACCATTTCAGGTGCCCTTTACACGTCAAGCATTCTAGGGGTATAGATTATAGTAGGTGTGGAGGTTTAAGACGTTTGTGGTTTTTAAATTTCCCCCCTCTCCCCATTTATTTTGTTGAAAAGTATCGAAAGTTTACAGTTAAAACTAAGCCTATAACGCATTGTAATATGATTTTTTTTTCTGTTGCCGTGGGTCGACATCATTTTTCGTTTTGGAAAAGCAAAGTTTCATATGGACCTATAATTTCCAAAATTTGAAGAGGCTTCCAGTAAAAAATACTGTACACGCGAGAAACTTTTTAGGATAGGTAAATAAGTTATTCCAGAGTCAATTCCATAGCCGCAGCGAGGAGGCTGTCCAGGGGTGGAAGACACGCGACAGCCCCTCTCACTTTTTAGAGCTATTAATGCGAATTTTAACCCCCTCCCTTTGTTCTGGATTTTAAAAACCTTTTTTTCAACAAAACGCCCAAAATTTCCTCAAAAATCCCTTGATTGCATAGACGCTCATTAAGGGGTTTTCAATTTGCCGATCCCCCAGAATTTCAAATGTTTCCAATGACCAAGACCTGTTTAGTGTGACGTCATGAAAATAATTGGTTCCAAAAAAAGGCTCCGTCTCACTCGCTCTCGTGGGTTTTCCCATATGAAATACGATCCAAATTTTCAAATACAAGTGCTAGTAAAGAACAAGTTCTTTGCACCAGTTGTGTTTATCACACCATTGGGTTCCACGTCCCTTATAAAAATTTCCGATTGTTTCAATGAATTTTCCGATATGATATATATTCCCGCGCTTTATTTCCCATAAAAATAATCGAAATTTTATAGAGACAATCGGTATTCGTGTAGATTCAAGAGCGCTGACTATAGCAACGATAGGTCTTATGATTGAAATAAGACGAAACACATCTATGGTTCTATTCTTACAGTTTTAACAGCCACTTTTTTCTCAGTGATAAATGTGAGCTCGCTACCACAAACTTTTTGAAACATCGCGCAACAATGCACAATCACAGCTATATCGAAGAAAGTCCTATGTTTTGTCCTTGTCACACTCACAGTTTCTTATGAGCACAACATTCTAGGATATAGGCTCATCAGCACCATCACGACATGTGTTATACCTCGAACAATAGCTTCGATACGAAGAGAAGTTAGAATGATTGAGTGTCATCGCGGTGATACTCCCATAAGAGACCGTGAGTAAGACGAGGACAAAACGTAGAACATCTTTCGGTATAACTGTGATTGTAAATTCGCTTGTGATCTTTTAGGAATTATGTTAGAGTGAAAAATACTTTAAGGTACGTGGAATCTAATGGTGCAATAAAATTTGAGAAAACTGTGCTTTAACTAGCATGAATATGCGTTCGAAAATTTGGATCTGATTTCTTATAGGTAAATCAACGAGAGTGAGCGAGATAGAGCATTTGTTTGGAACCTATTTTGATGGTGACGTCATCACTAAACAGGTCTACTGAAGGATATGAATGAGCCCCTCTCTTTTCTATACCCCCCCCCCGGCTCTTCATCAATACCTCGCCGTCACTTCTTTTCGATACCGTCGTCAAACTGATGTTGACACTTTTATGAGTCCTCAGACCCTCCGAGATCCGAGACACAAAGCCTCTCTAACACCCTCTCTCTCCCACACATTCACAAATCTCTCCGCTTAATGAACCGTGAAGAAATCTCGTGACCGGTGGAGCCCAAAACCGAGGGGCAAAGAGGGTTTCTGAGAAGGATGTTTCCACCCCCCTCCTGCCTTGGAATTTTGACTCATAGGTTGGCACAAATGACTTAGGTTGCTGGACCTGTATGGAATTCTCGTTCAAAGGAATTCGACTTTGACGCTTAATAACTTATTGAAATTAACAGGAATACCAAAACGTTTACAATTTTAAGAAAATAGACGCCGAGACCTCCTGGATTGCAGCAATAAATTAACGATTAATGAAACCAGTTTTAAGAAAACACGTTTTTAATTTTTCAAACCTTTCCCGCCAAGGTTTTGCCATAAGCAAAGCATGCAACCTATATATTAGATATGAAAATGAAAACAAAAAGCGTACCGTATATATACGGCACGCTTAACAAAATGTTTGCAATCTGCCTAGGCATAATTTTTTTTCCATGTATAGCTAGAACAAACAACTCTTAAGTCTGATACCGTTTAAAGGCAATGTAGGTTCCATCAAACCAAAAAAAGAACGTATAAGGAAAATTAAACGCATAAAGAAGAGTCAATCAAAAATGGCTGCATGAATTTTGTTGAAATTTTGTGTACGCAGTCTACAAACAAAGTACATCTTTGGAGGGGGGTGTAATCTGCTAAATTAAAAAATTATTTTGAAGATTCACCGTTTGAAAGAAGGAAACAAAAATTGTATTCATTGGAGGAAAAGCAAGAATCAAATCGATTTTGACAACCTATAAAAAACTAAGGAAAAAAAGAAACTCCAACAAATAGAATGAATGCAACTTAAAGAATATGCACTTATTGGAATCTGGAATCAATCTAAAACTTGCTGAAAACAACATCAGAATAGAATTTAGGGATCTCAATTAGCCTTCAATTGATGAAGTAGGCAACTATTCGTACAGCTTCGCTACAAATTTGCAAACTCTTCGGATTGAAGGCAGAATTAGGTCCAAGAGATGAAAATATTTGATAAATATTTGCGGGTCTGGTGGTCTCCCTTAGAATTCTAAAAGGGGGTCTGGGGTCTCCCCCAGAATTTTAAAGGGGGGTTTGAGGTCTCCCTCAACATTTCAAAGGGGGGTCTGGGGGCCGCCCCCAGATAAAAATGGAGTGAGAAAGTGTTCGTAGGGTATTCCCTACAGTTTATTTCACTTTAAGGTACCAAACTAGTGGCACATCAATCAAAATGGTTCCATCCATTTGATCAGAATCTGTCATGTATTTGAAGAATTCTCAACAGGGTGGCCGCAAAAGCCGATTCAATTTTTTTCCAAAAATCCGCCATAACTCAAAAAATTGAGGTTTTTTGGTAAATGTCCATGGGAGCAAAAATGTTGGAAATTGCCTCAACTTCAAGGACACGAGCTTTTATCATAACTTTAAAAGAGATTTTTTGAAAAAAAACTTGAGATAGATGTAATTAAGCCTCCCCCCTCAAATATGCCCCCAAGGGCTAAGTATTGGAAGCTATCGATAGTATGATAAATGAAAAATTCAGGGTCGATCCCCTATCCGACTTCCATGTTTCAAAACATTTTAATCAGCCATTCTCAAGAAAAATGCCTGGTACAGGTGCTCTGGATCACCATGTATACAGGGTGTCAATTAAAAAAGGAGCAATGCCGAATATCTTGAGAACGGCTCCGGATTCCGAAAAACGCTGAAACACATGCTACATTATTTTGAGCAGGACATCTTTTTAGGGGGTCGCCGATTTGGGGGCTCTCTCTGGGGGGTCCCCAAGGTGGCTACCATCTCCCTCAATCCAATACTTCAATGGGGCCCCCAATTTTTTCTATTTAATAATCAAAAATAGGGTAAAATTCTAAGACTTTTGGTACAAGTTGAACGTCGACATCGTTTTTCGTATTCGATTATATCGAAGGTCAAAGTTCGATTTGGGCCTATTTTCAAGAAGCATTACTTACTCCTCTTTGAAGAGTCGGAATTCACAAATCAAGGACACAAAAATACTCTGAAAAGCAAGCCCTTTTCAGAAAAAAATTCAATTATAACAAACATTTAGTCAAATTTTGGTTTTGAAGCTCAAAAAAACCCTTTTTGACGTTTTTGGGCCCCCAAAGGGGGGCCATCTGAAAAATTCCGAGTTACGTCCCCTATTGAGTGATACATCAATCGAAAAAACGTAACAAACTGAGCATTTCGGCGCAAACCCGGGGGTGGATATCGTTTTTACATTTGAGGTATCGAATGTCAATTTACAGATTGAGATATCTCGATTGTGAAAAATGATATCGAACTCCGGTCTGCGCCGAAATGCTCAGTTTGTTACGCCTTTTCGATTAATGTATCAATCAATAGGGGTCAAACCTCGGAATTTTTCAGATGGCCCTCCTTGGGGGCCAAAAACGTCTAAAAGTTTTGGGAGCTTCAAAAACCAAATTTGACTAAATGTTTGTTATGATTGAATTTTTTCTGAAAGGGGCTTACTTTTTAGAGTATTTTTGTGTCCTTGATTTTTAAAATCCGACTCTTCAAAGAGGAGTAATGATTTTTTGAAAATTACTCCAAATCGAACTTTGACCTTCAATGTATCAAAAACGAAAAACGATATTGAACTTGGATTCGTACCCAAAGTCTGATAATTTCACCCTCTTTTTGATTAATAAATAAAATATGGGGGTCCCCGTTTGAAGTATTGAATTTAGGGACGTGGTATCCGCCCTGCGGGCCCCCCAGAGATGGCTCCGAAATCGGAAACCCCCTATAAAGATGTCCCCCTCAAGCTACTTGAACACGTGTTTCAGTGTTTTTCAAAATCCGGAGCCGTTCTCGAGATATTTGGCCTAGCTCCTTTTTTAATTGACACCCTATATGCTATGAAACTTAATGAAAAGCGGTATTACAAGAATAACAATTCAGTCAAAGCAGCTTACACTGATTGACTGCATGTTATCTTTGTATCGCTAGACTGCGATACAAAATCTGCTGGCTGCTTGTTTTTTTTTTTTTTTTTTTTTTTTTTTTTTTTTAGACGACTGAGAATGTTCCCAAACACAAGTGGACGAATTTCTCCACTTGCTTGTCTAAGCTGAGAAGTAGGTAGAAAATGATGGCACTATGGCCGATGCCTTGGTAGTATATACCACCCTACATTTATTACCTATTATTTCTTTAATTTGTCATTTTTTCTCTTTTCGATTGGTAGAAGACAAGCTAAGTTCTCCGATATTTTGAAGAAATAAAAAAAATAAGTTAACTGCTGCCTTTTTGATCTTTTAAAACACCCATAGAACCCCTATAAACTGAATAAAATTAGCAGCTAAAGAAAAATCAATCAAACAAAAAATAATGATATGCATCCCAACTTCTTTTCTTTTCCACTGTCTTGGATGTCATGCAAAACTCGCCATCTATGCATTCGTCTCCGAAAACAGGTAGCAGCAGTGCATCATTTTCATTCGTTTTGTAGGACCATGGAGCTAGATTGGGAAAGAAATGAGTTAGTTTACAACATGACAAAGTGCATTTCACAAAAAAAGGGGGGGGACGAACGGTGAGATTGGTGCTCTGTTGCGATTGTTACACCCGACAGTTGTTAAAGTCCAAGCATGAAAATTTGCTCTCTGAATGTATATATGCAGCCTTGCGGACAACCGATGAGATTTGGACTCCCGATGATGTTCAGATTAAACCACAAATCTTCGATCTAGGAAAACGGAACGGAACCAGTATCATACCTCAACAGAGGGGAAACGGAAACATGCAAAAGAAACAAAAAACATATTAAAAAAATAAAAATTAAAAAAAAAACAACATTTAAAAAAAAAAAAGCATCCTGCACCGGACGGTAGTATGGCACATACGATTTGATCCAGCTTTTATGATACAGCTTTTACAACGTTCCACAAGCCCATTTTTTAGGGTCTCCAATCCAGCGCAGGTTTCCCCTTCAATTTGACTGACATACCAAAAGCATGCATCAGAACCTTCATTGGAACATTCCATCTATTTCCTCGCCAGAACGACTAAAGAATGAAAAAAAAAAAACAAAAAAAAAAAACAAAAAACAAAAACAAAAAAAAACCAAAAACTAAAGCATCCTGCACCGGACGGTAGACGGTAGTAGGCACATCCGCTTTGATCCAGCTTTCATGACACAGCTTTTACAACGTTCCACAACCACTTTTTTTACGGTCTCCAATCTAGCGCCAGTTTCCCCTTCAATTCGACTGACATACCAAAAGCATGCATCAGAGTCTTCACTGGATAATCCCATCTATTTCCTCGCCAGAGCAACTAGAAAAAGAAACAAAACAAAAAAAAAAAAAAAAAACAAAAAAAAAAAAAAAAACTAAAGCATCCTGCACCAGACGGTGTAGGCACATCCGATTTAATCCAGCTTTCATGACACAGCTTCCAGAACGTTCCACAAGCCCATTTTTTACGGTCTCCAATCCAGCGCGGGTTTCCCCTTCAATTTGACTGACATACCAAAAGCATGCATCAGAACCTTCATTGGAACATTCCATCTATTTCCTCGCCAGAGCAACTAGAAAAAAAAAAAAAACAAAAAAAAAAAAAAAAAAAACTAAAGCATCCTGCACCGGACGGTAGTAGGCACATCCGATTTAATCCAGCTTTCATGACACAGCTTCCAGAACGTTCCACAAGCCCATTTTTTACGGTCTCCAATCCAGCGGGGGTTTTCCCCCTTCAATTTGACTGACATACCAAAAGCATGCATCAGAACCTTCATTGGAACATTCCATCTATTTCCTCGCCAGAGCAACTAGAAAAAAAAAAACAAAACAAAAAAAAAACAAAAAAAAAACTAAAGCATCCTGCACCGGACGGTAGTAGGCACATCCGATTTGATCCAGCTTTCATGACACGCTTTCCAGAACGTTCCACAACCCCATTTTTTACGGTCTCCAATCCAGCGCCAGTTTCCCCTTCAATTTGACTGACATACCAAAAGCATGCATCAGAGTCTTCACTGGAAAATCCCATCTATTTCCTCGCCAGAGCAACGAGAAAAAGAAACAAAACAAAACAAAACAAAACAAAAAACAAAAAACAAAAAACTGAAGCATCCTGCACCGGACGGTAGTAGGCACATCCGATTTGATCCAGCTGTCATGACACAGCCCCATTTTCCACATTCTCCATTCCAGCGCCAGTTTCTCCTTCAATGTGACTGACATACCAAAAGCATGCATTAGAGTCTTCACTGAAACATACATTCAATCTATTTCCTCGCCAGAGCAACTAGAAATAGAAACAAAAATAACAGCATATTCGTGAAGGGGAAAAATAATAATATTTTTGCAATTAGCAGAAGAAGTTTTAAGGGAAATATAGTTTATCACAACTGAGATCGCGAGGAAAAAAAAAGGAAAGACTCTTCTGCTATATCAGCAAATGCACCGTTAGTTTAAATTTAAACCCCACCACACTACGATTATACCTATAAATTCATTATTTTTTTTTAATTTTTTCCATTTTAATCGGTAGATGACAAAAAACATTTTTGAGTAGAAATCTCCTTGTATGTTATGATTACCTTTGTCTTTCAACTTATACGTGACAGGCATATTCTTTGCACTTGATCAGCAAAAACACATATGAAGTTCAATTGGCGTAAATACAGCCCAGTACAATAGGCATTATAATCAGATAAAAATTGTCCGCTGGAGAAAATAAAATTATAATATTGATAATGTACATTCGGAAAACTGGGAAATACGAAGGAAATAAAAACAAAAAATACTGTAAGTAAAACTCAGTAATCATGTAGAGGAAGTGAAAAGACTCTTACTCACTACTCACTTTACAAAAGATCAAATTAATCTTTCAATTCAAATCCTTTCAGATTGATTGTCCCACTCCTCTTCTTTTTCAGTCTTCGATGACACGCTAAATTCGCCTTCTATGCCTTTGTCACCCGAAACAGGTAGCTGCTGCTTATACTTTTCATTCGTCTCCAGGACCATAGAGCTCCATTTTAATAGAATTAGTTAAATTAAAAAATGAAAAAGTGCAAATAAAAAAAGAGGGGGATTTTTTGCTCCGATGTGTTTTTGCACCTGACAGTTGTCATCGTCCAAGCATCAACATTTGATTTCTGTCTGCATCAACATTGATGAGATTCGAACTCTTGATGATGTTCAGATAGAACCACAAATCTTCTATTTAGGAAAACGGAACGGAATCGGATACTACCCTCGCTAGAGAGAGACTTGAAAAAAAAGAACAAAACACATAAATGACGAAGTACAAAACAAAAACAAAAACAAAACAAAAGTACAGAAAAAACAACTAAAGCAACCTACACAGAACGGTAGTATGGCAGATCCAATTTGATCCAACTTTTATGGCACAACTTCTACAATTTGTGCTCCCAAAACCCTCTTTCCATCAGTCTTCAATCCAGCGCTAATTTCGACTACAATGAGGTTGCCACCAAAAGCATGTGTCAGATTCTTCACTGGCACCTTCCAACTATCCCTTAGCTCTTTGTAAGCGTGTCTCAGGACCATGGAACCTTCCTTAGGAGAAAAATGATACATTTTTAAACTCTAGAGTGAAAATAATAATAATAATAATAATAATGGCAAAAATAAAGATCCGTTAGTTCAAAATTTAAGTGCTGTTACCTGTATGGAGGTATGGGTGACCAAAGAGCAGATTATTATGGGACTGTAGCTGGATCCAAAAAAGCTGAAGTTTTGGTTTTGTTTGTTTCAAAAAAATATAGGAAAGAAAAAAATATCGTGAAATTCTTTTGCACTGAATTGAAATGGATAAATTCAGCATAGAGAAAGGAGCAGAGAATTTAATTTATCCAACCCATTTAAATACAGAAATGTTGCAGCAAGGTGTTAAAAACCTAAAACTATTGTGATGAGTGATTTGGAGAAAAAAGAAAAAAGTGAAGTTTTCAAGACATCACCACAAGTTTTGGTTAAATGAAAAAAAAAAATGAAAATTTAATAGATCAATAAATAAAATAATAAAAATAAATAAACAAGGCTGAGGGATAAGAAGAACTTCTCTACCATCGGAGAGTTGCGCGAAGTTGAAAATAATAAAACTGAAGGAAGAAGTATCTGAAAAGGATTGGCGATAAAGTTAAAATAAATTTGAAGAAATAAAGGGGGAAAAAAAATTGGTGCTCTCGATACGATTGTTGCACCCGACAATTGTCCTCTTCCGAGCAAGATTTTGGAACGGTATGTGTGACCAAAGAGAAGCTTATTATGGGACTGTCGCTGGATCCGTAAAAAATTCTCAAGTTTTGGTTTTGTTTGTTTCACAAAAATAAGAAAGAAAAAAAATATAGCGAAATATTCTTTTGCACTGAATTGAAATAGATAAATTCAGTAAAGACAAAGGAGCTGAGAATTTAATTTATCTGAACCATTGCTAATACAGAATTATTGCAGCAAGGTGTTTAAAACCTAAAACTTTGTATTGTGATCAGTGATTTGGAGAAAAAAAGAAAAAAAATGAGGTTTTCAAGATATCACCACAAGTTTTGGTTAACCTGAAAAATAAAATGAAAATTTAATAGATCAATAAATAAACTAATAAAAATAAATAAACAAGGCTGAGGGATAAGAAGAACTTCTATACCGTCGGAGATTTGCGCGAAATTGAAAATAATAAAACTGATCCAAAAAGTATCTGAAGAGGATTGGAGATAAAGTTAAAATAAATTTGAAGAAATAAAGGGGGGGGAATTGGTGCTATCGATGCGATTGTTGCACTGATAGTTGTCCTCGTCCGAGCAAGAAAATTGGAACTGCATTTATCATACACGGTATTTTTTTTTTTTTTTTTTTTTTTTTTTTTTACCGAGTCTCTAATCCGTTGCACTTGCTACGAAGGGGAGAGGAAGCAGAGCGAACCTAACTATGAAGTTCAGGATCGTGGATCTCTGTGATGATGCATTATTTCAAAAAGCTGGATCTTTTACAAATCACTAAGCAGGTATACACAAAACTCTTTCATTTTATGCACTTTGGATATGATTGTAGATTTACAAGCTATTATTTTTCTAACGAAACGAAGTTTTTATTCCTCATGAAAGAAAGGAAGAAGAAAAAAAAAAAAAACCTCAAAACTTAAATATACACTTATCTTTATGTTTCTTTGACATTTATTCAACGGAAGTATGAGATTTTGAACTGCTGTGATTATCATCCAGTTTTTTCTTTTTTTTCTACTGAATGTCTAAACCGACGTACTGGCACTGAGAGGGGAGGGGGAAAAAAAAAACATGCAATATTACTGCGTGTTAAAGAAAGAGGAGCGAACCTTCCTTAGAAGTTCATAATCGTGGATCTCTGTGTTGAAGCGTTATTTACAAAATCCGAATCTTTTACAAGTCATTAGGCATGGTATACACACACAGTACACAAAACTTATTTAATTTATGCACTTTTGATTTGATTGTAAATTCACGAGCTAATATTTTTCTAACAAAATAAAGTTTTTAATTCTCACGAAAAAAAAAAAAAAAAAAAAAAAGACGTCAAAACTCAAATTCCGAATCATTTTGTTTCTTTGTCATTTTTCATAGAATAAATGAGGCTCGTAATTTGAACGCAAGAAACCAAAAATGATCCCTCACTCTCAATTAAAAAAGAAAAAGAAATAAAAACAAAGTAATAGAACTAAAAAGAGAAAAAAAAGAAAAAAAAAAATGCAAGACCGGCCTGAACACGTTGAGTCACTTTTTTCCACCATCAGTACCCAAGCATTTAAAAAACATCTAATGACAGGATAACAATACTAGGTATTGCACAATCTAATGATTGTACCAACCGTCGTTGTAGGACGGGAGAGAGGTTTTGATGCAGGATCTGTGATGATGAAAAATCCGTGGCTAAAAAGAACGGGCGCGACCATCCGCAGGTATGATTGAAAAAGAAATGAAAAAAGAATAGTCATAAATTGGAAAATAAAGAATAGGAATGTACTTTTCAAAGTGACATTTTCCTACAGAGGAAGAATTATTTTTAAGGAATTGTAAAAGTAAAAATACCTGTTTAAATTTCAAACATTAAAGCCAAAACGAAAAAAAGTTTCTTTGAGCCACACTTTTTCTTTGAACACATCAGAACGCCTTACTGTGAGGAGATTTAAACTGGTGTGTTCTCATCCTTAATCACCTACATTTTATGCTTTATGCGGTCTCCAATTCGATGATCGTACAGCACACTACGGTAGGAGCATACAAGGGCACTGTTTTGAATAGTGGGGCCGACTTGTCAGCAAGAGCCGGAATATCGCATTTCTCATTCCTTTAGCACGCGCCACGGTAACGTCCTAAAAGTAAAAATTTACTCGTTTGAATCAGGATTGCATCGCGAAATCAAGATTTTAGATTTCTTCAATTTGTAATTGTATGAAGAATCAAAGTTTGAGTGGTTTCATTGACATGTGTGTGTGAGTGTGTGGGTGTGTGTGTTACTCTCTGCTCGGCTAGACAGGTATGAAATCAGTTATTCAGATGCCAGCGTTTCGACTGACCTCAGTATGCCAGTATTCCGTCAGTGTTGCCAGATGTACAGCTTTGGGTCGTATATTTCCCAGAAGAATCAATGTAAAAAACTCCAACTTTCAACCGCAAAAGTGGCAACACTCTTCAGCTCTCTCACGGTCATTGGAAGGAGATAAAAAATACTTGATTTGGTAAAATTGCACTCCCCCCCCCCTCTCTCTCCTTTTGAGACGCTTCCATGGACTCAGTTTGTTGTCACTTCAGCTCTTTCAATCGAACGGCCGAACGACGCGGAATCAACTTCGAGGCGCTTGGTTCAGGTAAATCTATTCAATCGAGGAAAGCATGGTATCACCACTCATCTCTATGCTCCATTTTTACTCAAGATCTGCACATTTTCGTTCTCGTTTCCATTTTTTTAATATTATATTATTGTATTTTGCTGGTGCAAAATATGCGTACAGCAATGATCATTCCTTTTTAATTTCTTTTATTTTCGTGTCAGCACTCACATGTATCTATATAGAGAGATTGAGTTTTTGAATTTTATTTACAGTTCATGGGGGGGGAAAAAAAAAAAAAAAGCCTGCATTTTTTTTTGCTCGCACTCGAACAATTCGCCAGCTTCCTCGAGGTAGACGTATATTTTAAACCTGATACAAAAAGAGTGGGGATGGGGGGGGATACAGCATTGCCTTAACTGTCGAATCCTTCGAGGTCGTTTGAACGAGACGAAGACTTCCAATGAAGTTGGTAAAATCGCACTTTATTTTTGCTCTTTTCGAGTCTTAGTAGTTCTTCGGCAGTTCGGCACTTTCAATCGAGCGACGAGGAAACTGCACACCATCGCTTTTAGTAGAAAATCAGTTTAATCGAGAAATGTATGACATTTCACTTATTTTGTTAACTCGCGGTGTTTACTCGTGGTCTTCAAATTTTACTTTTTCGTTTTCGTTCAACTATTATTGTTTTTTTTTTTTTTTGTTTTTTTTTTGTTTGTTTTTGTGAGCACAGCGATCACCATTAGACTTTTTTTTATTTTGTATGCTTTTCGCGGACGCACTCCTTACTTCTTTTTCATTAATTTTAATTTTAGTCACAGTTGGTGAAATTTACAGCCGCCTGTATTTTTTCTCTTGTTCTTGAACATTTCATCATCTTGTGCAAGAAAGACGTGTTTCTGAATCGAATGCTTTATTTGATGAGAAAAAGAAAAATCAACCAAAAAAGTCCATCGTGACTTTTAATCCCTTCGAATTTGACGGCTCTCATTTTTTTTTTTACGTTTGAAAACCTTCAAACATTACTAGTGGTCAAACCTCTTTGTTAAAAGATTCGTACAACAGTTCTCACATCGTTTCAAGATTTATATTACTCTACTTTGTGAGAGTAGCTTTCCTTCTCGCTGAATCTTCTACTATCTTTTCAAATAATTTTCCTGCTCAGTGTGTTTTATTCATTTATCAACAGCTTTTGACTTTTCGGTCATTATGAAAATAGGTAAAGATATAAATACGAGATCACGTCGCACCAAGAAAAACATAAATATTTTATAACTCACCGTGGTTGAGGCGAAAGAAATAAGTAAACTGAATTCCACCTACCCTTAAGAGAACAGTCCTCGAAGAAAAAATAAAAACCCATGAACACTTTAAGATGATTCCAGGGTCGATTAGTTCCGACCGTGGACACCACGTCGCGCTGCTCAAAAAGTCAACAGTTTTTTGTTAAATTTGACGAATTTACGCAAAAAACACACATTTTAGAAACGTCAGCACCTGCAAGCATACTTCAGGAAGATACCCTGAAAGTTTCAGACTGAAACACTCAAAAATAAAGCCGGAAATGAAAAACGGAACTTCCCGTAAGCCGCAATGTGTGCGAGTGAGGCAGATAGACGTATCATCACTCGCGCTCACTCTCACTCACTAAGCTTATGGCGAAACGAATTTCATAATTTACGGCTTTAATTTTAAACCAATTTTGCTCATTTAAGGCTCAAAAAATCCATAAAAAAATTTTGCAGGTGCTGACGTTGTTGGATTTTGCGTTTTATCTATGGTTTCAGTTTAAAACGCCAAAAACACGACTTTTCCAAAAAGCGACTAGTGGCGCTATCCATCGGATTGAAATCTGGAAAAGTTTCGCCTGGAATCACCTTAAAGAAATAAGAAGAAGATGAAAAAAAAAACAATCGTTCATTCGCTAACATCTGATGCTTGTATATATAATCAACTCGTTTGACAGAAAAAAGTTCAGTCTAGAAATTCATCGCACCACTCATTTTGTGTGCTCATGTCTCTGAAGTGTTTTGAAAAAGACTGAATTCCAAATTCCGCATCGTTTTGACTGACCTCAGTATGCCAGTATTTCGTGCCTCACTTTACAACAATTCCTTTGCTAAATTACGTCTGTCGTGGTCTTAAAATCCTCTTCTTCACTGCACACCACTAAAATTCCACGAATACTTCTTTTTGTTTTGTTTTTTCTTTCAAAACTGCGTGTTCGTTAAATTTCAGACCTATTCGTTAAGAATTCTTGAATCAGTTTTTTTTGCTCTCTTCCCCCCCCCCAAATCACTTTCAACTTAATCTTTATACACCGCTGCAAATTATTTTAGGAGCAGTTTTCTTAAATATTCAATTCAGCGCAGTTCTCTTATCATATAGAACTTCTTATGTTTGCTCAGTCTTGTTTATTTTTTTTTTTTTCCAATTATTATTTTTTTTTTAACCAAAACTTGTGGTGGCGTTTTGAGAACCTCCCTTTTTCTGATTCATTGAGACGTAGAGGGTGTTTCTTTTTAGTCAGTTTTTTGTCCTTGCAAATCACTGCGGTCGCAAAAGGTTTAGGAGCTGAACCCCTTATCACACTCGGTATGTGTTTAAATTGGTTCTGATAGTTGAGAATTCTCACACATGGCGTTGCTCAAGCCATGCAACAACAGCAATGCTAACGAAAAGGCGATGCTAACGCCTTATAGAAATTTACAGGCGTTAGCATTGCTGGTGTTGCATGGCTTGAGCAACGCCATGTGTGAGAATTCTCAACTATCAGAACCAATTTAAACACATACCGAGTGTGATAAGGGGTTCAGCTCCTAAACCTTTTGCGACCGCAGTGATTTGCAAGGACAAAAAACTGACTAAAAAGAAACACCCTCTACGTCTCAATGAATCAGAAAAAGGGAGGTTCTCAAAACGCCACCACAAGTTTTGGTTAAAAAAAAAAAATAATAATTGGAAAAAAAAAATAAACAAGACTGAGCAAACATAAGAAGTTCTATATGATAAGAGAACTGCGCTGAATTGAATATTTAAGAAAACTGCTCCTAAAATAATTTGCAGCGGTGTATAAAGATTAAGTTGAAAGTGATTTGGGGGGGGGGGAAGAGAGCAAAAAAAACTGATTCAAGAATTCTTAACGAATAGGTCTGAAATTTAACGAACACGCAGTTTTGAAAGAAAAAAAAAAAAACAAAAAGAAGTATTCGTGGAATTTTAGTGGTGTGCAGTGAAGAAGAGGATTTTAAGACCACGACAGACGTAATTTAGCAAAGGAATTGTTGTAAAGTGAGGCACGAAATACTGGCATACTGAGGTCAGTCAAAACGATGCGGAATTTGGAATTCAGTCTTTTTCAAAACACTTCAGAGACATGAGCACACAAAATGAGTGGTGCGATGAATTTCTAGACTGAACTTTTTTCTGTCAAACGAGTTGATTATATATACAAGCATCAGATGTTAGCGAATGAACGATTGTTTTTTTTTTCATCTTCTTCTTATTTCTTTAAGGTGATTCCAGGCGAAACTTTTCCAGATTTCAATCCGATGGATAGCGCCACTAGTCGCTTTTTGGAAAAGTCGTGTTTTTGGCGTTTTAAACTGAAACCATAGATAAAACGCAAAATCCAACAACGTCAGCACCTGCAAAATTTTTTTATGGATTTTTTTAAAAATTGGTTTAAAATTAAAGCCGTAAATTATGAAATTCGTTTCGCCATAAGCTTAGTGAGTGAGAGTGAGCGCGAGTGATGATACGTCTATCTGCCTCACTCGCACACATTGCGGCTTACGGGAAGTTCCGTTTTTCATTTCCGGCTTTATTTTTGAGTGTTTCAGTCTGAAACTTTCAGGGTATCTTCCTGAAGTATGCTTGCAGGTGCTGACGTTTCTAAAATGTGTGTTTTTTGCGTAAATTCGTCAAATTTAACAAAAAACTGTTGACTTTTTGAGCAGCGCGACGTGGTGTCCACGGTCGGAACTAATCGACCCTGGAATCATCTTAAAGTGTTCATGGGTTTTTATTTTTTCTTCGAGGACTGTTCTCTTAAGGGTAGGTGGAATTCAGTTTACTTATTTCTTTCGCCTCAACCACGGTGAGTTATAAAATATTTATGTTTTCTTGGTGCGACGTGATCTCGTATTTATATCTTTACCTATTTTCATAATGACCGAAAAGTCAAAAGCTGTTGATAAATGAATAAAAAACACTGAGCAGGAAAATTATTTGAAAAGATAGTAGAAGATTCAGCGAGAAGGAAAGCTACTCTCACAAAGTAGAGTAATATAAATCTTGAAACGATGTGAGAACTGTTGTACGAATCTTTTAACAAAGAGGTTTGACCACTAGTAATGTTTGAAGGTTTTCAAACGTAAAAAAAAAAATGAGAGCCGTCAAATTCGAAGGGATTAAAAGTCACGATGGACTTTTTTTGGGTTTATTTTTCTTTTTCTCATCAAATAAAGCATTCGATTCAGAAACACGTCTTTCTTGCACAAGATGATGAAATGTTCAAGAACAAGAGAAAAAATACAGGCGGCTGTAAATTTCACCAACTGTGACTAAAATTAAAATTAATGAAAAAGAAGTAAGGAGTGCGTCCGCGAAAAGCATACAAAATAAAAAAAAGTCAAATGGTGATCGCTGTGCTCACAAAAAAAAACAAAAAAAAAAAAAAAAAAAAAAAAAAAAACAATAATAGTTGAACGAAAACGAAAAAGTAAAATTTGAAGACCACGAGTAAACACCGCGAGTTAACAAAATAAGTGAAATGTCATACATTTCTCGATTAAACTGATTTTCTACTAAAAGCGATGGTGTGCAGTTTCCTCGTCGCTCGATTGAAAGTGCCGAACTGCCGAAGAACTACTAAGACTCGAAAAGAGCAAAAATAAAGTGCGATTTTACCAACTTCATTGGAAGTCTTCGTCTCGTTCAAACGACCTCGAAGGATTCGACAGTTAAGGCAATGCTGTATCCCCCCCCCCCCTCCCCACTCTTTTTGTATCAGGTTTAAAATATACGTCTACCTCGAGGAAGCTGGCGAATTGTTCGAGTGCGAGCAAAAAAAATGCAGGCTTTTTTTTTTTTTTTTCCCCCCCCCTGAACTGTAAATAAAATTCAAAAACTCAATCTCTCTATATAGATACATGTGAGTGCTGACACGAAAATAAAAGAAATTAAAAAGGAATGATCATTGCTGTACGCATATTTTGCACCAGCAAAATACAATAATATAATATTAAAAAAATGGAAACGAGAACGAAAATGTGCAGATCTTGAGTAAAAATGGAGCATAGAGATGAGTGGTGATACCATGCTTTCCTCGATTGAATAGATTTACCTGAACCAAGCGCCTCGAAGTTGATTCCGCGTCGTTCGGCCGTTCGATTGAAAGAGCTGAAGTGACAACAAACTGAGTCCATGGAAGCGTCTCAAAAGGAGAGAGAGGGGGGGGGAGTGCAATTTTACCAAATCAAGTATTTTTTATCTCCTTCCAATGACCGTGAGAGAGCTGAAGAGTGTTGCCACTTTTGCGGTTGAAAGTTGGAGTTTTTTACATTGATTCTTCTGGGAAATATACGACCCAAAGCTGTACATCTGGCAACACTGACGGAATACTGGCATACTGAGGTCAGTCGAAACGCTGGCATCTGAATAACTGATTTCATACCTGTCTAGCCGAGCAGAGAGTAACACACACACCCACACACTCACACACACATGTCAATGAAACCACTCAAACTTTGATTCTTCATACAATTACAAATTGAAGAAATCTAAAATCTTGATTTCGCGATGCAATCCTGATTCAAACGAGTAAATTTTTACTTTTAGGACGTTACCGTGGCGCGTGCTAAAGGAATGAGAAATGCGATATTCCGGCTCTTGCTGACAAGTCGGCCCCACTATTCAAAACAGTGCCCTTGTATGCTCCTACCGTAGTGTGCTGTACGATCATCGAATTGGAGACCGCATAAAGCATAAAATGTAGGTGATTAAGGATGAGAACACACCAGTTTAAATCTCCTCACAGTAAGGCGTTCTGATGTGTTCAAAGAAAAAGTGTGGCTCAAAGAAACTTTTTTTCGTTTTGGCTTTAATGTTTGAAATTTAAACAGGTATTTTTACTTTTACAATTCCTTAAAAATAATTCTTCCTCTGTAGGAAAATGTCACTTTGAAAAGTACATTCCTATTCTTTATTTTCCAATTTATGACTATTCTTTTTTCATTTCTTTTTCAATCATACCTGCGGATGGTCGCGCCCGTTCTTTTTAGCCACGGATTTTTCATCATCACAGATCCTGCATCAAAACCTCTCTCCCGTCCTACAACGACGGTTGGTACAATCATTAGATTGTGCAATACCTAGTATTGTTATCCTGTCATTAGATGTTTTTTAAATGCTTGGGTACTGATGGTGGAAAAAAGTGACTCAACGTGTTCAGGCCGGTCTTGCATTTTTTTTTCTTTTTTTTCTCTTTTTAGTTCTATTACTTTGTTTTTATTTCTTTTTCTTTTTTTAAATTTAGAGTGAGGGATCATTTTTGGTTTCTTGCGTTCAAATTACGAGCCTCATTTATTCTATGAAAAATGACAAAGAAACAAAATGATTCGGAATTTGAGTTTTGACGTCTTTTTTTTTTTTTTTTTTTTTTTCGTGAGAATTAAAAACTTTATTTTGTTAGAAAAATATTAGCTCGTGAATTTACAATCAAATCAAAAGTGCATAAATTAAATAAGTTTTGTGTACTGTGTGTGTATACCATGCCTAATGACTTGTAAAAGATTCGGATTTTGTAAATAACGCTTCAACACAGAGATCCACGATTATGAACTTCTAAGGAAGGTTCGCTCCTCTTTCTTTAACACGCAGCAATATTGCATGTTTTTTTCCCCCTCCCCTCTCAGTGCCAGTACGTCGGTTTAGACATTCAGTAGAAAAAAAAGAAAAAACTGGATGATAATCACAGCAGTTCAAAATCTCATACTTCCGTTGAATAAATGTCAAAGAAACATAAAGATAAGTGTATATTTAAGTTTTGAGGTTTTTTTTTCTTTCTTTCTTCCTTTCTTTCATGAGGAATAAAAACTTCGTTTCGTTAGAAAAATAATAGCTTGTAAATCTACAATCATATCCAAAGTGCATAAAATGAAAGAGTTTTGTGTATACCTGCTTAGTGATTTGTAAAAGATCCAGCTTTTTGAAATAATGCATCATCACAGAGATCCACGATCCTGAACTTCATAGTTAGGTTCGCTCTGCTTCCTCTCCCCCTCGTAGCAAGTGCAACGGATTAGAGACTCGGTAAAAAAAAAAAAAAAAAAAAAAAAAAAAAAAATACCGTGTATGATAAATGCAGTTCCAATTTTCTTGCTCGGACGAGGACAACTATCAGTGCAACAATCGCATCGATAGCACCAATTCCCCCCCCCCTTTATTTCTTCAAATTTATTTTAACTTTATCTCCAATCCTCTTCAGATACTTTTTTGGGTCAGTTTTATTATTTTCAATTTCGCGCAACTCTCCGACGGTATAGAAGTTCTTCTTATCCCTCAGCCTTGTTTATTTATTTTTATTAGTTTATTTATTGATCTATTAAATTTTCATTTTATTTTTCAGGTTAACCAAAACTTGTGGTGATATCTTGAAAACCTCATTTTTTTTTTTTTTCTCCAAATCACTGATCACAATACAAAGTTTTAGGTTTTAAACACCTTGCTGCAATAATTCTGTATTAGCAATGGTTCAGATAAATTAAATTCTCAGCTCCTTTGTCTTTACTGAATTTATCTATTTCAATTCAGTGCAAAAGAATATTTCGCTATATTTTTTTTCTTTCTTATTTTTGTGAAACAAACAAAACCAAAACTTGAGAATTTTTTTCGGATCCAGCGACAGTCCCATAATAAGCTTCTCTTTGGTCACACATACCGTTCCAAAATCTTGCTCGGAAGAGGACAATTGTCGGGTGCAACAATCGTATCGAGAGCACCAATTTTTTCTCCCCCTTTATTTCTTCAAATTTATTTTAACTTTATCGCCAATCCTTTTCAGATACTTCTTCCTTCAGTTTTATTATTTTCAACTTCGCGCAACTCTCCGATGGTAGAGAAGTTCTTCTTATCCCTCAGCCTTGTTTATTTATTTTTTTTATTTTATTTATTGATCTATTAAATTTTCATTTTTTTTTTTTTCATTTAACCAAAACTTGTGGTGATGTCTTGAAAACTTCACTTTTTTTTTTTTTCTCCAAATCACTCATCACAATAGTTTTAGGTTTTTAACACCTTGCTGCAACATTTCTGTATTTAAATGGGTTGGATAAATTAAATTCTCTGCTCCTTTCTCTATGCTGAATTTATCCATTTCAATTCAGTGCAAAAGAATTTCACGATATTTTTTTCTTTCCTATATTTTTTTTAAACAAACAAAACCAAAACTTCAGCTTTTTGGATCCAGCTACAGTCCCATAATAATCTGCTCTTTGGTCACCCATACCTCCATACAGGTAACAGCACTTAAATTTTGAACTAACGGATCTTTATTTTTGCCATTATTATTATTATTATTATTATTTTCACTCTAGAGTTTAAAAATGTATCATTTTTCTCCTAAGGAAGGTTCCATGGTCCTGAGACACGCTTACAAAGAGCTAAGGGATAGTTGGAAGGTGCCAGTGAAGAATCTGACACATGCTTTTGGTGGCAACCTCATTGTAGTCGAAATTAGCGCTGGATTGAAGACTGATGGAAAGAGGGTTTTGGGAGCACAAATTGTAGAAGTTGTGCCATAAAAGTTGGATCAAATTGGATCTGCCATACTACCGTTCTGTGTAGGTTGCTTTAGTTGTTTTTTCTGTACTTTTGTTTTTTTTGTTTTTGTTTTGTACTTCGTCATTTATGTGTTTTGTTCTTTTTTTTCAAGTCTCTCTCTAGCGAGGGTAGTATCCGATTCCGTTCCGTTTTCCTAAATAGAAGATTTTGGTTCTATCTGAACATCATCAAGAGTTCGAATCTCATCAATGTTGATGCAGACAGAAATCAAATGTTGATGCTTGGACGATGACAACTGTCAGGTGCAAAAAACATCGGAGCAAAAAATCCCCCCCTTTTTTTATTTGCACTTTTTCATTTTTTAATTTAACTAATTCTATTAAAATGGAGCTCTATGGTCCTGGAGACGAATGAAAAGTATAAGCAGCAGCTACCTGTTTCGGGTGACAAAGGCATAGAAGGCGAATTTAGCGTGTCATCGAAGACTGAAAAAGAAGAGGAGTGGGACAATCAATCTGAAAGGATTTGAATTGAAAGATTAATTTGATCTTTTGTAAAGTGAGTAGTGAGTAAGAGTCTTTTCACTTCCTCTACATGATTACTGAGTTTTACTTACAGTATTTTTTGTTTTTATTTCCTTCGTATTTCCCAGTTTTCCGAATGTACATTATCAATATTATAATTTTATTTTCTCCAGCGGACAATTTTTATCTGATTATAATGCCTATTGTACTGGGCTGTATTTACGCCAATTGAACTTCATATGTGTTTTTGCTGATCAAGTGCAAAGAATATGCCTGTCACGTATAAGTTGAAAGACAAAGGTAATCATAACATACAAGGAGATTTCTACTCAAAAATGTTTTTTGTCATCTACCGATTAAAATGGAAAAAATTAAAAAAAAATAATGAATTTATAGGTATAATCGTAGTGTGGTGGGGTTTAAATTTAAACTAACGGTGCATTTGCTGATATAGCAGAAGAGTCTTTCCTTTTTTTTTCCTCGCGATCTCAGTTGTGATAAACTATATTTCCCTTAAAACTTCTTCTGCTAATTGCAAAAATATTATTATTTTTCCCCTTCACGAATATGCTGTTATTTTTGTTTCTATTTCTAGTTGCTCTGGCGAGGAAATAGATTGAATGTATGTTTCAGTGAAGACTCTAATGCATGCTTTTGGTATGTCAGTCACATTGAAGGAGAAACTGGCGCTGGAATGGAGAATGTGGAAAATGGGGCTGTGTCATGACAGCTGGATCAAATCGGATGTGCCTACTACCGTCCGGTGCAGGATGCTTCAGTTTTTGTTTTTTTTTTTTTGTTTTTTTTTTTTTGTTTTGTTTCTTTTTCTCGTTGCTCTGGCGAGGAAATAGATGGGATTTTCCAGTGAAGACTCTGATGCATGCTTTTGGTATGTCAGTCAAATTGAAGGGGAAACTGGCGCTGGATTGGAGACCGTAAAAAATGGGGTTGTGGAACGTTCTGGAAGCTGTGTCATGAAAGCTGGATCAAATCGGATGTGCCTACTACCGTCCGGTGCAGCATGCTTTAGTTTTATGTTTTTTGGTTTTTGTTTTTAGTTTTTTGTTTTGTTTTGTTTCTTTTTCTAGTTGCTCTGGCGAGGAAATAGATGGGATTTTCCAGTGAAGACTCTGATGCATGCGTTTGGTATGTCACTCAAATTGAAGGGGAAACTGGCGCTAGATTGGAGACCGTAAAAAATGGGGTTGTGGAACGTTCTGAAAGCTGGATTAAATCGGATGTGCCTACTACCGTCCGGTGCAGGATGCTTTAGTTTTTTGTTTTTTTTTGTTTTTTGTTTTTGTTTTTTTTTGTTTATTTTTGTTTTTTGTTTTGTGTTTTGTTTCTTTTTCTAGTTGCTCTGACGAGAAAATAGATGGGATTTTCCAGTAAAGACTCTGATGCATGCTTTTGGTATGTCAGTCAAATTGAAGGGGAAACCCGCGCTGGATTGGAGACCGTAAAAAATGGGGTTGTGGAACGTTCTGGAAGCTGTGTCATGAAAGCTGGATTAAATCGGATGTGCCTACTACCGTCCGGTGCAGGATGCTTTAGTTTTTTTTTTGTTTTTTTTTGTTTTGTTTTTTTTTCTAGTTGCTCTGGCGAGGAAATAGATGGAATGTTCCAATGAAGGTTCTGATGCATGCTTTTGGTATGTCAGTCAAATTGAAGGGGAAACCCGCGCTGGATTGGAGACCGTAAAAAATGGGCTTGTGGAACGTTCTGGAAGCTGTGTCATGAAAGCTGGATTAAATCGGATGTGCCTACTACCGTCCGGTGCAGGATGCTTTAGTTTTTTTTTGTTTTTTTTTTTGTTTTGTTTTTTTTTTTAGTTGCTCTGGCGAGGAAATAGATGGAATGTTCCAATGAAGGTTCTGATGCATGCTTTTGGTATGTCAGTCAAATTGAAGGGGAAACCCGCGCTGGATTGGAGACCGTAAAAAATGGGCTTGTGGAACGTTCTGGAAGCTGTGTCATGAAAGCTGGATTAAATCGGATGTGCCTACACCGTCTGGTGCAGGATGCTTTAGTTTTTTTTTTTTTTTGTTTTTGTTTTTTTTTTTGTTTTGTTTCTTTTTCTAGTTGCTCTGGCGAGGAAATAGATGGGATTATCCAGTGAAGACTCTGATGCATGCTTTTGGTATGTCAGTCGAATTGAAGGGGAAACTGGCACTAGATTGGAGACCGTAAAAAATGTGGTTGTGGAACGTTGTAAAAGCTGTGTCATGAAAGCTGGATCAAAGCGGATGTGCCTACTACCGTCTACCGTCCGGTGCAGGATGCTTTAGTTTTTGGTTTTGTTTTGTTTTTGTTTTTTGTTTTTTTTTTTTTTTTTTTTTTTTCATTCTTTAGTCGTTCTGGCGAGGAAATAGATGGAATGTTCCAATGAAGGTTCTGATGCATGCTTTTTGGGATGTCAGTCAAATTGAAGGGGAAACCTGCGCTGGATTGGAGACCCTAAAAAATGGGCTTGTGGAACGTTGTAAAAGCTGTATCATAAAAGCTGGATCAAATCGTATGTGCCATACTACCGTCCGGTGCAGGATGCTTTTTTTTTTTTTTTTAAAAGTTGTTTTTTTTTTAATTTTTTTTTTTTTAATATGTTTTTTGTTTCTTTTGCATGTTTCCGTTTCCCCCCTGTTGAGGTATGATACTGGTTCCGTTCCGTTTTCCTAGATCGAAGATTTGTGGTTTAATCTGAACATCATCGGGAGTCCAAATCTCATCGGTTGTCCGCAAGGCTGCATATATACATTCAGAGAGCAAATTTTCATGCTTGGACTTTAACAACTGTCGGGTGTAACAATCGCAACAGAGCACCAATCTCACCGTTCGTCCCCCCTTTTTTTGTGAAATGCACTTTGTCATGTTGTAAACTAACTCATTTCTTTCCCAATCTAGCTCCATGGTCCTACAAAACGAATGAAAATGATGCACTGCTGCTACCTGTTTTCGGAGACGAATGCATAGATGGCGAGTTTTGCATGACATCCAAGACAGTGGAAAAGAAAAGAAGTTGGGATGCATATCATTATTTTTTGTTTGATTGATTTTTCTTTAGCTGCTAATTTTATTCAGTTTATAGGGGTTCTATGGGTGTTTTAAAAGATCAAAAAGGCAGCAGTTAACTTATTTTTTTTATTTCTTCAAAATATCGGAGAACTTAGCTTGTCTTCTACCAATCGAAAAGAGAAAAAATGACAAATTAAAGAAATAATAGGTAATAAATGTAGGGTGGTATATACTACCAAGGCATCGGCCATAGTGCCATCATTTTCTACCTACTCTGAGAACATTCACATTGTCTATTTTGATCTTTCTTTCAAGTCCCTCAAAACCATAACTGCAGTTTTTTCCCGCTCCTGCAGGATTGTGCACCTAAACAAGATTCATAACTGCACGAACACGGTCTCCATTTTAAATTAATATATTTATACCTTCCTAAATTATTTTCATAAAAAATATCATTCAAGGTTTTGTAAAACTCAGAATTTACATAACACAAACTATGTTCAGTAAATGCATCAAAATCCTCGGCAGCTACATCGCTATTTAAAATTAAAATTGAAAAGGAGTTTGAGCACGTGAGTGCCTAAGCGGCTGAAATTGGACAGCCCGACTCCATCTTCCATAAATTTACCGAAAATAAATAGGAATATTGGAAAATCCGACGGTGAAACCATTTCTTCTATCAAACAAATGTATTTATCTATCACCTCGATGCACGCATCATCACACGAAGTGTGCCCTTTGGAAGATAAATAATTCGTGGCGACCCATATTTCACCGTCGGATTCTTGTTGATAGTGTAGGGCACCAAAATATATCTCCTTCACAAGTTTTTTTGAAACAGTGCAATTTCGTTTTTGTTGTAACCGCGACCCTTTTCATTATGTTAAGCATACATGGTGCTTTGGAGGCAGGGATTTTTACATGTCTTTCCATTTCTGAAAGGAGAAAAAAAGGATCAGTATAAATTCCCTTAAAGATAGGTAAGTTGTCTGATTTTTTCGACTTATTTACAGTCGGTGAAAAAAAAAAAAAAAAAATGTCAGTCAACGCCTTAGTTTTAAGCTCAGGTAGGCAATCTGCAATACGCATCACACTGAATACAAGCGCTGGTGGTCCATCTGTCTTTGAAACTGACCCATTTCTTTCAAATAAGGTTTATGATACCCTAAATAAAGTCTTTTTCAGCTAGGTGTGCCTCAAATAACTCGTTACTTGAATAACACAAAGGTGAGTTTAGTACTCGAAAATAGGATGTAGGAATTTGAGGACATTATTGCTAATGTGAAAACGAACACTTTTGAATTTATTTCGATGTGATGTGTGAAATGAAGAACCAGTAATAAGTGTGTAAATTAGTTGAATGGGTTCGTTGCAAACTTTTGCTACAGCGCTATATGTAGAGTGTATAGTATCGTACGTAAAATCGCGTGAAAAGTCCATTGGTGGCATCAGAAATTCATGAAATGCGATAGTAAACTCACTAGAGACGTTTAATTAAATCCAAGATGGCGGTAAAATATCGAGCAACCTGTGTCCTGTATGCATACACCGCGAACATCCAAGGATAGCCAACCTCACAATATCGATCACACCCAATCACAACGCAAATAAACACATAACCTCTGAAGCTGTGAGGATGTCAACGTTAACAATCCTTGGGTATTCATGGTGCATGCATTCAGGTTGCTCGATATTTTACCGCCATCTTGGATTTCATTAAACGTCTCGTGTGAGTTTATTATCACATATCATGACTTTCTGATGTCACCAATGGACTTTTCGGACGATTTTACCTATGATGAAACACTCTTTATCGTTGTAGCAAAAGTTTGCAACAGACCCATTGGGCAAATAATTGGACCTGAATACTGGTGTTTTTTTATGGGGAAAAAATGTAAGTATTGTAAGTGCTCGGTGAGATGAGTTCAAAGGTGCATTGCGTGTTCTTTTAATCATTGCTATTTTGGAGATACACTGGTGTGAATTTACACAAATTTGTGCAGGATGTGAGTGATGTTGTGACGTCACAAGGCAAACTTTCCATTTAAAACAATACGAGGGTTGTCCGTAAATTAAGGTCTCCAAAGCTGTTTCACATAGAAAAAATCATTTTATTGAAAAAACAAGTACAGATTCTGAAAGCTTGAACTCTTAGCTTTTTTTCTACGTAGTCGCCATTACAATCAAAATATTTTTCATGTCTTTCAGAAAGCTTTTTCAAATTTGCGTCATACCCCTCTCCCGCCAACTCGCATACAGAGGAATTGACAGCTTCTTCGAGCTCTTCAAGACCCCCAAGTGTTGTTTCAAGTTGGGTAACTAATAATAGTTGCTTGGGGCCAAATCAGGACTATATGGAAGGTGGTCGATGGTTTTCCACCCGAATTTGGCGATGCGAACTGTCGTGACGAGGAGGACGTGAGTTGAAATCGGGCGTTGTCGTGGTGTAAACGGACTCATTTGGTCAGCCAACCTCTCATTTTGTTCTGTATGGCCTGGCGCAGTTTTGTTGGTGCCTTGCAGTACCTTTCCTCGTTGATTTTCGTACCTTTTTCAAGGCAGTCGACCAGCAAAACGTCTTTTTTGTCCAAGAATACAGGCCACAGGGCCATACAGAACAAAAGGAGAGGTTGACTGACCAAAGGGGTCCGTTTACACCATGACAACGCCCGATTTCAACTCACGCCCTCCTCGTCACGACAGTTCGCATCGCCAAATTCGGGTAGAAAACCATCGACCACTTTCCATATAGTCCAAATTTGGCCCCAAGCAACTATTATTAGTTCCCCAACTTGAAACAACACTTAGGGGTCTTGAAGAGCTCGAAGAAGCATTCAATTCCTCACTATGCGAGTTGGCGGGAGAGGGGTATGACGCAAATTTGAAAAAGCTTTCTGAAAGACATGAAAAATATTTTGATTGTAATGGCGACTACGTAGAAAAAAAGCTAAGAGTTCAAGCTTTCAGAATCTGTACTTGTTTTTTTCAATAAAATGATTTTTTCTATGTGCAACAGCTTTGGAGACCTTAATTTACGGACAACCCTCGTAATATGTATTTTGAATCGATATTGCTCTGAAACTATGAAACCTGGAAACAAATGAAAGGCATTCTTGATTTCAGCTCATCGAGTAATTTCATTTGCTTCACAAAATACACCATAAACAGTGGCAAGGCGTGCGAATTAGCAACATTCTTTTTTCCCTTTTCGTCAAACTACCTTTGCACTATGGTCTGAGATGGTAGATGGTCAAAAAGTGGCTAAGATCAGAAAGGAAAATCATGAATGTATAAACTTTCAATACCAAATTGAAACACTGAGAATACTTTCAACTATCAATTATTACTTAGCAATGTCACTAAAAAGTTTTAAACGGTCAGGAACGATGTTTTTCTTGATAATTATCCTCCACTAATTGTTGACAGTTGACCATACTTTTTCCGAATTCAAACCATATTACATTGGATTCCTTGTACATAAAACGTTAAGCGTGAAGAAGTGTGGAGAAGCGTGCATAAGCGTGCCTAAGCGTGACTAAGTGTGACTAATTGTAAGCATTGAGAAGTAAGAGGTGTGAAACAGTGTGGAAAAGCGTGACGAATCGTGACTGAGCGTGATAGAGCGTGACAGAGCGTGACAGAGCGTGACAGAGCGTGCCTAAGCGTGCACGGAGAAAAATCCGTCAGTTCGTTCAACCAAACCAGTCTGGCAAAAGACAGTCTCAAATATGCAATGGATCTTCTAGGAGTCTCTACCAAGTTGATTAAAAAAATAAACAAGTTGGAAAAACATAGGAACAAGATGGGTTTATTTCCCTTTTTCTCGGGCCCTTAGTCGAGCCGCAAGTCTGAAACATTTAGGTGCGTTATTCAAACGGTTCATTCGCTCTGTTGAACGGGGCTGATCGAACTACTAAACTCAGACGGTAGATATCGGAAAGAGGTTGCAGAATTAAACCCGGGTCAGATCATGGGCGCTGCTGTCTATTCTCATGAAATGAAATAGATACTGATGGTTGAAAATATAAAAGGGTTTTTATAAATTTAGTCACCCATTTCGTGGGGTTTTTTAAAAACATTTATCGTTCTCATTCTTTCACTGAAAGGTTTCTTCGCGCGTTTTTTTTATTTCCTTTGTAATTAACCGACGAGGCTCGGGTTCTTCGCCTCAACGTTTTTTTTCAAATGATGCGTGTCAATCGAGAAAGGGACGAGCCCGGGAGGAATGGCACTCAGGGCCAAGGCGTCAGTCAGTGCAGTCAGTTCGGTTTGTTGCCTGTTTGGTGTGTAATAGAAATGTGTCATCTTTTGATTTTTTTTAAATTATTTAGCTCTATTCGAAAAAAATATGTGTTGTGAGTGGTTCGTATGAATTATGAAATGGGGATTTATCGGGTTTACTTTGATCTGGGGGGTGATCACGGAGGATCGTTTCGTTTTGGTATCGTTATCGTTATCGTTTACGTGAAACCCTTTGGGGTGGCTCAACTGATCGAATCGTTTTGAGCCCCTCGTAACGATTGAAACGGACGATAGGAAGCGATGAGTCGCAGGCTGTCGTAATCTCGATCGTTTGAAGTAGGAAGAGGTGAGGAGGGGATCACCTGCGCGATCGAGTTGCGCGAAGCAACCCCATTTGATTCAATGCAAACGATAACGATAACGATACCAAAACGAAACGATCCTCCGTGATCACCCCCCAGAGGGGTTTACGCTATACTGCTGCATTCGAACTTTAACTCAGAATGATAGTTTTTTTTGGTGTGCAATTTTCTAGCTCAAAAGTGTAGTGTCTTCGTTCAAAAATGTTCTGTTTTATTTATTTTTTTATTTATTTATTTTATTTTTGTGTGACATTTTTCATCGTTTTATGTTCGGATCATATAAGTATCCCTTTTAAAAAATATCTCAATGTTTGATTGAAGTTCTAATATAACAATTTTCGTTTCTGTCTTGAAAGTAGTTTACGCATATGGTAATTATTTACTTTACGCACTTTTCGCAATTATGATATTCCACGTTTATTACAATCAACAATTTTACCATAAAGCTTTTTCGAGAAGAGACGTCTCTCATAATTTTGTGTTTGTGTTTTTCGTGACACATTTATTTGAATATTTGGTGATATTTTGTACGGTTTCTTTCATGGTGTGTGCATACGGGATTACGAGGTTGCTAAAATATACATTTTGAAAGTTTTTATGAAAAAAACATTCTATACCAAAGCCTGTTTTTTGAAATCAGTTTGAAATGACGTCTACAATGTATTCATTTTGGTTCGGTGTACTGCATTCTGCTTTTTTTATTGAAAGGTATTTACTTTGACTTTTTTTTAATCTACTTTTATTATAAAAAAGACTAAATGGAACGAAGCATGTCAGAGAAAACATGAGTGAAAATAATTTTTTTCTCAGAAAGAAAGAACCCACTTCTGAAGTTGTGCGAAGTCTGAGTTTTAATTAACGGTTTTTTAGAACATTAGACTTCACGTTACAGAAAATTTTAGAAAACATATTTGACTTTAGACGGAGCAAATATACATATGGCATACGCCTTTCGATTAGCCAGTTCGAAGAGCGGACGAGTCTCATTTCACTTACCAAACTGCCGGTTACATACTTTTCTCGTGTGTGAGAGGAGGCATGCTCACATGATATAGTCAGTACATTGCAACCAAGGTATATGGAAGAACAGGTATGGACAGGAGGCGGAGCCTATCTCAGTAGGTGACGGCTACGTCACAGATGTTCTAGACGGTCGCGATAAAACTCGCCTACCGTTTCAAACTATCTCACTCACTCTCCCGTGATCCCCATCTCTCGCTACTGCAGTAGGTGACGGCTACGTCATCGCCAAAGCAAGCGTGTCGTCATCATTTGGCGGGAAAACTCGAAAGCCCCTTAAACCCCGCCTCCTGTCCATACCTGTTCTTCCATATACCTTGCATTGCAACGAGGCGTCAAAACGATGCAGCTGATCAGCGAGACAACGCAACGCGACAAGGGCGACTCTGCAACGCGGCGAGTTGTAACCCGCAGCCAAGCGGCGAAAAGGTGCAACTAGATGAGGAGTCTAAATTTTAACTAAACTGGTCTGGCTGCTTTATACAGGAATTTATCTGTGCCGAAAATCAACTCAGCAGTTTGGTAAAAAAAAGCTAGATTCTAGGCAGATGGCGCGAATCATTTTTCTCCGTGTGCCTAAGCATTGAGAAGTAAGAGGTGTGGAACAGTGTGGTAAAGCGTGACGAATCGTGACTGAGCGTGACTGATTGTGAGCGCGACAGAGCGTGACAGAGCGTGATAGAGCGTGATAGAGCGTGACTAAGCGTGACTATAGTTTTATGACCATATTCTTGTACCAACTCCAGAATTTCGTGGTCAACGTGCTAGACTTTCTGTCAATCACGTATCGTTGAGCTTCTGGCAATATGACTATAGAATCTGGTATCACGACTTGTTGTGTCCCTGCTTGGCAACCCTGTAACTGCATAGCGCCACTACCACCTATTGTCGCTTATGCAGCTACACGGCGCCTAGCCAGAGACAAAACTCCCTTCCAAAACGCTATTCATATTCTATATTTCGTCAAATTTCCCTCTCTCTTTCAATATCCATGTCTCTTTAGTTCTAAGTATTTTTTAAAGGGCCCTTTCCCAAATCAAGAGCTCTAACCAGCCCTTGGCTCAGAAGGGCATTCGCGGTTCGACTCCTCTGCGAGCACCACCTAAAATAAATCTTTAATTTTCCTGTGAAAAAAGGTGTTAATATAATTTCATCCTAGTTCAAATCTCTGGTCTCACAACAAAACTGGCGCAGTCGTAAAGGATATTTCAAGGGACACAATTCTTCAAGCTCATCTCAGATTGCTCATTTTTTAATTTTCTCCAAACCCCCCTGTTTTCCCTGTTTTTTTCCTCGTAACCATGCAACCGAAAATCCATCTCCACCAATCCTTAATTATGCTCTCTCCTGAAATGCAACTCGATTTTGTCTGTTCCCTCATTCCCACCTTTTTTGGAGATCGCTCTGAATACAGTAATTTTTTTTCAATTTGTGACGATGCACATACTTTCGCCGATCAATCTCTACATAGGGCATTGCTTTCTTCATAATTTCGAAATTAGATGCTAAAGTCAAGGCTAAAATTTACGGAAGAACGTTTACATCATGGAACTCTCTGAAAAAAACTCTCAAAGTATTTATCAGGATGAAAAAAAAATTTCGTACGTCTTTTAGAGGAATTGAATAATTAAAAAAAGAATTGCAACGAATCAATTGCTGAGTTTTATTCAAAATTGACTCATTTCAAAAACGTCTGTTATTAAAATTAGGTAAAAGTGAGAATAAAAAAGGTAAAAATTTAACTCATAAATGAACTCGCACTAACAGATTTATTCATCATTCAAATTTTCAAATATCTAGGTTTTTAAGGTGTCAAATTCGATAATCTATCCGACGCTCTCGTTAAAGCAATAGAAGAAGAAAAATTTGTAAGTCTCATAACACGAAAATTTTTTAAAGTTTTTTCGATTTTTTTAAAAATGAAGGTCACGAAACACATAACTGCCGAAAACTCAAAAAAAACATTAATTTCAATCAAAACAATCTAAAAATTCTCATGTTCAAAAACAAAAAAATTCCTATATTCGTACCAACCTAACTCTAACTTTCCATTTAAATCAGATAAAACCACAGTATCCGTCTAATTACAATTTTTCACAAACAAAAAACTAAATCCTCAAAAACAGCCCAACTCAGATTTTAATCGACAATTTCAACATGTAAATTTTATGCCTCCAAATTTTAACACTCATTCCGATCAATCAATGCAATCAGTGCCTCAAACCTTTTTAAATCTTTTAATATTCTCATCAAAATTTGACGTCTCTAATCTTTTCATAAAAAACAAAATTTCCCTTTTAAAAATTTCAATTATTGTAAAAAACAGGGTCATTTAAAATTTGAATGTAGAAAACGAAATTTTTTAAAAGCCAACGAAATGAAACCCCATGTTATTAATAAATCGTCTAGCTCTAATCATATTCTTTTTAGTGCAAACTCACCAAATTCTCGGGAAAAAAATAATCAGCAAAATAACCAATAGGAAAACCTAAGCCAAATCAAGACTCACCTTCGAATTCGAAACCAATTCTGTTCTAGCTAATCATAAAAATCCCATTTTTACTTTCGTTCTATTTTAAAGCTCTATTCCAATCCTAATTCTGACTCAGATTCAAATGCAACGTCAATTTCAAAAACAATTTGCTCATTTTTTATCTCAAATTCATTGTAACATCATCAAACTCGTCAAAATTTAAAAACTAAATCAAACTCTAATTCTAAATCAATCTGCAAATTCTACCCAAAAACCTCCTTCGAACTCAAAATTTTAACTCTGTATCAATCTCAATCTCAAATCTAAATCTAGTTCATATCGAACGATTCACTTACTACACCAAAATCAGTGTGTGATTTGAAATCAAATTCCCGTGGTTCCCAAATTTAAGTTCTCTCAAACTCAAATGAAAAATCAAAAACAAAGCCTGAATCATTTTTAAAAGTGAATAACTCTAATCAATCATTCGAAATTTCCTATCTCTGATTTAAAACTCGTTCAAAA
>VMOF01000370.1:701509-721000 GCA_011764245.1 Trialeurodes vaporariorum
ACCACCCCATCTTTGTAAGAAGTAGTTAGTATCTGTTTTTGTCCTGGCCCTAACGCCTGCATTGACTGAATGGAACACACTGAAATTTTCTCAACCATATTCAGCATTTCAGTGTTTGATCAGTTTCAGAGAATTAGAGCCTTTGTTTGTTGCTCTTCTTTTTGCCTTAAGGAGTCAGCAATCTTAAACCTCAGCCTTGTTTCTCGAATCTCGACAATTGACCTAGCTGATATGTTTACTTCCCACTTGAAGTCACTATAAGACAAGCGCGAACTCCAATAAAAGTAAATTAGCCTATGTAGACAGAACAAACCCCCCTGTGTAGAGGTTTCCATTTGGATAGAGCAGGAATTTCGAGTATTTGGTTCTGACAAGTAGTGGTGCCTGCTCCGGAACTGCATCAACTTTCAACACGCATCGGAGAGTGTATGACTATAGCAATGAGTCGAAACTCTGCGTTAGACAACCACTTACCGATGCGCTGTGATGCAGTTCGGAACAGGCACCACTTCTAGTCAAAACCCCGACACTCAAAATGGTCCTGCTCTAGCATGTGTGACATTTCGCTTACGGCTAGTTATCAGGCCGCTATCCCCTACTCAAGCATTAAACCTTGAGGTTAGGTTAGATCAGGGTATAGGCTATGATAGGTCTGAAAATACAGCAGCCCCTCTCGAAACTATTTCTGTGCTTGTGCGGCTCTGGTAACTCAATGCGTTGTGCAATTGTGCCAACTCAGTGCCATTGTTAGTTGTGAGTCCTTGCCTATCATCTCCAGCAAGACAAACTCAGAGCGTTGAACACGAAATTCAAATTTTGAATCATTGTCTAAACCTTTCTTTCAAAATCATCTACTCTACCTTAAGATTCAGCCTCTTGATGCCTCTTTACTGTTATACTTACTCAATTGTTCTTCAATTTTACCTCATTTTCCTTTGGAGTCAAATGTTAAGAACTAATCCAAGATCTCTTGATGTTTTCAGAGTGTGCGCCTCCTATTTCAGACAGAAGGTTGACGTGTCATCTTTTACTGTTGAAGTACCTGTAACATATCAACTTGTGAATGAAATTCTTAGTTATGTGGTCACAGGATAGCGGCAGTGAAGCTTTCAATCATCGCCACCAAATCATCGGTTTCCAATCATTTGACGACAGAAATCCTGGAAAAAAGTTAGCTGACCATAATCTTGACTGCTGCTGCACAAAGATGCAATAAGGCTCCTGAAAGCTCTGTGTTTTTTCTGTGTATGGATTGATTTTTAGTGTTCTTATCCGAAATGGTTAAGATTGTAAATGGTTGAAATTACCCAAGTTTCTAAGTGCGGTGAATCGCTTTTTCCTACAATCAATTAAATGAACACGCGGATATTCTTTAGTCAAGAGACTGTTGAATTTTGAGGTTTCTGATGCATCAGCAAGAATGTTTTAATCTGAACTAGGTTTCAGTAGGCGAGTACGTGGCCTTAGGGCGCGCTTAAGGCATTAAAACTTTGAGTGAAAACTTCATATGAAGCAAGCATTGACAAAGTTGTATCTGAGCACAACTTGAAAATACTAGAGCCGCAAAATTTAGCAGTTTCTTAACGAATGTAGATCGAGAACATGCATATCAGCGCCATAGATTGTGCGGAAATTTTGAATCCTTTAATTTTCTCGTGTTTCCGCTGGCTGTTATTTTATGGAATCGGTGTTCCGTGAAAAGTTTTACCTTTAAGTAAGGAAACTAAGTGTGATAAATGAAGTGAACAGAATCATTTGGAGTCAGACATCAGTCATTTTGGTGAGTGATTTTTTAAAATGTTAACTAATTTACATTACCTGCTATTTATTTGAAAATGAGAAGATTTATTTAATTTCTGCAATTATATTTTTGCATTCATTTTACATCACACCCTTTTCATAGGTTCCTGATCCTTCGTGTAACGGGAACGCACAATTGCACAGAACGTGCAAGAGAACGTGCGCTCCTTGAACGTCCATGGACCTCACTCATGTCCGTGGATATATGTGACATGGATGTCCGTACACGGTGAATTGGGACACGGACCACTGGGATGTCCATGGATACCCTGTCCATGGACAGCTGGTCCATGGATACCCTGTCCATGGACATTTGGTCCATGGACCTGCATGGATGTCCGTGTCCCAATTCACCGTGTACGGACATCCATGTATGGACCGGCACGGACCATTTTTACCAGGGTGGTGGAATGAAAAATGTCATGAATTATACGCAAAACGGCAGCTCTAGGTAATTTCCTCTGTAACAGATTTAAATCGGGTCTAAAGGGGTTAACTGGAACAGTGTAAAAAAATATCGAGACAGCAAAAAAAAAAAAAAGTTCTGGTATAAAACTCGACAAAATATGCAAATTGTAAACTTCGATTCAACTCGGTTCAGGCGTGTGCAGGCTATGCACTTATATAAGCAAATGAATGAAAATGCGAAACAATTATTGCCACGGAAAGCAATGGGCTATGATTCACTCGTCAGATTACGAGTTCTGAGCCGCGTTGCCTGATCTTCGATAGTAATTAGTCCATTCACGTTGAGCTCATTCAAGAAACCGATGCTTTTTATCTCAACTTCGACAACGCTGATCCCTAAGCACGAGCAGGAGGTTAATCATCGTTGCCTGATTTTAGGTTAAAAGTTGTATATCTTACATTGAGTCTTATGGGAAATACGCGGTCTAAAGTTGTATATTTGGCATCACTGAGTTTAATTAATACTTTGCAGGATTGCCGTGAACGTAGCTTGAGGACTAGGGTCTGGCCTCAGGGTTGCGCCTTCGGTAGTGTGCACGGGGCACAAAAACACGCGTGATATTAAGTGTGTGTGTGTTTGTGTATTAGTGAAACGTGAAGTGAGCAAAAATATCACGAACGAGTTTAAATGTGTGAGTGCGAATGAAATGGCGGAGAAGGTGATGGGGTGGGGGTGGGAGGAGGAGGTGAGGGGGAGGGGGAGAGGGGGTTGAGAAATAGGCAAGAATTTTGCTGCACATGCACGGTTGTTGTATGGGAGCTGGAAATGTTTGTGCTCAACTTCTCTCATTTAATTTATTAGCTGAAATTATTTTCATATCCGTTCGACTCCTTGGTTTCTTTGAGGAAGGAGCAAAATCCTTCGAAGAAGGGAAACGGCTGCCGAGTTTGCATTTTCTTATACAGTTGCATTCATTGTGTTGTTATAGTTTTGTTTTGTACTGTTTTCGAAGATCGCAATACAAAAACTTACTGTCCATTCAACCAATATTTCACGGTCAGTTCCTTCGGTCTACTAAAAATTGGTCAACGGTCACGAGGTCTATAATAAATCACGTTTAAAGAGAACAAGTCTAATGTAAAAAGTCCACAGACAAGAAGTCGCTAATTCATTAAGTCCTCAGACAAGAAATCTAATAATCAAGGACGTCTACTCGACAAAAATATCTTTCATGCTTTTGGTCCAGGAAAACAGGTCTTTGACACGAGTGCCTAGATAGGTAACAAATACGGCTTCTAAAAAATTGGTCCACAAAATTTCGCTAATATTGTTTTGCGGTGAGGACCCATTTAAACAAGTATAGATATAATAATATGAGGCAAATAACTGTTAATTTACTTCTTGGCAGAAATGTAGAAAAAATAACCAATGAAATTTTAAGCGTATACTGGTGAAATTCATGCTTTCTTGCCATTTAAACACATGGAAAAATATCGATTTCTCGTAAATTCAATGAACCTCTTGATCATCGATTATTTTAATTGAGCTTAACTGGAGAGAATCCGTTGTTGCCAGATTTCACGAGTCGTCATATTGATTGTTCGGTTGAGTCACGCTTTACTCAACTCGTGACGTCACGCTAAATTCTTCTACTACAATAGTTATCTTTATCGTGGTTACCGCTGCATATGCGCTGTTTTAAGCACGGAGCAAGAGAGGTGGCTTTCAGCGGAGGACATTTGCTGAACGACTGGTTGCCTAGTATGACTTAATATCCGGGGCAAAGCTAGCCTGGCATGGCGCGGTGATAAACTCAAGGAAAAGCCAATAAAATTATTAAATGAGACCGGAACACAGTCAACCGAAACAAAGATTGTTTTCGGATATGAACTGTGGTTCTAATCTTCAAAACCGATGTGTTTAGATGTTGAAATTCAGTAATTAACTCACATAACTGCTATAACGGCAAGATCGTAATTGTGGTTCAACGCAGGTATCATGGGAGATTCCCGTGTTTGCTTAGTTAATTAAATTTAACAACTTAAGTTAACCTAAATAAGCCTTAACAGAACAGGGGCACCTGGATTATCGCAAACCAGTTGCCTATCTTCTAGTTTTTTTTTTTTTTTTTTTTTTTTTTAAAGACACAGAGATATGTCTCAATTTAGATAGGAATCTCCCATGATACCTGCGTCTCTCCGCCATTAAGCCCAGTTCTGAGAGTAAATTTCGTGATTTTTGACTGTACTCATCGTCATTCTTACAAGTTTTTATGCAAGAATCAACACTTCAATCCCCTATAGCAAAAGTTTGAAAATCCCCATTGTCCGAGCCCGTCAACCCGTTTCTCAAAATGCGTGAGCTCTATCTTGTTGTTTTCGGAAATTTTAGCTGTAGAACCATGAAAAATAAAGCATTTTTTTGGACTTAGGATTCGTTCTAGACAGATTTGGGTGAATAGGAATGGAATCGATTACACGATTATGAGTAACGGAAACTTTAAAACCTTTTGGGATGGTAATTAAAATATTCTTCACAAAAAATAGAAAACTCCAGGGTTTTTTCGTTAGACTAATTTTTCATCAACTATTAGGTGGTGGTTGTAAAAAATTTTTTAGTACCCTAAATTTTTTTTTAAAATTGCGCTTGTGTAGAAAATATATTAAATCATATTTTGTTAGTTGTTACACTCTTGGGTATACTTAAAACCCCCGGAGGATGGAAAGTTGGAAGCGGGCAGGAGTTAACTCAAGAGTCACAAAATAAAAAATTTTAAAGAGAAGGCTGTTTTATATCAATTCAAAAGTTATCACAGCAAAAGGTTCGAATCACAAATTCACAAATTTAAAGGTAGGCGCATAGTTAAAATCACAAGAGGGCGCAAATTAAATATCACAGAAGAAAAGGTAGTACCAATTTAAATAAAAAATAATTCTAAAATGGTCTCACACTAGCACACACACATTCATATCACATACACACACACACAAAAAAATACCTGACATCACTGTTTAAATATTTTTAAATATTTTTACTCCGTTTGGCAGAAAATAAATGAGACAAAATGTCTAAACGATGGCCAGACGCCTGAATTCTTTACTTATCTCATCGCTGCAGGAAATAATAAACGCAAAAATAATAAAGATCTAGCTCACAGTATGATGGAGTTAAAACTGGAGAGTAGACGATGTAACCAGAGATCCAGGCGTAAAGATGAGAAAATTTGCAGTCGATGAGAGAAAGAAACGGGGTCTGGACCCGAGAAACGTTAAGTAGACAGACTATAATGTATCCATAGTGATCACAGTAAAGCAAATTCCCAAAACGGGAAACTGGAGACAAGAACTTGAACCCTGCATGGAACAAAATCCAAAAAAAAATAGTATAAAAGAATTCAATACAATATTCATGACCAGAGGTACACAAGGTAAGTGAGAATGCCAGAAGGGTTTAAACGTTACAAAGATTATAAAAAGGGAGATAAATAAAGATTGGAGACAGAGAGAGAAAAACCACAATTTCAAGGGGGGCTGCTCCAAGTGAAAAGAGAGAGAGATTGCTTGAGAACACAATTACAATGCCAGGGGGGCCAGAAAAACAGAAACTTTGTCTTTAAGAGATTTAAGTTACAACAGAAAAATAGAAAGAGAGAGAGTACATGATCAGTGTATCGCACACAGCAAAAGGGGAAAAATTACAATAAATCAGCCTGAAAAGAAAACACAGTTAGGAAATTTTGCACAGCTTTAAACCTACAATGAAAGCAATAAGAGAACACGATTTACAGCACAGAAAGAAATGAGATGGCAGAAGGCCGAATAGATTACTTGAGAGACATGTGCCTCACATGGCCAGAAGGGTTTAAAGTTACATGAGACAAAAAGTTTGAAAGTTAAGCTTACAAAATTGCCTACATGAGAGAATGCAAATGAAAGTACATTGAGCCAGTTGGAAAGTGAATAAAGAAAGAAAAAAGAATGAGTCGGGTTTCAGGAGTTAGGCTCCAACGTGCCCGGTAAAAAGCTCATCAAAGTTAAGTTACAAGTTCAAAGTTAAAAAAGAAAAGATTTGAGTGAGATGCTGCATCATGGAAGATGATGAGCCAAAACCTAAGTTGAAAAGTAGAGAGAAACAAAATACAATGTGAAAAATACTTTCAATCAAAAGATTAATTTAGGCTAACGTGACTCAAAAGGAGAAAGTTGGAAAGGAAAGTAGGAAAAAGAAAGTAACTTACCCAAAATGGGGAATTAAAATGGGGTTTTGCATCAACAGAGTAACGAAACAGTGACTTCAGCAGTGGCCGATTCGAATGGAAAAAATTTCAAGACGAGGTGTTCTTTCGGATCAGATCAGCCATGGTTGAGAATAAAGATATCAAAAATCGAAGACACAGAAAAACGGGTGCCCAAACGAAACGCCAAAATAATAATGAGAAAAAGAATTCAATCCACAGGTCGCTGGACACACGAGCTGCCAGCGACCCGAGGAGACGAAAACAAATGTGATAAATGCGCAGTCGCAGTAGCACAGCTGAGCGCAAGGTCAGACGAAATTGGAGCAAATCGCAAGGACTGGGAGCTTGGTTTCGGCGGAAAAAGCGTCCCTCGGAAAATATCACTCCGCCGGAAATGAGAATAGAAGGTTCCGCTGTTGGCCACAGAGGACAGCACTTAACGAGGACTCTCTCTCCGTCGAGACCAGACTCCCAGGGACAAGGTAGGCAACCCGCCACACGCACAAAAATAAAAACGTGCAGGTTTTGTTTAAAAATAGGATGAAAAACGGCACAGACTCCCCCCCTTAAACAACACTATCCAAAAGGATAATCAAAGAGACGAAAAGGCAAAAACATATCAACGTGACTCTACGTCATGAAAGCGACTTTGTCAGTTACTCCCGTGAGGGAAACAAGGTGCTACAGACAGTCAACAAAACAGAATTTACACACAGACATCAACCGAGATTCAAAATACAATAGTCTCTGGCCAGTTCGCCAGAATCTTCCGAGGAAAGCGAAAGGCCAAGAAACAAAAGACTCAAAAAACACAGGTAATACAACTCAAACACAATGATTCAAGGCTTCCGACAAACTCGTTACACTCTTCCCTAGGGAAAACGAGATGCGGAGCACATCAAAAATAAGAAAAGAGGTACCAAATGACACATGGGAAAAAATCTCTCCAGACATACACCTTACGAATAAAAGTGAAGGGAACCAAGTTGGAAAAGATTTAGAGGTGAAAAACCTCGAACGTAGTAAGGAAAATAATAAAGGTGAAACAACAAACACTTTCACTAACACCAAGATGGAAAATATGAAATCAAGTCATCAGACATTCTTGCCCCAAAGAAGGAAACTTCTAATGGGACACCAAAAGACAATAGCTGGTAAGAAAGGAAAAGTAGTGTTTACCCTAAGCAAGTTGAGAAAGGAAAAATTTAGGTACCCACCAGGCTAAGACGCAATCAGAAAAAATTTAAAACTAAATCAAAAAATAATACTAAACCCCAGATATCTTACTCTAAAAATATCATAAACTAACTAAACTATACTAAACATTCATAAACTTACTGAAGTTCATGAACTTAACTCATAACACTAACTACAAAAGACCCCCCAAACTCACTAACAGTGAAGAGAAATAAACATAACACTAGAACTTAACTTAAGGACCAGAATTTTTGGAAACTAGTTTGGAGATCTAGTTTCTCGGGGAGGAACGCTCCAAATCGAACAACCCAAGAGAGAAAAAATGACAAAATCGGGTGGAGAGACACAAAGGCACAAAGCACACCACACCATGGTGCAAAAGGACCTATAAAGAAAAATTTTCAAGAGAGACCGGAAACAACAATTCCCCAAAACTCCGGAAACAATCAGCAACACAAAGCAGCAAAAGAAACGGACAAAAAAACAAAGAGAGAGGCGAGAATCTGTACCAATCATCAGGTGAGATCACACCATAATAAGACACCAAAACACTTGTTATAAGAACACATAATACTGAAAATTGAAATTGAACACGAGTTATCATTGAGATCCACATTGGATAGTAAGTAACCACAAAATTGACTAGAAATGGACCCCAAAAATTTAAAAACCCAAAAACTAGTTAACTGACTGATCTGATCTGAAGCACTAAGGCCAAAATACAATAAAAAACACACACATGGACACTATAAAATTTGCACAACTTTCAGAGTAATGACCGAAAGAATGATGATCGCAACACACTAGTAAGTATTCTTACCAATAAAGCTAGCAACCTTTATTTACAACATTATTTACACGAGAAAGGTTTGAGCTGACTAACATGAGCCGTCCTTACAAATTTTCCTGAAGTAGGGTCAAACAAAGATACAGACACTGGTGACACAAACGATTTGATCTGATAGGGACCAATCCAACGAGGTGCTAATTTAGCCATAAATTTCTTCGCTTTGTTGCTCAGCATGAAAGATTTTACCAAAACCAAATCATCAACCTTAAAATTTGAATCAGAGCGACCTTTGTTGTAACGGATACCAGAACGTTCATTAGCTTTGCAAAGTTGGTCGCGGATATTGCGCCAATTAGGGGTAACTTTGTCAAGACTATCAGGTAAAATATCATCGATCGACCACAATAAAGAAAGAGGGTGACCAGGTTGAAAAGCAAACATAATATCAAAAGGAGAATGTTGGTGACTCTCATGTTTTGCTGCATTGAACGCAATCTGCAACCAAGCAAGATTTTGATCCCAGGAAGTTTGAGATTTCGAATGAAAAGCAATCAAAGCCGACTTGAGATTGCGGTTGACTCTTTCCGCTAAGTTACCTTGTGGATGATAAGGCGAGGTTTTGATATGAGTCATTCCAAAGTTGAAAACAAAATTCCGAAAAAGGGGACAAGTAAACGCACGAGCATTATCAGAAGCAAGAAATTTGGGAAATCCAAAACACTGAAAAATACGGGTTAACTCCTTAATAGTAGTCTGAGATGTAGAATTACGAGTGGGGGAAAAACCAAACATATTTGCTAAAAGCGTCAACGCAAACTAACAAGAAACGATTTCCAGACTTACTACGGACCATCGGTCCCATATAATCAAAATAGATTTTCTCAAGAGGCCTAGTAGGTTTTTCTGACACTAATTTGCCGAGTTTGGTGTTGGCAGAAGGTTTGGCGAAGGCACACTCTTGACAAGACCTAACTCGCTGATGGATATCAGCTTTCATGTTGGAATAAATGAAATGCTCCCGAATTTTATTCAGAGTCTTGAAAACACCGAGATGTCCACCAAATGGTGACTTATGATAGTAATTGAAGACCATGGGGATTAAAGCAGTAGGTAAGACAATTCTCGGGAGTTTGTCCCTCGATGAAACACAGCACAAGACCCTTTTCTTAGTGAGAACTTAGGCAGTAACTCACCATTTTTCAAGACAAGAATTTTCGCTTTCAGTTCTGGATCGGACATTTGATGGTCCCCAAATTTCACCATGGCCATAGGAAACTGCGGCCAAGAAGGTTTAACAACGTTTACCACAGGTGGAACCTCATCATCAACATAAAACATCCTAGATAGAGCATCCGCAAAGATATTAGCGGTACCCCGAATGTGCTGAACTCGAAATTTGAGGGATGCGATGCGCATGACCCATCTTCCAATTCTACCTAGTTGTCTAGGGTGAGCCAACAACCAACTCAGAGCCTGATTGTCACATTCAAGAAGGAACTCTTGATGTTCGAGAAAAACACGGAATTTGTCACAACCGAATAAGACACCTAAGCACTCAATCTCATAAGCGCAGTACTTTCGTTCTTGTTCTGTGAGAGTCCTAGATGCTTTGCGATAGGCATGCGTACACCGTCAACTTCCTGCAACAGAACAGCTCCTAAGGCGATGCTAGAACCATCGGTTTGTAGAATGAATTCCTTATTGAAATCGGGTGTGCGAAGAACTGGAGGATGGATAATACAGGTTTTCAAATCGTCAAAAGCACTTTGTTGAGCAGTGCCCCACACAAATTTAGCACCTTTTCTACGCAAGGAATTAAGAGGCGCCGCTCTTTCAGCAAAACGAGGGATGAACTTCGAATAAAAATTAATCATTCCAATAAACCTAGCAATTCCTTTTGCATCCCTGGGCGGCGGGTAGTCTCGAATCGCTCGAGTCCGTCCTGAATCAACTTCCAGCCCTCGATGGGGAAAACTTGTGACCTAAATAGACAATTTCCTGCACGGCAATCTGAAGTTTTCGAGGGTTGATGGTGATACCTGCAGCCTTGAAGCGTTTTAAAACTTCATCAAGAACAGAAAGCAGTTCCTCAAAAGTTTCGGCATACAACACATAATCGTCCAGGAAATTGACTAAGTTCTTAAAGCGAAGATCATTAAAGAGAAGATTACCCAGTCGGGTTAGAACTTGAGCACCAGTTGCCAATCCAAACGGACTCTAGTAAATTCGTACAGCCCCCAAGGGGTGCAAAAGGCAGTGACAGGCATTGAAGAAGCAGAAGAGGAATTTGATGATAAGCGGAGTTGAGATCAAGTACACAAAAATACTTAGCCTTGGAAAACCATGAGAAAGCAGTATTTATATCAGGCAAGGGCACTGCTTCGATGTCGACACTCTGGTTGAGCTTACGGTAATCAATGACCATCCTAAAATCATCTTCCCCCTTCGGAACAAGGAAAGCTGGTGAGGAATAAGCACTCTTACTGGGTTGAATTACACCTTGGGGAAGTAATTTATCAACATGTTTTCTCAAGAAGGCCATTTTGGGAGGCGCCAAACTTAAAGGGGTGCTCCTGACAGGTTTCGAATCATTTAGACCAATGTCATACTCTAATACCTTGGTGCAACCCAAATTCGCTGTTAAAACTTCCGGATACTTGTCCAAAATGCAATTCACTTGCTCCTGTTCCGAAACGGACAGATGAGATAGGTCCGTCTCACCTACCTCAGCGTCCAAAGCATCAACTTCGAAGCAAGGCTCCTGTCGAGAGAGAGAAACGGGTTTTTTCAACGCAGAAATAGGAAAAACACTCATCGGTTTAAAATTAAAATAGTAAATGGAACGTTGGATATCAAGCACCAAACCAGATTTGTTCATAAAATCACTACCAAGAATGACATCCATATGCAAAGTGTCTGAGATCAAGAAATAAAATTCCAGGAAAAATGACCCAATTTAAAATGCACCGTTGCTTGTTTTGAAACACGCATGGGTTCAAATTGCCGTATAACAGAAAAGATCAATCGTCTCAACTTTCTTAACCTGAGGAGAATTCTGAATTCTCTTGAAAATCTCAGAAGAAATCAGAGAGCGAGCGCTCCCAGAATCTAGAAGAGCGGATAAAGCTAAAGGACCCATTGACAACTGACAAAACGGTAAAGGGGTGCGAGTAGGACAGCTCACCTTTGAGATTGCAGAAACCGAAAGATGAGCGGAGGCCGCGCGTTTGGGACCCCGACGAAGACGCGGCGTAACTAGTTTTTTGAATTCTGACCCCTAAAACAATTTCGGGAAATGTGACCAAACTGACCACACGAAAAACAAGTTACGGGTCCCCGCCGAGTAGCCAGAGGCGCAGTCTCTCTGCTCTCCCCCGAAGGAATAGGCGGAGGGGGGTTTCGACACATCAATAAGAGGAAAAGACACATTACAAACATTATTATTTCTAACAGGCTGATTAGAACGACGAGTGGGAACATCCCGCTGAGAATCGGCATAGGCCAAATCCTGCGACAATCTAGCTAACCTGTCTAGATCACCAAAACAACGAGGTACAGGCTCCGAAGCAAAATGAGCTCTACACACAGGATTTCGATTATCATAAATAGCTTTTACCAAAGCTGTTTCGCTCTTTTCTACTCGTAAAACCTTAGCCATTTGACAAACATCCTGAACAAAAGAACTGAAAGGTTCGTTGGAACGCTGCAATCTATTCACCGCAGACAACGCCATTTGTTCGCTAAGGCGACTTGGCACGAAAGAATGGAGGACATCGGCATGAAATTCATCGAAAGATAAATCCGAGCGGATAGCTGACAAGATCCTAGTAGCCAAAGGTTTACGAGTAAAAGGTTGAATATCACGTAGCAAATCTAAATCATCAAAATCATGTGCCTCCTGAATTTCAATTAAAGTACCTAGGAATTTCAGTAACAAATCCAGATCATATCCATCTATCTCGGGAAACTTGCGAAAGGCTCTTTCAACTGGGTTAGGCATCTTACCAAAACGACTGCTTGTTACTCGACTACGCTTGGGCTGCTTAGAACTAGCATCGCCCGAGACTGGTTCGCAAGATTCCCGGTATAGAGGGATAGCCGTAGACGTCACAGGGGGAGGATGAAAAGAAAAACCAGACTGATCATACACAGGAAGAGTTGCCTGATTAGAATAATTTTGGGCTACAGTAACTCCGAAAGGAACCTGATTAATGGGGACCGTCGAAGGTTGAGAATGAGAACTCCAAACAGTACCAACAGTACCAAATTGCTGATGAGTGGACGGATACAGAAAGGGTGCACCATAACTAGCACTTACAGGATGACCATAGATGGTTGAGCAATTATTGAGACCAGCCGTAGAAGAAACAATGGAATAGGAAGACTTAGATGGACCTGAAAATTTTTACAAGCATCGGAAAACATGGTGGAGTTGCCCTTAGGAGGCGGAAAAACCGGAGCCGAAGGGTTCAAGAAATTTGTGCGAGGCGTAGCACCACTTGCCGAAGGGAAACCCAAATGAGCAGAGCCAACACTTCCTGGAGTGGAAATAGAAGGAGAAGAAGAAACAACAAGAGTGGGAGAGGAAGTCACAGAAGACTCATTAAGTGAGAGCTCCTGGATATTAGGGAGACTAACCAACGAAATCTGAGTCTTAAAACCTCGAATAATATCACCAATACGCTTAGAAATATCCAGAATCTTTGTCCTCTCTTCCTCACCCGCATTTACACTCAACAAATTGTTGACTCTCCTTAAGTTGAACTCCAACGCAGCAAAAATCGCAAAGTCCCGTCGTAAAGCTGGATCATGCTCATAACTGTCAATAGTCTGCTCCAAGAAAACCAACTCATCCTCAACGATCTTCAACTCACTGTCAACATCTAAATTTTCCCAACAAAATCAAACTTGGTTTCATGCCCAATAAAAGTTTAGCTTTTAAATCCGACCTAAGATTAGCCTCATCGCCCTCAGTAGTTTCTCCTCTAACTGCTAATTCATAAACAACATGAGACAATTTTAAAAGTTCAGGAGCGAACGGAAGCGACATAATTTCTCCGACAATTGAAAATCACTTAAAAAACACTAACACAATAATTACATAAAACTTGACCCAAAAAACATCAAACTCACTCACAAAGCTTCAAAAATCTGACCGACGTACACAACAAAACATAGAAATACACCAGAGAAAAATTAAAACTTACACATGGCTGATCTGAAAAGAAAAAACATGATTAAAGACACAAAAATATTTTCAACGGTTAACGCGCAAACAAAATATTAATAATTTCCCTTTTTCTAGATTTAGTCTTTCTATTTTTTTTTTTTTTTTTTTTTTACTACATACTGCCAAAAAATTAATTGGTTCAAAAGATATTAAATTGGTACTGTGAAAAAGAACCGCGCTCTGCTACCATTTTGTTACACTCTTGGGTATACTTAAAACCCCCCGGAGGATGGAAAGTTGGAAGCGGGCAGGAGTTAACTCAAGAGTCACAAAATACAAAATTTAAAGAGAAGGCTGATTTATATCAATTCAAAAGTTATCACAGCAAAAGGTTCGAATCACAAATTCACAAATTTATAAGGTAGGCGCATAGTTAAAATCACAAGAGGGCGCAAATTAAATATCACAGAAGAAAAAGGGAGTACCAATTTAAATAAATAATAATTCTAAAATGGTCTCACACTAGCACACACACATTCATATCACATACACACAACACAATAAAATACCCTGACATCACTGTTTAAATAGTTTTAAATATCTTTACTCCGTTTGGCAGAAAATAAATGAGACAAAATGTCTAAACGATGGCCAGACGCCTGAATTCTTTACTTTATCTCATCGCTGCAGGAAATAATAAACGCAAAAATAATAAAGATCTAGCTCACAGTATGATGGAGTTAAAACTGGAGAGTAGACGATGTAACCAGAGATCCAGGCGTAAAGATGAGAAAATTTGCAGTCGATGAGAGAAAGAAACGGGGTCTGGACCCGAGAAACGTTAAGTAGACAAGACTATAATGTATCCATAGTGATCACAGTAAAGCAAATTCCAAAACGGGAAACTGGAGACAAGAACTTGAACCCTGCATGGAACAAAATCCAAAAAAAATAGTATAAAAGAATTCAATACAATATTCATGACCAGAGGTACACAAAGGGAAGTGAGAATGCCAGAAGGGCTTTAAAGTTACAAAGATTATAGAAAGGGAGATAAATAAAAATTGGAGACAGAGAGAGAAAAACCACAATTTCAAGGTGGGCTGCTCCAAATGAAAAGAGAGAGAGATTGTTGAGAACACAATTACAATGCCAGAGGGGCCAGATAACAGAAACTTTGTCTTTAAGAGACTTACAGTTACAACAGTAAAATAGAAAGAGAGAGAGTACATGATCAGTGTATCGCACACAGCGAAAGGGGAAAAAATTTCAATTAAATCAGCCCTGAAAAGAAAACACAGTTAGGAAATTTTTCACAGCTTTAAAACCCACAATGAAAGCAATGGGGAACACGATTTACAGCACAGAAAGAAATGAGATGGCAGAAGGCCTGAATAGTATTACTTTAGAGACATGTGCCTCACATGGCCAGAAGGGCTTAAAGTTACATGAGACAAAAAGTTTGGAAAGTTAAGCTTACAAGAATTGCCTACATGAGAGAATGCAAATGAAAGTACATTGAGCCAGTTGGAAAGTGAATAAAGAAAGAAAAAAGAATGAGTCGGGTTTCAGGAGTTAGGCTCCAACGTGCCCGGTATAAAGCTCATCAAAGTTAAGTTACAAGTTCAAAGTTAAAAAACAGAAAAGAGTTGAGGAGATGCTGCATCATGGAAGATGATGAGCCAAAACCTAAGTTGAAAAGTAGAGAGAAACAAAATACAATGTGCAAACATACTTTCAATCAAAAGATTAATTTAGGCTAACGTGACTCAAAAAAGGGGAAAGTTGGAAAGGAAAGTAGGAAAAAGAAAGTAACTTACCCCAAAAAGGGGAATTAAAATGCGGTTTGCATCAACAGAGGAAAAGAAACAGTGACTTTAGCAGTGGCCGATTCGAATGGATAAAATTTCAAGACGAGGTGTTCTTTTGGATCAGTCAGCCATGGTTTAGAATAAAGATATCAAAAATCGAAGACAAAAAAAAACGGGTGCCCAAACGAAACGCCAAAATAATAATGAGAAAAAAAAATTCAATCCACAGGTCGCTGGACACACGAGCTGCCGGACCCGAGGAGACGAAAACAAATGTGATAAAGCGCAGTCGCAGAGCACAGCTGAGCGCAAGGTCAGACGAAATTGGAGCAAATCGCAAGGACTGGGAGCTTGGTTTCGGCGGAAAAAGCGTCCCTCGGAAAATATCACTCCGCCGGAAATGAGAATAGAAGGTTCCGCTGTTGGCCACAGAGGACAGCACTTAACGAGGACTCTCTCTCCGTCGAGACCAGACTCCCAGGGACAAGGTAGGCAACCCGCCACACGCACAAAAATAAAAACGTGCAGGTTTGTTTAAAAATAGGATGAAAAACGGCACATAGTAATCAGAAGTTCTAGGATGGAAATCGATACGGTTTATGGATCGCTCCTCCGAAACTGTCTATATTATTAATAATTGGACTTAGTTATCGATTTTTCACAATATTGATTTAAAGTTTGAGAAGAATGCCCAAAATGTCTACTTTAATCCAGTGTGCGATACGGCCCCGGTTTGCGGCACCGGCAAGGAAAAAGCCCTCCCGCGGCCACGTCACTTCAACATTGGGGGAAAACGGCAGTCGAGTTGCATGTGTACAAACTATGAATTAGAATAATTGATTCGTTGTTTTCACGAATCCCATACCATCTCCCTCCCCCCCTCCCTCCCTCCCTCCCCCATCCCTCCCTCCCTCCATCCCTCCCTCCCACTTTCCCTACTAACCCTCGTACCCACCCTACCAACCACAAGTCCTAACTTTACTCAACTATAGAGTACACTGCTCTAATAACTCTATGCAAGAGAACATCGACGAAGACAGATGTCGTCACCAGCCATGAAAATCGTGACGCGGCTTTTTCTATGCAACGGGAGTCCAGCACTACCGTTTGGCGGGAACGCAATGAAATTCCCCGATTCAAAATTTAATGAGGCATATGCATGGGTCTGAAATGTTGTGTTTTTTGTAAAAAAAAAAATGAAAGAAAACTTGATGAGCTGAGAAAAACAGATGACTTTAGTTTCTAACTAAACCCCATAAGGACCAGCGGACCGATCATTTACTTTATCGTTAAACCGATCGTTACGACTGTGTTGAGTGATTCTATTGGTCAAATATTTTAAAACTTAGCCGTTGCTATGGTAACCATCGTTATAGTGTCCGCTTTTTAAAGGTTTCCCATGAATGGCCTTTTTAAAAAGAGACTCTTAACCATAGTTACCATAGCAACAGCCAAGTTTTACAATTTTCGACCGATAGCACCACTAGTAGACAGTTGGTTTAACGATAAAATAAATGATCGGCCCAGGTTTTTTCAAAAGAATACCGCACTCTTTCGTTTATAGAGGGAAGGTAGTTAACTGTTCGTACGCGGGGGAGTTGGAATTGCCTATAAAAGAATAAGGCGCCTATGACGAATCCTTATCTTGAAAGTGTTTTCATTGATACAATCGCGTTTATCCGGAATAAAGACGGAAACAATGTGAAATAGACTAGAGGAGAAATTTCGAATTTACTCTGGCTTGACCTATAAGGATTTCGTCCCATTGCTCCCGGAGATGAGAATTCCGCCCAAAAAAAATTGTTCTAAAGGGGAATTCCACGTATTGTTGTCATTTTTCAAACGATTTTTTACAACTAGTGTGTGTACCTCCAAAATCTTGACACTTATGAAAAAACCAAAGGCACCTCTGTTCTCTGCTCGTCAAGCACTATAATTTTCTTAAAAAAAAAGAGAAAAAAACCACCATTTCAGACCCTTGTAACTGCTTTATTTGTTTTTTTTTCATACAGAAATGAAAGTCCTTGATGAGCAGCAAGAGCGAAGGTGCCTTTGTTTTTTGTTTTGTTTTTTTTTTTTTTTTTTTTCAAAAAGGGCCCCGTTTTGCGGGAAACACTCGCACGGAACAGATTTTGATGTCGTTTGAGTCAGTCACTCGCTTCAGACCGAATGACTCCAAGTCTCGCTTGCATGGTCACCTAACGCCGTTTAGACTAACAGGGTTAATCGATTCCTGCTTTCTCGTCTCGTCCAAAAGAGATGATTCAGTCTACTTAATCGACCCAAAAAGAAAAGAAAGCAATTGATGAGTTGAGATTTAAAAATTTTCCCATCGTTCCCCCCCCCCCAGTATCACTGTTTCGAAGATACACTCGTGCAATTTTTAGTGTCCATAAAAAAAATTGAGGCAAACAAACCGCCTTTTATTTCATGCCATCAAATGGATGTCCCATAAATGCCCAATTTATAAAATTTATGTAGGTAGGGATGGCTTCGAACAATTTATTTATTTATGTCTTCCTTTTTTTTTATATTCCTTTTTTCTTCGTACAGACCGGCGACTATGTTGATCCAGGTCACTAGCATCTCTACAAATAAGATACGAGCTCAAAAGGGGGGAACATAACAACCCTGACGCCGCACATTGGGTCCAGACTTGGATTTTTCTGGTCATGAATAATAATTGTTGCTTTCTTGCTTTGAAAAATAAACTGTTGGGAATACCGTACGAACACATTATCACACAATTTTTCTGTGGGGTTACCCCAAGACCCCCGTTTAAAATGGTCGAGGGGACCCCGAACCCCCCCCCCTTTAGAATTCTAGGGGAAAAACCCCCCCTTTAGAGTGATTGGGGAGACCCCCTTTAGAGTTCTTGAGAGACCTTCGAATCACCTTTATAGTTCCAGGAAAGACCTCTAGACCACCCTTTAGAATAGGTGGTGACCTTTACACCCCCATTTTTACTCATTTCTGATTTTAATGAAAACCGTATCTCCTTCATAGCTAACTTAAAAAATGAAATTTCAAAAAAACAAAACCCAAAAAAAGCGCCTCTGGGGAATCTAGAAAGCAAATGTTCTTTAAATATGATTCAAGGATGTTTTTTGGGTAGTTTTAGGCATGATGAAAGGCCATCACTTTGTAAAAAATGTGATTGATTTAGTCGTGAGTATCGAAACAAAACACCTGGGAAATCTCTAATGTCCGAAGAACGCACATATTGTATCATGGGCCCCTCTTTACTGTGAATGGTCTCAAGTTATATCTTAATGTTTGTTGTTTGACCATTTAACTGTCAGATTACGAGACTAATAAAGGTTGGCTCGTGCAAATTGAGTAGGTAGTTAAACATTCCACACTGCGGTGATGATTTTTCATACACAATAATTGAAGGCGCTTGTAGAAAACATAATTTTTCACCTGTTATATCAGTTTGGACCAAATAAAGTTCGGACTTCACGGTTTTCTCATAGATGCACGGGGGCGTACTTACGAGTGGCTTATGACGGGCTTAAACCACTTGTAAGCTAACATCAGCCATATACCCATGACTGCCGATGACCGCTCGAAAGTACCGAAAAGCCAAACATCATTTGGCCCAGCGAGTTACATTTAATGTGAATAAAAAAAATGTATTTGTGTAAGGTACGTCTAGGCACAGAAACTAATATAATCGGGTAGTGGCGAGGCGTGCAATTTGGCAACGTTTCTTTCTCCCCTTTGGACACAGTAGAAAGGTCGAAACGTCTAGTCATCGCTGATGACCGAAGCATTCGATTTTTTCGGTAAGTTTAAACGGAGAAATACATCTTTGCCAAATTTCACGTCGCAACTGACATCGGGGGCGGTATGGAATGGGTTATAATATTGCGAGTTTTCGTATAATGGCAGAGGCTCATGCAAACTTTTTCCATACGCAAATGAAATGTAAAATCTGCTGAGAGAACCAGCGGCAATCACAAAAATTATACTAAAAAAAATCGAAAATTCAGTATTATACTCAAAAACAGCTGTAACGACAATATCGTAATGGCGGAGGGACGCAGGTATCATTGGATTTCCCTATCAAATAAT
>VMOF01000371.1:10419-73490 GCA_011764245.1 Trialeurodes vaporariorum
ACACCCTGTATCTTGGATACAAACGGTTTCCCCCGGGTCCGGTTTAGACGATTTTACGCGGAATTCAAAGGAGAATAACATACTAGTTTTTAATCAAAATCGTCGAATGGGTTTTTGAGAAAATGCAGATTTTGTAATTTTTTTATCGTAATTTTTGACCCGAAAAAACGATAAAAATGGCAACGCCGTAAGTAAAAATTGCATTTCGAGCGTTTTCAACCATGAGAGCGAAAAGAACTTATTTTTTGGCGTTAATCAGTGAAAACCGCTCCTTCATATCTCTTTTCGTTCGGAAGATATACTGTTTTGGTTCACTTCCAATGTACCCCCATGTTCCCCCCTTCGCCCCCCTCCAACTCCTTCCCAAATTGTCGTAGGAGCTTGAAAATTTGGGAAAAGGTGCTCCTAGTGAAGCTAAATCAATGAGCAAAATTTGAGCCGTTTTCAAGGGGGGGCCAAAAACGTCGATTTTGACTCAACCTCTTTACGCGATAACTTATTAAGACAAATAATAATTATAACTTTAATCATAACATAGATTACATAAAATTGAGTATATATACAGCTATGTAGGTTGTCTTCACGGGGTACTGAAACGGTGGAACATCCCGTAGAATTGAGGAAAATTGACCCAACTTTGAGCCTCTGTAGAATGCTTACGATTGATGAATCGGTATAAAAACCGGCCCGAACCGGAATCTATATATCATGAGCTTTCAAATAATACCTAGTTTTGTGGAAAAATATTTTTTTTAGTATTTTTAATTAATTTTTAAAAGAAAGTCATTTTCCCATTTACGTCAATGTATTTTCGAAAATCTTAGTACATACTGTAGTCGTGGTTGCCTACCGATCGTCTTCAATCGGCAAGCGTTATGTCCATGGTAAAGACATACTAGTGTGAATCTATCAGACATCCTATCAGACAAGCCATGGAACGCTGCCGTAGGATACACCGCTACTCCTTCAAGCGCTGGAGACTGTCCGCTACGACGTAGGTCCATGCCTTGCCACCAGGAGCGCTCGCATCGCAGCACCGCAACAGTAAGTCAAAGTCGCGCTACGAGACAGCGGATCTGCCCTCCGCAGTCGGAACACCTCCGTTCTCCCCCAGCCTAATAACCAAATTTACCCTTCGACAGTCCCCCGTGACCCCCCCCCCCCCCACAAAAAACCTCCACCCCCCCCCCCCCCCCAACAAAACCCCCTCATCGCCAACTCACGCGCCTCCCTCCAAGCACACCCAAGCCCCTTCTCCCAAACAACAATTAAATAAATCCAGCCCTCGACCATTCCACTGTGACCACCCCTACCCCCCCCCCCCCCCCCCACCCCCCCGCCCACTAAAACGCAGTATCATTTGCCACACTACGGTTAATTGTGGACCGCCATCATAGAACCTACATCCTTCCCATCATACTATCTTGTACTAAATCAAACACACCCCCCCCGCAACCACAAAGCAAATCGATTAGCTGTCCATGGCAAGCAACGCAACACAAAGCCCCCCCCCCCTCGCAGCCGGCTAAAGGGACAGAAACCACACATAAACACACGGTATAACGGAGTTTCCGGAATACGGATAAAGATTCGTAATGTTTAAGAAATCATAATCATGGGCCAGATGTTAATTATTATCATCTGAACCAAGGAAATCAACTGAAACTTGATGTGAGTACTCACTGATAATTATGATATCATTCGTGGCCAAGAGCCGCGTTCATGCCGTTTCATACGGGACTCAGCTGAAGATCTCGAAGATGGGCATTTCGCAGCAGCGGCGCTCCGAAAGGCCAACTTCGGAGCTGAATAAAAAAAAACTGACCCAAGGGATTTCAAAGAATCTAGCATATAGTGTTCTTAAAAAGTATTTGAAGCGATTCTGAAAAGGACATGCACGGCGTTTCATATGGTCCGGAGCTATGGGCCCTCGAAGTTGGGCTTTCGGCCGCAGTGGCGCTACGAAAGGCCGACTTCGGAGGTGGATAAAAAAAAACTGACCCCAGGGATTTCCATGAATCTCGCAGAAGATGTTCATAGAATGTATTTGAAGCAATTCTGAAAAGAACATGCACGGCGTTTCATATGGTCCGGAGATATGGGCCCTCGAAGTTGTGCTTTCGGAGGCCGTGGCGCTACGAAAGGCCAACTTCGGAGCTGAATAAAAAAAAACGGACCCAAGGGATTTCCATGAATCTCGCAGAATATGTTTATAGAATGTATTTGAAGCGATTCCGAAAAGGACATGCACGGCGTTTCATATGGTCCGGGGATATGGGCCCTCGAAGTTGTGCTTTCGGAGGCCGTGGCGCTACGAAAGGCCAACTTCGGAGCTGAATAAAAAAAAACTGACCAAAGGGATTTCAATGAATCTCGCAGAAGATGTTTATAGAATGTATTTGAAGCATTTCTGAAAAGGACATGCACGGCGTTTCATATGGTCCGGGGATATGGGCCCTCGAAGTTGTGCTTTCGGCAGCCGTGGCGCTACGAAAGACCAACTTCGGAGCTGAATAAAAAAAAACTGACCCAAGGGATTTCAATGAATCTCGCAGAGGATGTTCATAGAATGTATTTGAAGCGATTCTGAAAAGGACATGCACGGCGTTTCATATGGTCCGGAGCTATGGGCCCTCGAAGTTGTGCTTTCGGCAGCCGTGGCGCTACGAAAGACCAACTTCGGAGGTGGATAAAAAATAACTGACCCAAGGGATTTCCATGAATCTCGCAGGATATGTTTATAGAATGTATTTGAAGCGATTCTGAAAAGGACATGCACGGCGTTTCATATGGTCCGGGGATATGGGCCCTCGAAGTTGTGCTTTCGGCAGCCGTGGCGCTACGAAAGACCAACTTCGGAGCTGAATAAAAAAAAACTGACCCAAGGGATTTCAATGAATCTCGCAGAAAATGTTCATAGAATGTATTTGAAGCGATTCTGAAAAGGACATGCGCGGCGTTTCATAAGGTCCGGAGCTATGGGCCCTCGAAGATGGGCTTTTGGCCGCAGTGGCGCTACGAAAGGCCAACTTCGGAGGTGGATAAAAAAAAACTGACCCAAGGGATTTCGATGAATCTCGCAGACGATGTTTATAGAATGTATTTGAAGCGATTCTGAAAAGGACATGCACGGCGTTTCATATGGTCCGGAGATATGGGCCCTCGAAGTTGTGCTTTCGGCAGCCGTGGCGCTACGAAAGACCCACTTCGGAGCTGAATAAAAATAAACTGACCCAAGGGATTTCAATGAATCTCGCAGAAGATGTTCATAGAATGTATTTGAAGCGATTCTGAAAAGGACATGCGCGGCGTTTCATAAGGTCCGGAGCTATGGGCCCTCGAAGATGGGCTTTCGGCCGCAGTGGCGCTACGAAAGGCCAACTTCGGAGGTGGATAAAAAAAAACTGACCCAAGGGATTTCGATGAATCTCGCAGACGATGTTTATAGAATGTATTTGAAGCGATTCTGAAAAGGACATGCACGGCGTTTCATATGGTCCGGAGATATGGGCCCTCGAAGTTGTGCTTTCGGCAGCCGTGGCGCTACGAAAGACCCACTTCGGAGCTGAATAAAAATAAACTGACCCAAGGGATTTCAATGAATCTCGCAGAAGATGTTCAAAGAATGTATTTGAAGCGATTCTGAAAAGGACATGCACGGCGTTTCATATGGTCCGGAGATATGGGCCCTCGAAGTTGTGCTTTCGGCAGCCGTGGCGCTACGAAAGGCCAACTTCGGAGCTGAATAAAAAAAAACTGACCCAAGGGATTTCAATGAATCTCACAGAAGATGTGCATAGGATGTATTTGAAGCGATTCTGAAAAGGACATGCACGGCGTTTCATATGGTCCGGAGATATGGGCCCTCGAAGTTGTGCTTTCGGCAGCCGTGGCGCTACGAAAGGCCAACTTCGGAGCTGAAAAAAGAAAAACTGACCCATGGATTTCAATGAATCTCACAGAAGATGTGCATAAGATGTATTTGAAGCGATTCTGAAAAGGACATGCACGGCGTTTCATATGGTCCGGAGATATGGGCCCTCGAAGTTGGGCTTTCGGCAGCCGTGGCGCTACGAAAGGCCAACTTCGGAGGTGGATAAAAAAAAACTGACCCAAGGGATTTCCATGAATCTCGCAGACGATGTTCATAGAATGTATTTGAAGCGATTCTGAAAAGGACATGCGCGGCGTTTCATAAGGTCCGGAGCTATGGGCCCTCGAAGATGGGCTTTCGGCCGCAGTGGCGCTACGAAAGGCCAACTTCGGAGGTGGATAAAAAATAACTGACCCAAGGGATTTCCATGAATCTCGCAGAAGAGGTTTATAGAATATATTTGAAGCGATTCTGAAAAGGACATGCACGGCGTTTCATATGGTCCGGAGCTATGGGCCCTCGAAGTTGTGCTTTCGGCAGCCGTGGCGCTACGAAAGACCAACTTCGGAGGTGGATAAAAAAAAACTGACCCAAGGGATTTCCATGAATCTCGCAGAATATGTTTATAGAATGTATTTGAAGCGATTCCGAAAAGGACATGCACGGCGTTTCATATGGTCCGGGGATATGGGCCCTCGAAGTTGTGCTTTCGGCAGCCGTGGCGCTACGAAAGACCAACTTCGGAGCTGAATAAAAATAAACTGACCCAAGGGATTTCAATGAATCTCGCAGAAGATGTTCATAGAATGTATTTGAAGCGATTCTGAAAAGGACATGCACGGCGTTTCATATGGTCCGGAGCTATGGGCCCTCGAAGATGGGCTTTCGGCCGCAGTGGCGCTACGAAAGGCCAACTTCGGAGGTGGATAAAAAAAAACTGACCCAAGGGATTTCCATGAATCTCGCAGAAGATGTTTATAGAATGTATTTGAAGCGATTCTGAAAAGGACATGCACGGCGTTTCATATGGTCCGGAGCTATGGGCCCTCGAAGTTGTGCTTTCGGCAGCCGTGGCGCTACGAAAGACCAACTTCGGAGGTGGATAAAAAAAAACTGACCCAAGGGATTTCCATGAATCTCGCAGAATATGTTTATAGAATGTTTTTGAAGCGATTCTGAAAAGGACATGCACGGCGTTTCATATAGTCCGGAGCTATGGGCCCTCGAAGTTGTGCTTTCGGCAGCCGTGGCGCTACGAAAGACCAACTACGGAGCTGAATAAAAAATAACTGACCCAAGGGATTTCCATGAATCTCACTGGGAATGTTCCTAGAATGTATTTGAAGCTATTCTGAAAAGGACATGCGCGGCGTTTCATAAGGTCCGGAGCTATGGGCCCTCGAAGATGGGCTTTCGGCCGCAGTGGCGCTACGAAAGACCAACTTCGGAGCTGAATAAAAAAAAACTGACCCAAGGGATTTCAATGAATCTCGCGTATAGTGTTCTTAAAATGAATCGAAGCGATTCTGAAAAGGACATGGATCGGCCAGCGGCGGACCGGCCAGTGGCAGATCGGTCAGCGGCGGATTAGCCAGAGGTGGATCGGCCAGTAACGGACTAGCCAGTGGCGGAGCGGCCAGCGGCGGACTAGCCAGTGTGGATCGGCCAGCGGCGAACCAGCCAGTGGTGGATCGGCCAGAGGCGGACCGGCCAGTGGCGGGTCAGCCACCGGCGGACTAGAGAGTATGGCGGATCGGCCAGCGGCGGACCGGCCGATGGCGGATCGGCCAGCGGCGTACCGGCCAGTGACGGATCGGCCAGCGGCGGACTAGCCAATGGCGGATCGGCCAGCGGCGGACCGGCCAGTGGCAGATCGGTCAGCGGTGGATTAGCCAGAGGTGGATCGGCCAGCGGCGGACGGGCCAGTGGCGAACCGGCCAGTGGTGGATCGGCCACCGGCGGACTAGCCAGTGGCGGATCGGCCAGCGGCGGACTAGCCACCAGCGGATAGGCTAGATTGGCCAAATCGTACGCTGTGCGCCCCAGGGCGAAGATAAAATAATAAGTATTCCACCCCTGTGAGCCACGGCCATGACGAGCGCGAGTGTGTTTTCTTTGCGCGGTATAAAATATTGCTTGATTATTCGGATTAAGTTTTCCGTTTTCAAAGATTTTTACAGTCATGTTTTGAATCTATGTGCAGCGCATCAGTGCATCTGGGTTTAGATGGATTTAGTTCAGGAGGGAGGGAAGAGGGACTAGCTATAAATAAGCGGGGAAACGAGATCACTACGGGGTTGATTTTTTCATCGAAAATTGGCCAGAATTGCATCTTAGCTCTAAAATTTCCTAAATTTCTGGGGGAGGGCCCTCAGACCCCCCACTCGTGGATGAATAAACGATGGGAGCGGCACTTTCGTCCTCGCCCATCACAGGCGACAAAAGGGTAAATCCGGGCCTGGCTCAGGGAGGTGGTTTTTGTGACCCGAGTCAAAGGAAATTCCGTGCGGCGCGAACGCAGGTGTGGACGCATTAAGTAGAGTGTGGACTGGTTAAATCAGAGATTACTAAGCTAAAGAGATATGGCAGAACTGCTCAAAACTGTTAATCGACTTCTACGAAGTAGGCAAACTGGCATACGATCTGGTGGACCATTTTTGTAAACAACGGGGCTATTGCGCACTTTTGCTATAAGCTATTTGATGGTCGATTTTGGCGTAAAAACCTCAAAAAATAACGATGGCGGCACTAAAAACTTCCAAAATCCACTCCTAAACTCAATAAGCGCAGTTATTTGCGCGAGCGTATAATGGTGGCCAAAGGCACTAACAATGGGAGATTCCTATCTTAATTTCGTCACTCTTTCTGTGCTGACAAGGATGATTCACAGAGTAATTAGTCATCAGAGTGATGATCCACATCCGATGAAAGGTACCGCAACACCTTGTGTCACCAGTGTCAAATGAAAGTCGTCTCTGATTGGTCACTTCTTGATGGAGTTTCAGAATTGTTAGATGGGAATCTCCCATTGTTAGTGCCAGTGGCGCACCGAAGGGGGGGGGGGGGTCCCCCCCCCCCAAGGCCTTAAAAAAAAAAAAGAGAGAGAGAGAGAGAGAGAGAGAGAGAGAGAGAGAGAGAGAGAGAGAGAGAGAGAGAGAGAGAGAGAGAGAGAGAGAGAGAGAGAGAGAGAGTGAGTGAAAGATAGAGAGAGAGAGAGGATGTGGTTCCTTCACAAATAGAAGAAAGAGAAAGAAAGAAAATCTTGATCAGCTAGGAAAGGGGGTTTACGCCGAACAAATTCTATATTATCCACATTTGCTTAAGAGTTATTCAATATGGCGGGGGGGGATAAAATCTTACCCCTCGGTGAACCCCCTCCGTGAATATTCCATGGCTCCTTCATCCACATTTGACTCTTCTCCCTCCAATTACCATGGGTCTAGAGCAACGATTTCATGCTGGCAAATTCGAAAATATATTTGAACATTTCAATTTTACTAAAAATTTAATTTGAAGGTAAGGAAAATTGAAAAAAATTTCCGGGGAGGGCCCTCGGACTTCCTCTCTCGGTGAACCCCTCAGCGAATATTCCATGGCACCTTCAACCACATTTCACTTGCCTCTTCTCCCTCCAATTATGAGTCGAGAGCAAAGATTTCATGCAGGCAAAATCGAAAATGTACATATTCGAGCATTTCAATTTTACTGTGCATGATAGTACCGTAGAATTCAATTTGAAGGTAAGGAAAATTGAAAATTTTCTCCGGGGGAGGGCCCCCGGACCCCCCGCTTGTCCTGAGGGGTATTCCATACCTCCCAGAACCCCCTGGAGTTTGAGTCGTACCAACACCCCCCCCCAGGCAAATTTCTCGGTGCGCCACTGGTTAGTGCATTCGGCCACCATTATGCTCGCGCAAATAACTGCGTTTATTGAGTTTAGGAGTCAATTTTGGAATTTTCTAGAGCCGCCACCGTTATTTGTTGAGGTTTTTACGCCACAAACGACTATTCAATCGCCTATAGCAAAATTGTGCAATAGCCCCATTCTGAAAGTAACTGAAGTGCGTTCGGCTGCCTGTAAATGACTTTTGATTAAAGTTTAGTGGTTCTTTTAGTAATTAAAATTTTCCCTTAACATTTTCCATTTTGTCAAACGTGTTTGTAAAGTTAAAAAATTCAGTTAAGTGTGTGCCTTGAATTTATTTCCACTAACAGCAGTAATAGCAATGTTTACGAAAAATGGTCCACCAGGTGGTACGCCATATTGTATCACGGCCTATCTGAAGGCGTTTTTTACGTAATGTCGATTAACGGTTTTTTAACATGGCGGGGATAGGACTTGTCATATCTCTTTAGCTTAGTAATCTCTGGTTTAAATACGGACGAATATTTCTTGAGCACGGGCAGTGTAGAGTCCCTTGATGGAAATATTGTATAAGGAGTACCGACACGAGCTCAACGAGTTGTGATTGGTCGATGGTTTTAGGCTCTCACGGAGTCGAGCAGGAGTCGACGACATCGAAGGCTCCACACGAAAGGAGTCGATTCGTAGAGGAACGTATGGGAACGGACCGGAATGCCGGCAAATCCGCCAGTCCACCACTGGTCCACTGTCGAACTTAACCTTCGAATGCGTTCACGCGGTCGACAAAATCGACTCCTGTCAAAATGCATAAAGCGTCGTGTCGGTACTCCCTATACAATATTTCCATCAAGGGACTCTAGGGCAGTGCGGCCTGTTCGTCGAAATAAAAAAAATATCCGCAAAGTCCACACCGCATGAGCATGTGGGCACATGATCATGCGCCGTGTGGTGCGGCGAAATCCTCCGGTGTGGACCCGGCTTAAGGCGTGCGACTGTGCGAGGGGAAGTGACGCACGGCGCGACGGCGCGTTCGTCTAGAACTGAAGCATCGAGCGTAGCGAAGAAACCGAAAAAACAACGAGGCACAATATCAGAGACAAATAGAGACCGTGCACTCCCTATTCTTCCCGTGGTTGCGCGCGGTGTCCACTTTTCGTGAACTACTTTTGTCGGGACTCATCGGCCTCAACAATCAACCTTCGCATAATGTTGGATGGTGAAGCTCAACAAAAGGCTGTGATTGGTCCGCGGTCCCGGAAACGGAAACAGGTTTTGCTCGGCGAATGCAAAATACGTGCTCATCAGTCAACATTATGCGAATGTTGGCTGTTGTTTCGATGAGTTCCGAACAAAATTGAACCACGAAAAGTGGACACCGCGCGTAGGAATAGTGCAAGGTCTCTATTTGTCTCTGCACAATATCAACCCATTCGCCAACAACAATGCATCCAAGCATTCCAAGCCTGGTCACGCTGATCAGAATATGAACTATCAGTAAATGTGGCTGTTGCACACTTTTGCTATAAGCGATTTAACAGTAATTTCTGCTGTAAATACCTCCAAAAATTACGATGGCAGCACTTAAAACTTCCAAAATCCACTCCTACACTCGATAAACGCTTTTATTTTCGCGGGCCGAATGGTGGCGGAGGGCACTAAGAATTGGAGCTTCATCCGAGCATCTAATAATTTTGTACTGCCTATCAACTTAAGGTACGAACTAAACATTCCCGACATGGCGAGTTTAGTTTAAGTTTTTATCATTAAACTTGTTGTTGCGACGTTGCCATTTTTTTCATTTACTCGACACCGGGAGGGAATCGGGTATCGGGTAGCGTCACGGGAGGGAATCGGGCAACTCCCGTCGTGAGCGGCTATCCGTCTCCGATCTGCATCTCTTTTCCGACCCTTGAAAGGGCCGATCCTTGAAAGTCACGACTTTCGGGTAGACTGCATAAGAATGGAAAACGGTGATTGGTGGAGACGATTCAAGTGGTTGCCAAGTCTAATCAAACTAAAGAATTTATCTAATTGGTTATCGGGCAGTCTTGGAGTACCCGATAACCAATTAGATAGAGTCTGTATTTTGATTAGACTTGGAAACAACGTGACTCGTCTCCACCAATCACCGTTTTCCATTCTAATCCAATCTACCCAAAAGTCGTGAGTAGGGATAATATGTTACTTTGACACCACCCGCACAGTAAGACTGAAGCATCGGGTCGAACGCGCAACAAAGACTAACGATACTCTCGCTATAACATTCTTACTCTCCCTACATTCTCTCACTAATGTACGGTGAATCCATCAACATAGGTAAGTGTACTACACGGTCTTTAGCTCTGCTTTTTTGTCTTCGCTATAACATCCTTACTATCTATACATTCTCTCACTAATGTACGGTGAATCTGAACCCATCAGCACAGGTAAGTGTACTACACGAGCTTTCGCTCTACTTTTTTGTCTTATGAAGAAAATGACGACAAGTGAGTAAAACAGTGGGTTAAGCAAAAAGAATTAATTCGTTGAAATCCTACAAACACATTGTCGCAATGGGAATGAAACAGGCAGTGTCGAGAAGATGTTACCCTCTCCCACCCATCTCCATCCTAACGCTCCTCTTCCTCACCCTCCCACTATACCTTATTTACATGTGTTTATATGTACAGCAAACATCATAAATTTAAATGGACACCTCCCGATTCTATTTTTTTATTGATGATTCGCTCAAGTAGTATTATGGAAGGTCTAAGTTGGAATCAAAACTGGATCAAACCAAATCTTCCATACTTGTTGAATTTACATTCGCGATATATTACAATGAATCGAGATTCAACGTTACGTATCTCAAATGTAAACCATTGGCATGGGTTTTAATGGGAACGAATATAAAAAACAAATTTAGTTTCTTTTTAAAAAAAGTTATTAAATACAGAGTGAGTAAGCTTACAAACTAATTTTGCTTAAAATAATGTTACATAAGTAGTAATATTTACATAGTAGTGTTTTACAAACTAATTCTGCTTAAAATAATGTTACATAAGTAGTAATATTTACAAACTAGTATTTATATTGAAACGATTAGAATAATTGTCTTTCATTTCCACGAGTTTCCATTGAATGAAAGCAGGCTGAGAGCAAATGCAGAAGCCATCGAATGTTTTTTTCTCTTGACAAATAACAAAATGACCGTTTTCTACGGGTACCAGTTCCAATTCTTGAAGTTTTTTGATCCATGAATTTATTTCAAAAACTTCTTTCACGTCTAGTTTTACATTCTGTTTAAATTCAACCACACATTTCAATAGTTTCTGTACGAACGCGCTCCTCCGCATATCTTCTCGACTCATTTTCCAACTGTAATTTACAGTCAGATCGAAACTTTTTGTAAAAGTATCCACCACCAAGTGCAAATACGTTGCACAGCAGTAAAACTAGCCAAATAGTTGGATCAGTTTCCTCCCGAGATGTCTCCCGACTCTCAAACTTTGATGTAGAATTTTGCCCGTTTGATGGATTGGTAGAAGTTTTGCAAAGTCCGATCGAAGAGAGGATTAGGGCTGATATATAGCGATCAATTGCAGTTGTAAGTGTGGACGGGTAGCAAGATAGTACATTTTCCTTGCACACGTGCAGGACCATTAGTTTATTTGAATAGTTTCTGCGTACAGCCTCATCCCATTCTTCGATATAGTTCACATCAAACGATGTTTTTCTTGTAAACAATAGGCAAGAGTCAGTAATGCTTTATTGTTGTAGAAAGAATAATGAGCTGGAGGTAGAGTTGCAAGTTTAAGCTTTGCTATTTCACCGATGGGTCTTAAATCAAAGGAAATCTCAAGTGGTGAAATGGCAGTAACTGAGTAGACGAACAAAGTCGCAATGATTACAGCTCCTTTTGAGGTTAAGATATTTTTCGAATTTAACCAGCTATTATGTGATGACTCAAAACCCAAACCACTTGACAAATACTTTATCCCCCTTTTCGTCTCAATACTTTTCGACAAGGTAGACGTTCGGACACCGTGATTTTTGAAGTTCCGCCTCGTAGAAACCCCCTTTTTATAGGTTTGCCGTCTAGATCTTTAAGCAAGTACGTCACCGGATTTGTACGCTGAATTTTCAAAATTTTTGAATATTTCCGCACTCCAGTTCGGAGTATAGCCCTTATCGAAGAGAGCTTTCTCTTACTCAATCGCACAGAGTCCCCAAAGTTTAAACCTTGGTTTTTTCACACAAACAGTAGGCCTGAGTCGATCAAGTATCCTTTTACATCATTCTCGCTCACGTCAGCAGGTTTCATATCGATAGATCGATGCACACTCGTATTATATTCATCAAGTAAATTGTCGAGTATGTCGATCCATTTTAGGGGCCCCCCAGGCTAAAACGTTTCCACATTTTTGTTTTTAACGTTCTGTTAAAACGTTCCACAAATTTATGCCTTTTTTGTTGAGAAAGTGCTGTACAGGTTGTTCCATGCTTTTTATCAATGCCCTGAAATGGGTATTGTAAAATTCTTTGCGTTATCCGTCTGTAGATGGCGGGGCGCTCTTCCAGCATTTTTTAAAACTTTCGTCATACCAGCGGTGACGTCACCTCCAGATTTAGTCTTTTTCTCCACCGCCCACGCTTTTTTTGAGCATGCATCGATGACCCTTAGCAGATACTTGTATCCCTTGTTGACGTTTGCGTACGGTATCATTTCAACCAGATCTGCTTGCCAGAGATCGTAAAGTCCACGGACTTCAACTTACGTCGGGGATAGTTGCGTCGGGCAGGCTTATGGAGCTCATCGACCACGCACTGTTTATCCATTTTTTTTCTCGCTTGATTTTTCCCCATTTTACAATGGGTTGAGATTTTAAAAACTCTTCAATTTTCTAGTTAGCTGCTCCATTTTTAAAGCGTTATACTTTTCGTCAACATATTTAATTGTTGCCAGTTGGTTGAATAATGAATCCACATAAAACTTTGACGTTGCTTCTGAATTTCTGTAGGTCGCGATGGAAGGTTCGTCAACCGCTTTCCACCAACCGAAATTTTATTTCATGAGATTTTAAAAAAAAATTATCGTGCACATACTTTTTGGTCACTGCATCTTGTCCATCCACGGGCTCGTGAACTGATTTTAATCGTTTGTTTTCAATATTGAAATGGTCGTCGGGATCTAAAGTGTAGCCCTGCCCTGGAGGCCCTCGCAGCGGTTGACCCCCTGAACTTTTATGCATCCGTCCAAACTTGTCAACACTCATGATTTCTGAATGATTGCACGTCATCTCCTTTTATTTTTTTTTCCTCCAATCCACTGCTGGAAAGTTTTCGACGAGTCCGCTTAATATCCGACTCATCTGTTCGCGGAGCTCTTTAAGGGTTTTTTTCATTCTCCCCTACAACTTTATGCGCATCCTTTATCATCACCAAACGTACTTCACCATTGTATTCGACGAGGGACACTCTTCTGAGAAGATCATCGACCTTATTGCTGATTCTTTCAAGTGCATCCATTCGTTTCGCATTGGATAATGCATCGCTCCGAAGTTTTTTGAGTCTATCGATTATTTCGATTAACTGAGGGTCTACGTATCCTTTGGTTACAGCATCATCAGGATCCGTTCCCTCGCTCACTATCTTCAATCTTTTGATCGTATATTCCTCATTATTGCTGAGATGCGATACGCTAATGCCTCGTTCACCTTTAGCGCCAGAAGCTCCCATAGGACCTTGCTTTCCTTCAGGCCCCATAATACCTTGCTTTCCTTCAGGTCCCATAAGCCCTGGCTTTCCTTCTAGGCCGATAATTCCTTGCGGGAGAGCAGGGTAGCTACCCGCATCATTCCACGCATCATACCCATACCAAAAACTGGTGGAAATTTGAAGTCAATCTTATCACGTATCGGTGTGAGATCAGTCGCACCAGTGGTCAAGAAAATCCGAGCAGTAATAGATAAGAAGAAATCCATTCGTCTCGGTCAAGGCCTGTTCTTACGCCCCTACAAAACGGGATACGGACTCTATGTTTACAAGAAACTTTTAAACAAATATAAATTCAATGATGATTTCCCCGTAGCTATAGAGGATATTCATAAATTCGAAAAATTGAACAACGTCTCCGTATCAGTGTTCGGATTGAGAGAGGAGGAGAAAGGTAGGAAAAAGAAAGTAAAAATTATCCCTCTGAAAGTAGCCGATCCCGAACTAGAGGATCATACAGATCTCTTGTACTTGGCGGATGATGATCAAACCGATTTTTCGAATTTATCTGATGAGAAAGGCAAAGATATCAATAAAATGAAAAAATTTCACTACTGTTGGATCAGCAACTTTGAAAAATTGGTACATCATCAAATAACAACCCATAGACATAAAATTTACATTTGTAAGAAATGTTTCACTCATAAATATTCACCCGAGGCATTGAAGGAACATAAAAAACTTTGCACGGCTTTGAGTAAAGATGCGTTTCTTGTCAGTTTCCCCGATGACTTGTACCTTCAATTTAAGAATACAAAGAATATGATACGGCATGAATACATAGTTTATGCGGATTTCGAATGTTATTTGCAACCCATTGAACATGATTCCGACGCACCCTCGTACAAGTACCAAGAACACGTACCCATGTCTGTTGGATATTTACTCGTTTCACAAGACCCTCGCTTCATTACAAATCAGCCTATAATTTACCGTGGTCCCGAGGCAAATGTATATTTCATCAAAAAAATGATTGAATTGGGACAAACCATCTCTGAGTGTCTGAACGATAAGAAATCACCGATTACAATGTCAGCTGAAGATGAGATAGAGTTTCAAAACGCATCTCACTGTAAACATTGCGGTACCGCCTTTTCATCCGGCAACATAGTTAAAGTGAGAGATCACACACATCAATACGTCCCACCAGGACAAAATAATTATCGTATGGCCTTGTGTGCCAGCTGTAACCTCAAATACTCACACCCAAAGAATTTGGTTGTCTTTTTACATAATTTCAGTAAATACGATTTGAAACTAATTGTCCAGGCCCTGGAACATTTTTCAAATAGAGTCTCTATAATTGCAAACACTGAAGAAAACTACGTTTCCCTCTCGCTTTTCCTAAACAATAACTTCAGTATAAAGTTTGTCGATAGTTACAGGTTCTTGAGCGCCTCTCTCAACGATCTCGTTCAAACCATACCCGCAGAAGCTTTTATTCGCACAAAAAGTCTATGCGATGGAAATGAAAACAAATTACGACTCGCTCGACGTAAAGCAGTCTTTTGTTACGACTATGTTGACAACTCTTCAAAATTAGACATAACCTCCCCACCTTCTCGCAAAGATTTTTACAACAGACTGACTGACACCCACATTTCTGACATAGATTATGATAGGTTCTGCGAAGCTTGGCAAGTCTTCGAATGCCAAAACTTGGGTGACTATGTAGATTTCTATTTGAAACTTGACGTATGTCACCTCGCTGATGTTTTCGAAGAATATCGTTTGTTTTGTATGGAAAAATACGGTTTGGATTCTGCCAATTATCTCACCTTACCTAGTTTTGCTTTAGACGCAGCTCTTAAAATAACGAAAGCGCGAATCAAATTATTCAACGATATAGAGATGGTACATATGATACTCAGCTCAATTCGCGGTGGAATCAACCAGTGCGTGAAGAGATACGCGCAAGCAAATAATCCTTACAACCCTGACACTTACGACCCTTTCTAAGCCAACCAGTTACATCCAGTATTTAGACGTCACAGCTCTCTATGCATTTACAATTTTAGACCCTTACCGTATGACGAGTATAAATGGGTAAAAGAGGAAGAGCTGAAAGAGTTAGACGTCTCTAAAATCCCTGACGATGCTGAATATGGGTATATTTTAGACGTAGATTTGAAGTATCCAGAATATTTACACGATCAGCATAGAGATTTTCCCTTTCTTATGCTCCAACGAAGTACCACCGGTGGAAACATCGAAACAGCGTAAGCTGATGACTTGTTTGAGAGATAGGAAGAGATATGTTATTCATTACGTTGCATTGAAGCAGGCTTTGGAGCACGGCATAGTTTTGGAAAGGATTAATAGAGCAATTATGTTCAAGCAAGGACCCATATTGAAACCGTTTATCGAACTTAACGCTAAATTGCGAAAAGAAGCAACAAACAGTTTCCCCCAAAACCCAATTAAAACTATGCAGTAATGCCATCTATGGGAAATTTTTAGAGAATCCCCTTAAAAGAAAAACATAAAGCTGGGTACAAACAGTCAGCAGATTTTACGCTACATCTCACGGGTTGATTTTCTTGACAGGACAGTTTTTGGAGAGGAGTTAGTTGCTCTCCATTTCAGACGGACAGAGATAGTTTTCGACAGGCCAATGATAATCGGATTTTCCACCCTCGGTCTCAGTAAGACGATTATGTATGACTTCCATTATAATCATATGATAAAACAGTACCCTCTCGATAAAATAAGTTTATGTTATATGGATACCGACGGGTTAATCTATCATATTGAAACAGAAGATAGGTATAAGGATATGATGAACGATTTGAATTTATACGATACGAGTAATTTTCCGGACAACCATCCTTGCTATTCTGAAAAGAATAAAAAAGTTATGGGCACGTTTAAAGATGAGACTGGAGGAGCGGTTATAACAGAATTCGCTGGTTTATCAGTAAATGTATGCATATCGATATGCGGAAAAAACCGAGATGAGAGCTAAAGGTTTACCCACTTCGGTTCTTAAAAAAACTACAAAGTTCGATGATTACAAAGCTATCATACTGGAAAATAAAGATGGTGTAAAACTAGAGACGTATAGGATTGAAAGCAAAAAGCATAAACTTTATTCCGTCAAGACGACTAAAACGGGATTAACAGGACACGACGACAAGAGGTATATAATGGATGATAATATCCTGACTCTCCCCTACGGACATAGACTTATACCGTTCCCTTTGAAATGGAAGGAGGATAGGAGGGGGATGAAAAAAAGTGGATGGAGAGGTTTCAGTTAAAGAAAAAGGAAGTTTGCGATGAACATGGGTTAAGTTTTGTAAATGTGACCCTTCTCTTCAAGATAAATTTGAATCGTTAATCCGAAATCTAGTTACTAGACCCGAGTGTTTAAACATTTCTTATCTGATGAAAAATGAAAAGTATCCTTTCGTAAACCTGGAGAGAGTGAAAACGCGGTACGGAGAGAAAGTTAGAGCCCATATTCTATTTAACAAGGAGGCTCGTTACATATATTTACCACAAAGGTATTGCGATTTATCGGACAAAGAGATTGAAGCAGTCAATACCGAAGGCCCCTTTGAATTAACTTATCTCGGCCCATTCGAAAAAACACATGAGTATAGGCTGTCAGAAGCTCCGAACCCAACTTTGAGTTTAGAAGAACCACCTACAAAACGTGCGAGGATAGATTATGAGCCTATCGCACATTATAGTAAAGACCCTCGTTTTATGTAAGGATCTCAATGTTTTTGTTACAGAAAATGGACCTTTTTAATGTTGCCGAACCAACTCGAAAACTTAAAGCTACTGATTTGACGTTGGAAGAAAATATGCACTTTCACGAATTGAGAGAACGGAGGCAAAGTTCGGACCATCGATTCTGGTTTATATTGAGTTTGAGAAAGCAATATGTAAATTGTATTTGCCATCTTATTACGGACATGCACTCAAAACTTCCGATATCGAGCTTATCCAGCTTCGAGCTTACAATTTAATTTACATGGGGCCTAAAGAAGATTCACACAAGTTTCAACTCGAGCCAAGAAACAATTGATGGTGAAAATACACATCTTCCGTTTCAGTGACCGTTATAGTAGATATACAAGAAGTATACTCGCGAGATGGAGAGTTTTGTCTAAAGGAAATGACAATTCTATCTTTGAATGACATTAGCGAACAAACATATTTATTTAAACCTCCCAACTTTGTACAGCCTGATGAGAAAACATGCGTTTGGCTAAAGAGATGTCATCGTGGTCTCGACAGGAATGATGGATATACACCATACTCTAGTCTTCCCAGCTTTCAAACTCATTGATGTGGAACAGTATGGTTGTCTTCCGATAAAATTAGAGTTTAATTTACAGTTTCAATATGTCTGAACAGGTCCATGGAAACCGCTTTGACATGCTTCCTGGCAGTGCAAGGATATGATTTAGATCAAGAATTTATCTTAAAAGAAATTGCTCTCTTGAATGAGAACGGTACATGTTTTCACGTGTGGAATTTAGCTCCTCCATTTTCCATCCATAACTCCAAATTTAATGATCGGCTGCTTGTTCGTAAAAAAATCAAGAGTGGGTTTGATATTCCCTGGGAGATCGGTACGGTACCTTACCATCAAGTTCCTCTAATATTCGAACAAATCGCTCGCGAGTTTAACTTGTGGTATGTCAGTGATGTTGAAACAAAAGCCCGAATTTTCTCGTACAAGTCTTTGAATGTAAAAATTGACGTTCTTAATTTGAATGATACAAAACCATCTAGATTCTCATGCATCTACAACCATAAAGACTGCGCATTCTCTCAAGTTACACGCTTATACGACAAGTTCAAACGTAAATAATAGCCATGGGTAAAAACAAGAGCCCGTTCAAACCCTTAAAATATTCGGAAGTACTTAACGTATTAACCATGATAAACTTATCGAAAGTTCGAAAATGTTAGGTTATTTTTTCAAATCAAGTCATCACACTATGACTTGGTGCAGAAGATATAACCAGTGCAAGGGTTTGGAAAAGGATATAGGAGTTGTGCTCTTACATCGCAAATACTTTGAAAATGAAAGTATAATACAGACTGTTGATTTTGGCCACTACCCCCCATGCAAATGTTTCGACTATATCGATTTATACATCACGATACCTTTTATCAAGTGGCAGACACCCCTCCTCTCCCAAACCTCGGAGAACAACAGAGATCGATTAAAGTTGCTGTGTACATTTATGTCAAGTATTCTAAGCATTGTATCAGTATTTAATAATTACGCTGTATTTAGCTATACTACTTTAAGTATTGTATCAGTATTTAATCATTACGCTGTATTTATTCATTAAGTATGTCATGTGTACTTTGACTTTAAGTATATCAGAAATAATATTTTGACTTCGAGTATTTATCCATTAAGTATTGTATCAGTATTTAATCATTACACTATATTTATTCATTAAGTGTGTAATGATCATGTATTTTTAACTTTAAGTATTTAGTTTTTAAGTATTTAATCATTTAAGTATAACGTAGTATTTAGACAAAGTATATCATCATTATTTTTCATGTGTGGCCACACTAGTAAAAGTCATATTTTTGCTTGTGTCATGTATCTACTTGCTAAATGTAATAAATCATTTTTTCACTGTAAATCAAATCTTATTATTATATTATATCAATCTGGGTTTCGGGTAAATGAAAAAAAGCCATCAGTTTGAGTAAAAAAAAAAGTATTTATTCATCGAAAAAACTTAATCTATTCTTACAATCTACTCACTCTGATATAATACTTATTCACAAAACTTAATCGTAATATAATACAATGGTGGCAAAGACTTATTTTATCCTCTTGACTTCGCCCGTAAGGGTCTTGTAGGAGAAAGTTACATCATGGATAAGGATAGCATACATCGATGTTTTTGCGGGGAAATTTTCAGCAGCCTCCACATCGATCTGTATATCCAAAGGTCCTGGTTTGAGAATATCTTCGTAAAGACATTTCTGTACAAACATTGGGTTATCAGATTTAAATTTATTCATTGTCATGGATGGCTCGCACAGTTTTTCATCGCCTGAGAAATCGGCCAGAAAATTGATGTAATTGAGGTAGGAGAAGAGGAACTTGCTTCCATCAAAGTTCTCGCTCATGGTTTCGTAGGGGATGGAAATACTATTCAGATGAATCTTGAATGAGCGCAATCCAATATGATCGAATTTCGATGCATCAACTGTTTCGCTATCATTGCGATTAGTTTGAAAAATCAAGATAACGTGGGTGGGAGCTTCGACGTTGGTGGTAGTCATCAGTTTCCATGTTAATTTACTATTCACCGGCAAAAGTGGATACTCGTGAGTTTCGAAACTTCTGAAACCAATCTGGAAACTCGCGTTGTTTTTAACTTTATCCAGGAGCAGCTTCTCAGGACCGTAGTTGAACTTGACTTGCGGCATAATCCACTGAACTTTGGTTAAGGTAAGTGTAACATATTCATTGTCAGGATTAAGCACGTATTTGTATGCATTTTTATCCGTTCTGGAGCGGATGAGAATGAGCTCCTGCCTCATGCGAATCAGTACATCTTTATAATCTGCAGCAAATCCCAAGACCATGCTCAATGGTACCAGTCCGTAAAACACCACCGAGGTGGTCCCCTCATGAACTATTGGCTCCTCCCATCCAGCCAAATTAAGCGGGGAGAGTTCCTGGCTGGTAGACGTCAGGAGGGTTTTAGCAGTGCTTGTAAGACCCACTTTTCTCATTCTGTCGACTTCCACACCATTGATCTCGTACCGAATTTGTTCGAACAAGTATGCGAAGGCATTGTTCGTCAGTGCGGCTTTACTTTGAGCTGCATTTGCATCGACCCCCGGCTTCTTTGCAAAAGTCACCGTGCCTTCGAGGTAGATTTTACTCTCACCAGGGACCGTGTACAGCTCCTGACTGTTTATCGGTATCCGTATTTCGTCATTGTTTTTGAACGTGGCGTTGTACGGTTGGTAAGTATGCAATTGATGGTACTTCACGTCCTTCATCATCGTCATGGCGGTTAGAGTACTGTGTAGCCGAGTTGCTGAAGTATCCTTATACTGTAGGCAGTGAGTCGTTTTCCGTCGAATCTCTTGTACGGGGTGGTAACGGCTTCTATTTATACTCCTTCTCACTTTACCCATCGGATTTAATGTGTAAGCGTACGGTCACTTCCTCCGATCCAAAATCAATCAGCCGACCATCTTGATCGACTATATTTATACAAATCCTGTCGATGATGTTTGTATTCAGGCGACTGTAAATGACCGTTTGGGGTGAAACGGCCATCTTGTAACCCGGAGATACGTCAGGACTGAAGGCGAATATGGTATGGGCAGCGGCTCCGTTGACATAGCTTCCAGTGGCGACATTACACTCGATGCGAATGGCGTTGATTGACATTATATTGACGGGTAGATCAGACTCGTGCACTTGATTCGCTTCCAGGAGTCGGGGTCCAAACCCGAGAACTTCCCTGCACGTCCCCGGTCTAGTGAAATCTACATTTTGAGCACACTTGATTTCACATTTCAAAGTAGTGCTATTTGCCCATAGTGTAACATTGTCGGCTCCCAGCTTTGATTTGAGGAAAGCCTCGATGCGATCAAGTTCATATGCTCCTTTGGGGATGATAGTCTCCCTCCCGCCGTAGTAGAATTTATTGTTGGAAGTGTGAATATTGGGAATCGAGTTGTATGAAGAGAATAGAATCAATCCGATGTAATGTGTTTTCGATGGATCGAGCACGATCGCCGGTGAAAATACGTTTTCAAGCACGCTGCTGCGAGCTGACAATAGTAGGTTTCACTCATGCTGCTGGAAAATGCTCGGTGTCATGGATGCTTTTATAAGGAACTTGAGGCACAAGTGTCCACAGATTACTGTATTCATTCTCTGCTCCGGCTCGTAATTATAGTTTATTGAGCTACCGACGAGATATTGCCTAACCTCCAGGGGCGGTGGCAGATCACCGAAACTGTCAAAGTAGAGGACCTTGGTACCGCGCTTGACGTATGCGGTCCAGTGGGTACCGGGTCCTTTGCTCGTATCCAGATTCAAGATGGCCGATTCGTTCCGATACGGTTTCATACGTTTCAGCTGGTCTCGCATGAAAATTCCGCGAAAATTAGGTACTTTCAACTTGTGAACAGCGGCAAGCAACTCTGCATCGGTCAACGCTTTTCGTGGTAGCTCATCAATCAGTTTAAATTGTATGGTTTCAGGTAGAGTCCGTATCCCGTTTTGTAGGGGCGTAAGAACAGGCCTTGACCGAGACGAATGGATTTCTTCTTATCTATTACTGCTCGGATTTTCTTGACCACTGGTGCGATTGATCTCACACCGATACGTGATAAGATTGACTTCAAATTTCCACCAGTTTTTGGTATGGGTATGATGCGTGGAATGATGCGGGTAGCTACCCTGCTCTTTCTTTTTTTACCTTGTTTCTTCATGGTTTTTCGCAATCCGGCTCCCTTGCAGCGACTGTTCTTTCCTTGTTTTTTTCATCGGCTTTCGCACGCCGCCACCTTGTTTCTTTTCCTTTTTTCATTCGTCGTAGGCCCAGCCCAAGTTTAGCTTTAAGTTTCATAACGTTAGTCGTGGCCCACGCTGACGCTTTCTCACCCAAGCTAGAGTCTGGTGATTTGAATGATTCCCAAGCTCTGTCTGCAAGTTCGAGATCCGCCTTGTTCCGTTGTTTCGTATCCGAAGTCTTGCTATAGGCAATATCGTGGTACATAGCCGCACGGTCCAAGCTATTTATAGGCTCGCTTCCTTCCTTCTGTCGTTTCTCGAGCCGAGTCCCGGGGCCCAGATAATGGTAGCCGGGACATGAGCCTCAAACGGTAGAGCGTCAATCAATTTGTTGACGAAACCACGCCCTTTCTTACGCGGTGACATGATGCTTCACTCTACTTCCTCCGACGCCCTATTTATACCATCGATGACGATTATGCAAAATTCTGAAACTTGCACAAATTGGCAGTCGGGATTTTCATGTATAAACTCGTCACGAAATGCGAGGGTATCGTCTCTGCAAAACTGATGAATACTTTCAAAATCGCTATCAATAAAGCAGGCTTCTGAAATGTGAGCGATGGTACAATTACCTGTATATTCACACACGCACAAGTACTGAACCATCTTTAGTTCGTTTACATCGTACGCGTCTTGCAAAGCACGGATTAATTCATGTTTTTTCGCCTCTAGAAACGATTCGAGAGAATTAAAGGTTATGATCCTACGGCTAGGAGGAGGGGTGGATGCAACACATGTCTAACGCAACAGCGGCTCTCGTGTATAATATAGTCTCGAGCAAGGGCCACTTAGTAACAATGCATCTTGAAGCTCAGCGGAAACGAATTAAAATCGATAATATCGAACCCCCTCGTACTACTAGCGCTCCCACACGACGTCATAGTGAACTACTCCCTGATTCTATTAGATGTATCATATGTGGTCCGTCCGAGTGTGGAAAGACAAACGTCATCGTGAGCTTACTCCTTCATCCAAACGGACTGAAATTTCGGAATGTATACCTATACTCCAAGACTCCGTTCCAACTCAAATACAAGATGCTGGGTGAAATATTTGAAGGGGTCAAGGGTCTCGGGTACTTTGTTTACGCTGATAATTGTGAGATTGTCAAACCAACCGAAGCTAAACGGGACTCTATCTTCATATTTGACGATGTAGTTTGTGATAAACAGAACGCCATGCGTGAATATTTCAGTATGGGTCGGCACAGCTCAGTGGATAGTTTCTACCTCTCTCAGACTTACAGCAGCATCCCGAAGCAGCTTATCAGAGACAACGCTAATCTCATCGTGCTTTTCAAACAGGACGAGAAAAATATGAAACATGTCTACAACGACCATGTCAACACCGATATGACCTTCGATGAGTTTAGAAACATGTGCGCCATCTGTTGGCGGAACGATAAACATGGATTTTTAACTATAAACAAGGATAGTGAAATGGATAAGGGTCGATACAGGAAGGGATTCGATATGTATATAAGGAAGTGAGGTCTACACCCAGCATTCAAGATGGAAAATTTAAATGCGATAATTCAGGCGCGTGAAGTTATCCGTAAAAAGTATAATGCTCTTCGTCGTGGTGATACGGAGAAGAGTGAGCTTTTGGAGAAAACATTCAAACCATTAACGGTACCGTTGAAGGCGTTCATGGAGAAAGCGAAAGACGAGCAAAAACTACAGCCTAAACTTGAGGCTAAACTCGAGGCTACAGAATTGTCACCCGTGACGTCAAGCAAGTACGAGCAACTTGTAGGAGGGTACATTCAGGATTATCTATCACTACCACATGAATTTGATCGAACGTACGGAGTGAGGTTAGATGAAGCGGGTGAAACCTGGATGATTGGAAACAAAAACGTCTCGTTTGGTACCGACAATGATAAACTCTACATCGAGGGGAAAGAGTTCACATCCCTGACTCCGGGCCTACTTGAGTTAATTTTCAAACGTGAACCTCAAAATTTTACCCCCGCTGACACGATAGAGTATAAAAGGATCCTCGACTTGACGAGTGCTCATAAGAAAAAATACGCCGAGAACGGACACATCCGATCAGCGAAGTTGGAAAAGTATAAAAGCATCATCAGACCTCTCTATTTAACTAATAAGAGTGGATCAGGTCTATTTGTACCGTTGACAACGAAACGAACCTACGTTTATTGGGACGATCCGAACGAACTGGTCGAACGTCTAGCACTCCTTGTCGCATCTAAAGGATCCGGCAACACCGGTCTCCAACGTGAGATTTTAAGCATTGAAGAAGAGCTTCGCGAAGGCGGACACATTCAATAATGGTTGCAGGAACCATTCAAGGATCTTTCACCAGGGTTTCTACCGGCCCTCAAGGGGAACCGGGTAAGGAAGGCCCTGTGGGACCGCCTGGGAAGGACGGAGCTGTGGGACCACCTGGGAAGGACGGATTACCTGGCAAACAAGGACCTGTGGGCCCGCCTGGCAAGCAAGGTTCTGTGGGACCATCAGGGAAACAAGGAGCTGTCGGTCCTGCAGGCAAGGACGGGCTTGTGGGGCCACCAGGGAAAGAAGGACTTGTGGGTCCATCCGGCGCAGAAGGAAAACCTGGTCCACCTGGTACTCCCGGATTGGAAGGGAAACCGGGCCGTGATGGAAAGGATGGCGAGCGTGGCGAGCAAGGACCGCCTGGATTAGCCGGACCTATCGACCCAGAGGCTTGGGCAAAACCGGAAAGGAAGGCGCTGATGGTCCTATGGGCCCGGAAGGGAAACGAGGAGCAGATGGAGTTATGGGACCTGCTGGACCTATGGGCCCGGAAGGGAAACAAGGTCTTATGGGACCTCAAGGAATTTGGGACCTGCTGGATCTATGGGTCCTCAAGGAATTATGGGGCCCAGAAGGAAAGCCAGGGCTTATGGGACCTGAAGGGAAAACAAGGCATTATGGGGCCTGAAGGAAAGCAAGGTCCTATGGGAGCTGCTGGCGCTAAAGGTGAACGAGGCATTAGCGTATCGCATCTCAGCAATAATGAGGAATATACGATCAAAAGATTGAAGATAGTGAGCGAGGGAACGGATCCTGATGATGCTGTAACCAAAGGATACGTAGACCCTCAGTTAATCGAAATAATCGATAGACTCAAAAAACTTCGGAGCGATGCATTATCCAATGCGAAACGAATGGATGCGCTTGAAAGAATCAGCAATAAGGTCGATGATCTTCTCAGAAGAGTGTCCCTCGTCGAATACAATGGTGAAGTACGTTTGGTGATGATAAAGGATGCGCATAAAGTTGTAGGGGGGAATGAAAAAACCGTTAAAGAGCTCCGCGAACAGATGAGTCGGATATTAAGCGGACTCGTCGAAAACTTTCCAGCAGTGGATTGGAGGAAAAAAGTATAAAAGAGATGACTGCAATCATTCAGAAATCATGAGTGTTGACAAGTTTGGACGGATGCATAAAAGTTCAGGGGGTCAACCGCTGCGAGGGCCTCCAGGGCAGGGCTACACTTTAGATCCCGACGACCATTTCAATATTGAAAACAAACGATTAAAATCAGTTCACGAGCCCGTGGATGGACAAGATGCAGTGACCAAAAAGTATGTCCACGATAATTTTTTTTTAAAATCTCATGAAAATAAAATTTCGGTTGGTGGAAAGCGGTTGACGAACCTTCCAACGCGACCTACAGAAAATTCAGAAGCAACGTCAAAGTTTTATGTGGATTCATTATTCAACCAACTGGCAACAATTAAATATGTTGACGAAAAGTATAACGCTTTAAAAGTGGAGCAGCTAACTAGAAAAATTGAAGAGATTTTAAAAACTCAACCCATTGTGAAATCGGGAAAATCAAGCGAGAAAAGAATGGATAAACAGTGCGTGGTCGATGAGCTCCATAAGCCTGCCCGACGCAACTATCCCCGACGTAAAGTTGAAGTCCGTGGACTTTACGATCTCTGGCAAGCAGATCTGGTTGAAATGATACCGTACGCAAACGTCAACAAGGGATACAAGTATCTGCTAACGGTCATCGATGCATGCTCGAAAAAAGCGTGGGCGGTGGAGATAAAGACTAAATCTGGAGGTGACGTCACCGCTGGTATGACGAAAGTTTTAAAAAATGCTGGAAGAGCGCCCCGCCATCTACAGACGGATAACGGCAAAGAATTTTACAATACCCATTTCATGGCATTGATGAAAAAGCATGGAATCAACCTGTACAGCACTTTCTCAACAAAAAAGGCATCAATTGTGGAACGTTTTAACAGAACGTTAAAAACTAAAATGTGGAACGTTTTAGCCTGCGGGGCTCCTACAAGTGGATCGACATACTCGACAATTTACTTGATGAATATAATACGAGTGTGCATCGATCTATCGATATGAAACCTGCTGACGTGAGCGAGAATGATGTGAAAAGGATACTTGATCGACTCAGGCCTACTGTTTGTGTGAAAAAACCAAGGTTTAAACTTGGCGACTCTGTGCGATTGAGTAAAGAGAAAGCTCTCTTCGATAAGGGCTATACTCCGAACTGGAGTGCGGAAATATTCAAAATTGTGAAGATTCAGCGTACAAATCCGGTGACGTACTTGCTTAAAGATCTAGACGGCAAACCTATAAAAAGGGGGTTTCTACGAGGCGGAACTTCAAAAGTCACGGTGTCCGAACGTCTACCTTGTCGAAAAAGTATTGAGACGAAAGGGGGATAAAGTATTTGTCAAGTGGCTTGGTTTCGAGTCATCACATAATAGCTGGTTAAATTCGAAAGATATCTTAACCTCAAAATGAGAGCTGTAATCATTGCGACTTTGTTCGTCTACTCAGTTACTGCCATTTCACCACTTGAGATTTCCTTTGATTTAAGACCCATCGGTGAAATAGCAAAGCTTAAACTTGCAACTCTACCTCCAGCTCATTATTCTTTCTACAACAATAAAGCTTACTGACTCTTGCCTATTGTTTACAAGAAAAAACATCGTTTGATGTGAACTATATCGAGGAATGGGATGAGGCTGTACGCAGAAACTATTCAAATAAACTAATGGTCCTGCACGTGTGCAAGGAAAATGTACTATCTTGCTACCCGTCCACACTTACAACTGCAATTGATCGCTATATATCAGCCCTAATCCTCTCTTCGATCGGACTTTGCAAAACTTCTACCAATCCATCAAACGGGCAAAATTCTACATCAAAGTTTGAGAGTCGGGAGACATCTCGGGAGGAAACTGATCCAACTATTTGGCTAGTTTTACTGCTGTGCAACGTATTTGCACTTGGTGGTGGATACTTTTACAAAAAGTTTCGATCTGACTGTAAATTACAGTTGGAAAATGAGTCGAGAAGATATGCGGAGGAGCGCGTTCGTACAGAAACTATTGAAATGTGTGGTTGAATTTAAACAGAATGTAAAACTAGACGTGAAAGAAGTTTTTGAAATAAATTCATGGATCAAAAAACTTCAAGAATTGGAACTGGTACCCGTAGAAAACGGTCATTTTGTTATTTGTCAAGAGAAAAAAACATTCGATGGCTTCTGCATTTGCTCTCAGCCTGCTTTCATTCAATGGAAACTCGTGGAAATGAAAGACAATTATTCTAATCGTTTCAATATAAATACTAGTTTGTAAATATTACTACTTATGTAACATTATTTTAAGCAGAATTAGTTTGTAAAATACTACTATGTAAATATTACTACTTATGTAACATTATTTTAAGCAAAATTAGTTTGTAAGCTTACTCACTCTGTATTTAATAAACTTTTTTAAAATGAAACTAATTAGTTTTTTATATTCGTTCCCATTAAACCCATGCCAATGGTTTACATTTGAGATACGTAACGTTGAATCTCGATTCATTGTAATATATCGCGAATGTAAATTCAACAAGTATGGAAGATTTGGTTTGATCCAGTTTTGATTCCAACTTAGACCTTCCATAATACTACTTGAGCGAATCATCAATAAAAAAATAGAATCGGGAGGTGTCCATTTAAATTTATGATGTTTGCTGTACATATAAACACATGTAAATAAGGTATAGTGGGAGGGTGAGGAAGAGGAGCGTTAGGATGGAGATGGGTGGGAGAGGGTAACATCTTCTCGACACTGCCTGTTTCATTCCCATTGCGACAATGTGTTTGTAGGATTTCAACGAATTAATTCTTTTTGCTTAACCCACTGTTTTACTCACTTGTCGTCATTTTCTTCATAAGACAAAAAAGTAGAGCGAAAGCTCGTGTAGTACACTTACCTGTGCTGATGGGTTCAGATTCACCGTACATTAGTGAGAGAATGTATAGATAGTAAGGATGTTATAGCGAAGACAAAAAAGCAGAGCTAAAGACCGTGTAGTACACTTACCTATGTTGATGGATTCACCGTACATTAGTGAGAGAATGTAGGGAGAGTAAGAATGTTATAGCGAGAGTATCGTTAGTCTTTGTTGCGCGTTCGACCCGATGCTTCAGTCTTACTGTGCGGGTGGTGTCAAAGTAACATATTATCCCTACTGTCGTGAATTTCAAGGATTGGCCCGCAGTGCAGTGCAGTTTCACCTAAAAGCTGGCCTTCGTGTCCGAACGTCCCTGTCCCACTGACGTCAATGCCTCCTCCACCTCCCCTACTCTACTCCTTCCACACTGCTTCAACTATCATTGTCAGTTCAACTCAGGGCCGGATTATAGGGCGGGGTATCGGGGCTACAGCCCAGAGCGGCAAATTTTGGGCGGCAAATTTTGACGGCGTATGGAGGAATCGGGGTGCAGAAATAAAGGGAAATGAAAAGAAAAGAGGAAAAAAATAGGGAAGAGGATACAAAAGAAGTCGGCAAAGGCGAAATGCCGGATTCCCTATAGGTCTACCGACTCTTACAAGGCACAACAATTCGGATAAGGGGGCGGCGGAGCAGTGGCGAAGAGATCTGATTGCCTGGCGGGATGAGCTGATTGGTACCACGTCAACGTAAGTACCTGTTCTCTGTTTTGCATCTCAATATTCATTTTCGAGTTGTTTCCGTTGCTTTCTTTCAACAAAATAAATAGTACCAAGTATCACTATCAATGATAATGGGTCTATTTTCAAACTTTTGCTACAAACGATAAAAAGGTTTACTCCAATGTAAATCGCCTGAAAGTCCATTGGTGGCATCATAAAGTCAATAATACAATATTAAACTCACAAGAGGCGTTTATCGAAATCCAAAATGGCGGCAAAATATCGAGAAATCTGAATGTATGCACCGTGATCATCCAAGGATTGCCAACTTTGACAACCTCACTGCAGGTAGAGGTTATGTGTTTTTTTTACGTTGTGATTGTTGTGATGGATATTGTGAGGGTTTGGGTATCCTTGGATGTTCGTGGTGCATGCATACAGATTGCTCGATATTTTGCCGCCATCTTGGATTTCATTAAACGCATTTTGTGAGTTTATTGTTGCATTTCATTGCTTTCTGATGCCATCATTGGACTTTTCAGGCGATTTTACATTAGATTGCACATTCTATAGCGCTGTAGCAAAAATTTGCAACAGACCCATTACAGCAATGTTTTTCATCACTCACTAATTTCAATTTTCATGCAATCCAATTCTCAATCCAAAGGGGTTAGTCAGGTTAAGGGGTCTCTCCACCTGCGAATTTAAAAGCGCGAATAAACTGGTTGACCCAATGAGCTGCATTGAAGTCGATAGGTCCAGTCGATGAATCGACATCAAAGAAGCTCATTGGCTCAAACAGTCAATTCGCGCTTTTACATTTGCGGGTGGAGAGACCCCTTCAGTGGGCATGGTAGTTTTTGCTTCTACACCAAAGCCATTATATCAATTCTACACACCCTGCAATTTATCGCTATAAAATAGTAATACCATTACCGGAAATGATCGGGGGGGGGGGGTTCGAGGTCGAGATTTTCGGAAGTAACATACGCAAAAAAACTTGGGCGGGGGGGGGGGGAGCGGCAAAAAAAATTAGCCCAGGAGCGCAATTAAGCTTAATCCGGCCCTGGTTCAACTCCTTATTTTTTCTTTTCATTCAATAGACTTTCAGTGACTCGTTAGTAGTAAAATCTGGTTTTCAGCGATGATGCACACCCCCCCCCCCCCCTCATCCACAACACAAAATCATTGTTTCAGTACCGACAATTTTTGGGAAAACTCCTTACTAAAGACTATAGAAAGACTTTTTTGGGTTGCGCTTCCGTCGATGGTGATACTGGGTGGATCCAGGAGGCATGAGGGCATGTGCTTCCCCCCTATCCCTATCTCAAAGGGCATATGCTTCCCCCCTACCCCATTCTCAAAAAGCGTTGAAAATTGCCCTTTTTCATCGCATAATGATCTTGAAATGCTTTTAGGGTCGCTAAAAATTACAAGATCTAAAACGTTCCCCCTCCCCCTTTCATAAAATTAATGTGGATCTTCCAATAGGCTGATGACTGTGGACACACTTTGAACGTCTCTGATAATTAAAAAAGTTTCCCGGGCAACTATCATGGGTTTAAATGGACAAACTTGAACGTAGCCAAATTGCAAGCTACGCCACTGCAATAACTTGTCACGTTTTGAAGCATGGAAGCGAGGTGATTTCAGCGGAAAAGAAAGTTTATCCATTTTTCTTCTTTCGCTCTGATCCATGAGTTTCAAAGCTCATTTGAGTTTTTAAGTAAGTCTAGAGCTTAGGTACATTCAATATCATAAACTCCTCTAAGACATGTCACCAAAGGACATTTTGGGTCATAAATTATGTTTAACAAACGTTTTATCAGGCAGGTGGACTATGGAGTAGAAATCAGCATTGCCTTTCGTAAAACTTTGACTCACATTTTTCATGGAGAATATTTTTTTATTTTTAATGTTGGAGTTTTATCAGGACATAATTTTTTCCCATCTCAAATTCATGACCGAGTTTAGTTTTGTCCTGAGATTTTAACTGTAAATTGTTGACAGGAAAGTCTCGTCTTCTACCTTACTAAATTGTATTCGCCCCTATAACAAGCATTTCTTTCTCCAACTTGCATAAATATTCACCTGAACCCATTAATCAACTTTAGGGAGGGGAGTTTAAAGCAGAGGTAGGGAATAGGGAGGGGTAGGGGTTTAAAGCAGAGGTGGGGAAGGTAAATGGTAATCGCTTCCTCACTTCTGGGTTGATTTTCAAACCTCTTAGTTAAGGGTTGGGGGGGGGGGGTTAGGTGCAGAATTCAATGAAACTAATCGTGTTTTAATGAATTACATTGATTTTTTATTGAATTACATCATATAAGTTCAATGTAATCGGAACACCTGATTAAGGCTGGAATCCACCTCGATTACTTTTGAAAAGTGATCGTTGAAGTACTCGAGAAAGTTTAATTGTCAAAGATTATAGATCATAACATAATGCCGCCCGATGCAAGATTCCCCCTCACAAGGTGCCTCTGAAAGTATAAGCTCTATTATTAGTCTCAAATGAGTTAAATCATTTAAAAAAGAGGAAAGGTTTCTGCGCTTACGACGACAATCATTGGCGAATACCAGTGGAAAGGGGGACTACCCTCTCCCTCCGTTAGGGGCGGATCCAGGAAAGTCTCAAAGGGGGGGGGCATTTTTGGAAAGTGAGTGAGGGGTATGGGGGGACACCCCCCAGTCAGTGGGGGTCCCTCCCCAAGAAAATTATGAAAATTTAAGCTTCTCTACAGCCAATTTAAGGCATCTAGTAACCGTTCACTCCTGAATTTTATACTACCTCATTTCAATTTTTGTTCGTAAAAGTGGAAGATCCCGCCCTTGCTATTGTTTCCCCATTTCCAAACAAGATAATAATTAGAAAGTTACATGGATCACTCTTCGATTCTCTTTTTATTTTGCTTTCCCCCATCTTTCTCTTCCTCTAACTGTTTTTTTTTGGGGGGGGCTCAAGGGGGGGCATGCCGCCGTGCCCCCCCCCTCCGGATCCGCCCATGCCCTCCGTTCAGCCAAAAAAGAGGAAAAGAGGGTGAAGGAAGGGAAAGGGAAAAGAGAGAGTGTCAAAGTTGGATTTACAAAATTCAATATCTCGCATGTGAAAAACGATATCGACCTCCGCGGTTTGCGCCAAAATGCTCAGTTCGGTATGCCCTTTCGATCGATGTATCACTCGATAGGGATATCGCAAGGAATTTTTCTGATAGGAGTGATACTGATAGGCCCCCTGAAAGGCAAAAACGTTAACGATTTACGGGGGCGCTAAATCCTATTTTTGGTTAGATTTGTGTCAAATTCGTATTTTTTTCTGAAAAGTGATTGCTTTTTTGAGTATTTTAGACCCCCAGTTTTTTAAATTCCGGTGTCTCAAAGTGGAGTAATGATTTTTTGAAATAGGTCCATATCGAACTTTGACCTTCGATACATCGAAAACGAAAAAACGATATCGACCTTCGGTTCGCGCCAAAATAATTCTTTCTCTACGTTCTTTTAGGTACTGAAATAAAAAAATAGAGCTGCCATAAGGAAAGTTCGATTTTCCGAGGGGTGACCCCCTCCCCCGCCCCTCCAAGGAGGACGCTGAAAAAAAAAAACCTCCCAAGATGGGACCCCTGAGATATTATCGCACACGTGTTTAGTCGTTTTTCGAAATTCACAGCCGTTTTCAAAAAAACCGCAGTGGGAACTTTTTTTTTAACACCCTGAATACATTATACATATTGGCTGACAAAATTTTTATGAAAACCCCATTATTTTCGGAAGCAGCGACTCTAAAATCCATCGGTTGCGAATTCTGAACGATTTAATCGCACCACAAGACTTTTGTCCAGCTTAATCTGGATTCTAATTTTCTAAAAATTATGCACGCCGAGTCGCCGCGCCGGCTCGACGCGCGACAACACTGACAAGGAGAGGATACGAGTTGTGGATCACCGATTTGGTTCAAATTTGACATACATATAGTTCAGGGAAAATAAACGAACCCATATTTTGTCGTTTGCGCCAATGGGCAGTCGTTTCGTCAAAAAAAATTTTTGAAAATCGGAAAAAAATGGGTAGAAAAATCGTGTTTTCCGAAGTAACGCTGATGTGCCTGAATTACGGCCTCCTCTCCCATCCCGGATCAATTGCCGAGTGGTACCGTTCTCGCTCACCACACTCGACGTCCCAGGATCGAGTCCCGCTGCTGCCATGTACTTTTTGCACACTCCATTTTTTTTGGTTCTATTTCAATCGTCTACACATTTGCTCTCGAATATTTAATACATCTTTTTTTAGCATAAAATTAATGCAATAAGAACGGAAAATTTCATAATTACAGGTAGCAGTTTCTAGCATTTTTTCACGTGTCTTTTTTCTCTTCGCCTTGCATAAGGACTTTGTCTGACTCTTTTCGAATTGTATACAAACATATGAGGTGCCGGAGAAGCGGACCCCCGGATTTTTTTAAAAAAAAAAAAAAAAAAAAAAAAAAAAAAAAAAAAAAAAAAAAACACTTATAAAATAATAAAGAATAACCCAATCAGGACGAAAACTTTCATTAGAATCAGACCAAAGGTACCTTATGTGCTTTCATTTCATAAAGATTTAATTGCTTAGCCCATACGCGCGCGAGTCGGGGGGCCGGGGGGGTCCGCTTCTCCGGCACCTCATATGTTTGTGTACAATTCGAAAAGAGTCAGACAAAGTCCTTATGCAAGGCGAAGAGAAAAAAGACACGTGAAAAAATGCTAGAAACTGCTACCTGTAATTATGAAATTTTCCGTTCTTATTGCATTAATTTTATGCTAAAAAAAGATGTATTAAATATTCGAGAGCAAATGTGTAGACGATTGAAATAGAACCAAAAAAAAATGGAGTGTGCAAAAAGTACATGGCAGCAGTGGGACTCGATCCTGGGACGTCGAGTGTGGTGAGCGAGAACGGTACCACTCGGCAATTGATCCGGGATGGGAGAGGAGGCCGTAATTCAGGCACATCAGCGTTACTTCGGAAAACACGATTTTTCTACCCATTTTTTTCCGATTTTCAAAAAATTTTTTTGACGAAACGACTGCCCATTGGCGCAAACGACAAAATATGGGTTCGTTTATTTTCCCTGAACTATATGTATGTCAAATTTGAACCAAATCGGTGATCCACAACTCGTATCCTCTCCTTGTGAGAAGGGATGTCCAGTGACTAGTGAGTCTACTGAGGAAGGAATCGGTGCGTATGCTGAGCGTGGTCCGCATCAAAGATTACTTTGGGTCCGCATAGAGGAAAAATTAAAGGAGACGCGAGCTGAAACCTGTCGCCTGTCGCTCCACTGCTCCAGGCAGCCATGAGCCAGGCTCCAGCAGTGTTACCAGATGAAAATGGCGGAAAGCCGCGACGACCAGCCCAAAAAGCCGCAATAGCCGCAAAGGACAGTCCAGAAAAGCCGCAACACAAAGCCGCAACAAAATTTCAGAAAAGCCGCAAAAAAGCCGCGAAAATTAGAAAAAGCCGCAAAAAAGCCGCGAAAATTAGAAAAAGCCGCCTTTATTCCGTTAAGGAACGAATAAAAATTAATGAAATGATGAGGAGAGAAGCTGTTCGCACGCCAATGTCAACAAACGAACTGTGTTCAAGGGGATTTTTATCATTACCAGGTTGGCTACATGTGAGCTGAATGATGATGAAACTCTTCTAAACTCGATGTTGTCGATGTTGCCACATGCCGCATCGCGCGAGCTCTTTCGTAAAAAAAGGGGGGAAGATACTGTTTGGGCTATCTTTCGTTTAAATGTTTTTCCATTTCCCATTCGAATCATAGTATATAGTAGTGCGTACTACCTGTCAATTTAAAAGCTGGACTGAAGAATGTGGGCTCGTGTGAAGCATAAAGGTGAGAGCTCACATGCTTTACCTGATTTTAATTTGACTGATACTTATTGTTAGTACATTTACATCACCAAAATTGGCTATATGACAACACTTTTTTTAATTCAGTGGCCCAACAAAATATATTAATGATGATCATTTCTGTTTCTTTCATCTTTCATTCTTCAAAATTTTTAAAAACACTTAAAAAAAAAATAAATAAATAAAAATAAAAAAAATAATAATAATAAGAATAATGATAAAATAAGCGATAAATAACAAGGAGCATGTTTTTGAAGCCTTTTTTTGGCCTTTTGGTTACTTAAAATTAATCCATAAATAATACTAGGTGATTCTCTAGTTTTTACCTATCATGCTCAGAAAGTCAATCGATTAACGTCTAAATCTAAAACAAGTTTAATAAATTTTGCAAAACCAACAATTTGCTAAATTCTCAAGATTATCGCAGATAAGGCATTTTGTAAAAATGATTGAAAAGTAAATACATTACGAAAAGAAACAAAGCCGCAAAAAAGCCGCAAAAATTAAAAAAGCCGCGAAAAGCCGCGAAAGCCGCAACTCGGCCGCAGAAGCTCAAAAAGCCGCATAAATCCGGCAAAAGCCGCAGATCTGGTAACACTGGGCTCCAGTTGCGATAGTTACGCTGTGTCGAACAGATCAAGAAGTCATCGAGTATTGAAATCTTGTCCCTGTTCATCAGTTTATTTCACCGTGAAAAATTATGCAATGAAAAGAACTGAAATTTGAAGGTTTGTGTTTTTCTGCATCTTTCATAAGTTGCTAAGGTTTTCATTTTATTTACTTTTGTATTTGTAGTTAGTGAGTAGAGTTAGTTGCGTATTCAGGAAGCTCCATTCACGGAGAAGCAGCTACAAAACCAATTGAAGTACGTCTCTACGGGTGAAATTTTTGTAAGTACGTGACCTGCAACAGCTTCAACTTTGTTGTGCTGTATGTCGATCACTTATTAGTATTTTGTTCTTCATGATCTCTGTACTACTTATTTCTTCCACAATGAAGTGGTAGGTGTCTTTCCCATTAAACGTTTACGTTCGTCCTTTAACTCCAGTACTTGTGCGTAGGTAGAAAAATTTTCTAGGGGGAGGACTGGCAAGTTACGATACCATACCGGGGGGGGGGGGGTTCCGGAGTCCGCCCCAGGAAATTTTGACAATTTTATTTAGCTGCTGTAAGACGTGATTTCAGGCTATCTTCACCTCGCAAATGATAAAAACAGTAATTTAATGTTCCTTTGCCCTTAAATAAATCTATCTAAAAAAAATTAACCTTAGAATTTAATCTTTTGGTACTCGTGAAATCAAAGAAGTATATCATCGTAGAATACAAAAAAATGTTAAAAAGAAGAAGAAGGACCTTCTGAACGTATTCCCCTCTTGAGTTTTTCTATCTAATCACCAAAAGTAAAAATACTTCATGCCTCTGTGAACAGGTTTTACATTAGACTATTATTTTTCTTCTTCAATTATTACTGCATTTTTTACAACATCAGATTTTCTTGGGGGGGGGGGGGGGGGGTGGTGGCTCTAAATGGCCCCATAGTAGCTACGGCCATGCTCTTGTATTATTTTAGCCTTTGAGACTGGAGATCTTTCCAGAAGTGGAAGAGATCAAGCAGATAGTTTTCGTGGGAAAAATTAATTTTTATTATTTATGCTTAAAATGAAACTCTTCTCCGTTTTTTCTTTTTCCTTTTTTACGTTCCTTATCTCCTTTTCGCTCTTCCTCTTTCGCTTCTCAAAGTTTTTGCGCTACTCGATGCGTTGCCCCCCCCCCCCCGCCTGGCGGGGTCAGCGGAGCCTACAGCTACGCCACTGCCAAAGGTTTCATAGGAAAGAAGGGCACGCAAAAAGGAAAAAGAAAATAAGAAGTAAGGGAAAAGCAAATAAGAACGGAAAGAGAGGAAGAAAGGAAAGGAAGGAGAAAGGAGAAAGGAAGACAGAGGATATGCTACAGTGTCACTCGCGTGTCGCACTATAAATGAATAAAATGAATTTCAACATGAAAGAAATATTGAAAGTGAAATTGAAAACCTAATCAAAATACAGGGTGTCCCAGACCACCCGTGTAGGTACTTTTTCTCAAAAACGGCTGGGAGTAGAGAGCTGAAACAAAAAAGTCAGATAGGGAATTGACCCCAAAGAATTCAATAAAAATTTTTCAAACCCCCCCGAGGCCCCCCAGGGGGTTTTTTGGGGGGGTTCGAAACACATTTTTCCATTTTGGGGGGAAAAAAGCCTATAAAAGGTACAAAAATAAGTTCAGATTCTGAAAGAGCAACTCATTGCCGACATTTTTACTCCAGAAACTTTTCCCAAAAAACCCCCCAATTTTTTGGGGTTATGGGCCCTTTTGGGGGAAATTTTCATTCGGCCACTGTGACCACACTATTCAATTTTTTTAAAAAAACCCGAAATCCATCTGAAAGAAGAGATAAAGACCTTTCGATTGATGTGCCACATAATACCTAAAAGTGAAAAATTTGGGCCCTCACGTAGATTCCAAAATTTGGGGTCTTTGGGCCCCCCACGTAAAAAAAGTCAAATAGCAAGGTATGGCTTATGATACATCGATCAAAAGCCCTTAAAGAGTAGAATAGATGACGCAATCCAAAATCGTCTACAATCATTACTTTCAAAATGGCGGCCATTTGTAAATTTTGGGTGTTAAAAGGAAAGTTCTGGGAAAGGAGTCCAAAGATGAACGAAAAAGATTAAAAGACCTTAAAAAAAGCAAACGAATGGCGCAAACCGCAAATCAATCCGCCTCTTCAATAAAAAGTTATGACCGATTGAAACTTAAAGGGCTCAATAAGCCCTTTTTAAGGCTGCTTAAATTTCAATCGGTCATAACTTTTGATTGAAGAGGCGGATTGATTTGGGGTTTTGCGCCATCCGTTTGTTTTTTTTAAAGGGCCCTTTTTAAATTTATGTATCGTTCATCTTTGGACCCCTTTTCCCAGAACTTTCCTTTGAAACCCAAAATTTTCAAATGGCCGCCATTTTGAAAGTAATGATTGTGGACGATTTTGAATTGCGTCATCTTATTCTACTCTTTAAGGGCTTTCGATCGATGTATCACAAGCCATACCTTGCTATTTGATTTTTTTTTACGGGGGGGGCCCCAAAGCCCCCCAAAGTTTTGGAATCTACGTGGGGGCTTTAATTTTTCACTTTAGGTATTATGTGGCACATCAATCGAAAGGTCTTTATCTCTTCTTTCAGATGGATTTCGTTTTTTTGAAAAACATTGAATAGTGTGGTCACAGTGGCCGAATAAAAATTTCCCCCCCAAAAAGGGGCCCCATAACCCCAAAAATTGGGGTTTTCGGGGAAAAGTTATGGAGTAAAAATGTCGGCAATGAGTTGCTCTTTCAGAATCTGAACTTATTCTTGTACCTTTTATTGGCTTTTTCCCGAAAAATGGAAAAATGTGTTTCAAACCCCCCCAAAACCCCCCGGGGGGCCCTTGGGGGGCTTTGAAAATTTTTTCATTGATTCTTTGGGGTAAATTTCCCCTATCTGACTTTTTTGTTTCAGCTCTCTACTCCCAGCCATTTTTGAGAAAAAGTACCTACACGGGTGGTCTGGGACACCCTGTATAAACAATGATGAAGGAAGAGGGGTGGGGAAGGGGTTTTTCTAGGCAGGATCACGCAAAAACCAAAATTTTCAATATTATAACTCCGAATGTTGAAAAAGTTTAAGGATCCAGCGCTGAACAGTGGCGGTTCAACCCTTTCTTTTCCACCTTTTTTTGGGCCCCCTGGGGGGGGGGGGGGGTCGCCCGCTTTACCGCCCTCATGCATTCCCCAAATGACATAGGATTGAACCAGATGTTGAGGAAGGGGGGGGGATTTTCCACCCCCCCGAAATTTGTGCAAAAAAGGTAGATTCCTTTTTGATTTTTACGTCGCTGGTTTAATTGTTTTTCTTCTTTTTGACTACTGAACACCAATGAGGACTTTTACGGAAGAAGGGCCCATAGTACTAGGGGCCCCTTTTTTTCGTAAAATGGCTTAAACTAATTGTTTTACCCTAAGGTATGTCTCCAAAAAGTTTCAAATCGATTCGACTTTTCCCTGACGACTTACAAAAATTTCCGGAAGAAGGGCCCATAGTACCTTGGGCCCTTCTTCCGGAAAGACGCACTGAACGCAGGTTTTCTTCACTATTCTTTGTTACTTTACCAAAATTCCTTCAACAATGAGTCTTAAATCAAAAGAGGTTTTCCAGCCCCATAAGGAATGGGCTTCGGCAAAAAAAATTTCATATTTCAGAGTAAAGAACTCGTCAAGACGCGTTCAACGATGGCCAGTTTTTTAATTTTGTCAACTAGAAAGGGGGGGGAGGGGGGTCCAAAGTCAAACCTTCAAAGTCCCATAACTTTCGCCCAAACAATATTTTGACTTGTACTTTGCGCCAAAAGATTTGTCTTAAAAAAACTTTCGATTGATGTGTATGAAAATTAAATTATACAAATTTAAACCAATTTTTTTCAATTTTTACAATTTTTCCAAATTGAAATTTTTGGGTTTTTTGAGCCTGAAAAATACGCGCAACGGGTTGAGGAGAATAAAAAACTATGGGAAAAAAGTCAAAGCTATGCTCTTTTGAATGGCACAAACCGCGATCCGGGGAAATGCTCCGTTCAAAAGTTATAAGCGCTTAAAGTTGCGCACCTCCGAAATCACGGTGCGTTCAGTGCGTGTTTTCAATGGCGCGTACCGATCTCCGGTGAGCGAGGGTGACGCGCGCCATTGAAAACATGCACTGAACGCACCGTGATTTCGGAGGTGCGCAACTTTAAGCGCTTATAACTTTTGAACGGAGCATTTCCCCGGATCGCGGTTTGTGCCATTCAAAAGAGCATAGCTTTGACTTTATTCCCATAGTTTTTTATTCTCCCACCCGTTGCGCGTATTTTTCAGGGTCAAAAAAACCCAAAAAATTTTAAGTTGGAAAAATTGTAAAAATTGAAAAAAATTTGGGTTTAAAATTTGTATAATTTAATTTTCATAACATCAATCGAAAGCTCTTTTAAGAAAAATCTTTTGGCGCAAAAACAAGTCAAAATATTGATTTGGGGGAAAGTTATGGGACTTTGAAGGTTTTTACTTTGGACCCCCCTCCCCCCCTTACTAGTTGACCCAAAAATTAAAAAACTGGCCATCGTTGAACGCGTCTTGACGAGTTCTATCGACTCTGAAAATATGAAATTTTTTTGCCGATAGCCCATTCCTTATGGGAGCTGGAACAACCTCTTTAAGCAAGTTTACCGAAATTTTTGATGAAACTAGAGTACACTCGTTTATCGTTGTGAGGGGGGGGGGCAGAATCAAAACTTTTCAGAAAATTTTTTTCTGAAACGCTTTGAAGTTTTACTTTCTAATTCAAAAAACTGACCCACTTCAAGTCTATATTTAAGGGAATTCTTCATGAAAATACGGTTGATTACAACTTACAACGTTGCCAGATTTTGGTTCAATTCGACTAAAAAAACCCGGGAAACGTAAACTGAACATTTTTTGATTTTTATGACTCAAAATGTTCAAATGGCAACCCCCATTTGTGATACCTCGTTTTAAAGGGCGTAAAATTCTAAGACTTTTGGCGCAAACTGGAGGTCGATATCGTTTTTTGTCTTCGATATATCGTCAGTCAAAGTTCGATTTCGACCCATTTTTAAAAAAACAGAACTACCATTTGAAAGTCGGAATTTGAAAAAAATTTGGAGTCAAAAATACTCTAAAAAGCAAGTCCTTTTCAGAAAAAAAAAACGGTTTTTATATTAGTCTAGTCTTAGAGCCCCAAAAAATTTTTTTAAAAAATGACCCCCCGGGGGCTATCTCCAAAATTCCTAGCCACGACCCCTATCGAGTGATACATCGCTTGAAAGGGCACATCAAACTGAGCATTTTGGGGTAAACCGCAGGTCGATATCGTTTTGGTTTTCGATATATCGAAATTTGCCCAAAGGGTAAAACCAACTTTGTCATTCGAATATCGAAAACCAAAAACGATATCGACCTGCGGTTTGCGCCAAGATGCTCAGTTTTGTGTGTCCTTCCAAGCGATGTATCACTCGATAGGGGTCGTGGCTCGGAATTTTGGAGATAGCTCCCCTGAGGGGTCATTTTTGAAATAACTTTGGGCGGCTCTAAGACTAGACTAATATCAAAACTGTATTTTTTTCTGAAAAGGACTTGCTTTTTTGAGTAATTTTGACTCCTACTTTTTTTAAATTTCGACTTCTCAAACGAGAGTTCTGATTTTTTTGAAAATGGGTCGAAATCGAACTTTTACTAGCGATATATCGAAGTTGAAAAACGATATCGACTCCGGTTTGCGCCGAAAGTCTTAGAATTTTACGTCCTTTAAAACGAGGTATCACAAGATAGGGGTTGTCATTCGAAAATTTTGAGTTAGGTGATGGAAACCCCCCCCCCCCCTTGGGGACGCCCCCCCGAAATTGTGGATACCCCCCCCCCTAAGGGGCGCCCCCGGAAATTTTAGGTTCGAAAAAAATAGTTCCCATTAAGTTATAAACATCCCCGAGTTTCGTTTTTTTTTTTTTTTTTTTTTTTTTTTTTTATCTTCAACCGTTCAAAAGTTAGACGGGGGGGGGACTTTCCTCACACCCTCTAAACGAATTTCTATTGGTGTTTATATGTTTAAGTTTAAAAAAAGTTTCTGGATCTTGTCCGGTGTTTAACAACTAAAACTTATTGTTTATTCTTCAATTTTAGCACAAAAAAGTGGTTTACGGAAGAAGGGCTTATAAATCAGCTTTTTAAATTAAATGTAACCACCCTTAAATTTCGTTTAAAATTTCAATGCTGGCGGTAGTGTATCGGCAATAGTATGCCCTACTTAGGTCCAAATGGCTTTTTCGTGTAAAATGATCATTCAAGCACTTATAGCCATTTGAAGTTTTCTTTTGCGTTTTTCTCGAAACGTGTGTTTGTAAGTACCATGGGCCCTTCTTCCTCAATTCTAATAAATTTGAAAATAAATCGTTTATTTCCCGACCGAAGCACAGTGGAGCGATTTAATATGAGGGGATCGGACATGGAACATATATGACAAAAAATGCAAAGGGGTCCATCCAGCTACCATTAGGAGTGTCCCTCCCCTCAGAAATGAATGAACTTTTCAGGGATAATAGAGCTAAGCGTCAGCTTTCAAAATATTTGCAGTTTCTTAAATCCCATCAAAAACCTTTCCAGGTGCAAGCAGACGGCATCAGGTAATTATGTCTGTCACAAAAAGCCGTTCCAATGCATCCACTCAAAGATATGATATGATGGGAACGGCAAGTCTCCTCCAAGTGGGCATCCAGCAGGGCAAATGTTAATCATTTTTCAAAATCAACACTATCCATCTGCGGCGAATTTAGTGAAGGAAAAACTTTGAGGGATGTATTTCTTTATTTTTTATTTTCAAACGCAAAAACTTGCCGCCGTTCATCGCCTTAAAAAAGAAAAAAATCAATTATTCTTATTAAAAAAAAAAAATAATAATTGACTTTTTTCTTTTTTAAGGCAATGAACGGCGGCAAGTTTTTGCGTATGAAAATAAAAAATAAAGAAATACATCCCTCAAAGTTTTTCCTTCACTAAATTCGCCGCAGATGGATAGTGTTGATTTTGAAAAATGGTTAACATTTGCCCTGCTGGATGCCCACTTGGAGGAGACTTGCCGTTCCCATCATATCATATCTTTGAGTGGATGCATTGGAACGGCTTTTTGTGACAGACATAATTACCTGATGCCGTCTGCTTGCACCTGGAAAGGTTTTTGATGGGATATACTCTGGTTTTAGCTTGTAAAATTCCAGTTTCTTATTCCACAAATAAAAGCAACAGTTGTTATCCATCAGCTGACTAGCCAGCAGTTATAAATAGTTTCCGGACAACTTTCACATAGACTCTCGAGTGCTTATTTTACGATAGGGACCACAGTCTCATTTCCCTTTCTTTTGCCTGATCTGTATGCTAACCAACGGTTCCGATTCCACTGGCTAGTCCGCCGCTGGCCGATGCGCCTCTGGCTGGTCCGCCGCTGGCCGATCCACCACTGGCTAGTCCGCCGCTGGCCGCTCCGCCACTGGCTAGTCCGTTACTGGCCGATCCGCCTCTGGCTAATCCGCCGCTGACCGATCTGCCACTGGCCGATGCGCCTCTGGCTGGTCCGCCACTGGCCGGTCCGCCGCTGGCCGATCCGCTGGTGGCTAGTCCGCCGATGGCCGATCCGCCACTGGCTAGTCCGCCGGTGGCCGATCCACCACTGGCCGGTTCGCCACTGGCCCGTCCGCCGCTGGCCGATCCACCTCTGGCTAATCCACCGCTGACCGATCTGCCACTGTCCGGTCCGCCGCTGGCCGATCCGCCATTGGCTAGTCCGCCGCTGGCCGATCCGTCACTGATCGGTCCGCCGCTGGCCGATCCGCCATCGGCCGGTCCGCCGCTGGCCGATCCGCCATACTCTCTAGTCCGCCGGTGGCTGATCCGCCACTGGCCGGTCCGCCTCTGGCCGATCCACCACTGGCTGGTTCGCCGCTGGCCGATCCACACTGGCTAGTCCGCCGCTGGCCGCTCCGCCACTGGCTAGTCCGTTACTGGCCGATCCACCTCTGGCTAATCCGCCGCTGACCGACCTGCCACTGGCCGGTCCGCCGCTGGCCGATCCGCCATACTCTCTAGTCCGCCGGTGGCTGATCCGCCACTGGCCGGTCCGCCTCTGGCCGATCCACCACTGGCTGGTTCGCCGCTGGCCGATCCACACTGGCTAGTCCGCCGCTGGCCGCTCCGCCACTGGCTAGTCCGTTACTGGCCGATCCACCTCTGGCTAATCCGCCGCTGACCGATCTGCCACTGGCCGGTCCGCCGCTGGCCGATCCATGTCCTTTTCAGAATCGCTTCAAATACATTTTAAGAACACTATACGCGAGATTCATTGAAATCCCTTGGGTCAGTTTTTTTTTATTCAGCTCCGAAGTTGGTCTTTCGTAGCGCCACGGCTGCCGAAAGCACAACTTCGAGGGCCCATATCTCGAGCATATGAAACGCCGTGCATGTCCATTTCAGAATCGCTTCAAAAACATCCTATGCACATCTTCTGCGAGATTCATTGAAATCCCTTGGGTCACTTTTTTTTTATTCAGCTCCGAAGTTGGTCTTTCGTAGCGCCACGGCTGCCGAAAGCACAACTTCGAGGGCCCATATCTCCGGACCATATGAAACGCCGTGCATGTCCTTTTCAGAATCGCTTCAAATACATTTTAAGAACACTATACGCGAGATTCATTGAAATCCCTTGGGTCAGTTTTTTTTTATTCAGCTCCGAAGTTGGTCTTTCGTAGCGCCACGGCTGCCGAAAGCACAACTTCGAGGGTCCATAGCTCCGGACCATATGAAATGCCGTGCATGTCCTTTTCAGAATCGCTTCAAATACATTCTATAAACATCTTCTGCGAGATTCATTGAAATCATTTGGGTCAGTTTTTTTTTATTTAGCTCCGAAGTTGGTCTTTCGTAGCGCCACGGCTGCCGAAAGCATAACTTCGAGGGTCCATAGCTCCGGACCATATGAAACGCCGTGCATGTCCTTTTCAGAATCGCTTCAAATACATTCTATAAACATCTTCTGCGAGATTCATTGAAATCATTTGGGTCAGTTTTTTTTTATTTAGCTCCGAAGTTGGCCTTTCGTAGCGCCACTGCGGCCGAAAGCCCATCTTCGAGGGCCCATAGCTCCGGACCATATGAAACGCCGTGCATGTCCTTTTCAGAATCGCTTCAAATACATCCTATGCACATCGTCTGCGAGATTCATCGAAATCCCTTGGGTCAGTTTTTTTTTTTTCCACCTCCGAAGTTGGCCTTTCGTAGCGCCACTGCGGCCGAAAGCATATCTTCGAGGGCCCATAGCTCCGGACCATATGAAACGCCGTGCATGTCCTTTTCAGAATCGCTTCAAATACATCCTATGCACATCTTCTGTGAGATTCATTGAAATCCCTTGGGTCAGTTTTTTTTTATTCAGCTCCGAAGTTGGCCTTTCGTAGCGCCACGGCTGCCGAAAGCACAACTTCGAGGGCCCATATCTCCGGACCATATGAAACGCCGTGCATGTCCTTTTCAGAATCGCTTCAAATACATCTTATGCACATCTTCTGTGAGATTCATTGAAATCCCTTGGGTCAGTTTTTTTTATTCAGCTCCGAAGTTGGCCTTTCGTAGCGCCACGGCTGCCGAAAGCACAACTTCGAGGGTCCATATCCCCGGACCATATGAAACGCCGTGCATGTCCTTTTCAGAATCGCTTCAAATACATTCTATAAACATCTTCTGCGAGATTCATGGAAATCCCTGGGGTCAGTTTTTTTTTATCCACCTCCGAAGTTGGCCTTTCGTAGCGCCACTGCGGCCGAAAGCATATCTTCGAGGGCCCATAGCTCCGGACCATATGAAACGCCGTGCATGTCCTTTTCAGAATCGCTTCAAATACATTCTATAAACATCTTCTGCGAGATTCATGGAAATCCCTTGGGTCAGTTATTTTTTATTCAGCTCCGAAGTTGGCCTTTCGTAGCGCCACGGCCTCCGAAAGCACAACTTCGAGGGCCCATATCTCCGGACCATATGAAACGCCGTGCATGTCCTTTTCAGAATCGCTTCAAATACATCCTATGCACATCGTCTGCGAGATTCATTGAAATCCCTTCGGTCATTTTTTTTTTATTCAGCTCCGAAGTTGGCCTTTCGTAGCGCCACGGCTGCCGAAAGCCCAACTTCGAGGGCCCATAGCTCCGGACCATATGAAACGCCGTGCATGTCCTTTTCAGAATCGCTTCAAATACATCTTATGCACATCTTCTGTGAGATTCATTGAAATCCCTTGGGTCAGTTTTTCTTTTTTCAGCTCCGAAGTTGGCCTTTCGTAGCGCCACGGCTGCCGAAAGCACAACTTCGAGGGCCCATATCTCCGGACCATATGAAACGCCGTGCATGTCCTTTTCAGAATCGCTTCAAATACATCCTATGCACATCGTCTGCGAGATTCATGGAAATCCCTTGGGTCAGTTTTTTTTTATTCAGCTCCGAAGTTGGCCTTTCGTAGCGCCACGGCTGCCGAAAGCACAACTTCGAGGGCCCATATCTCCGGACCATATGAAACGCCGTGCATGTCCTTTTCAGAATCGCTTCAAATACATCTTATGCACATCTTCTGTGAGATTCATTGAAATCCCTTGGGTCAGTTTTTTTTTTTTTCAGCTCCGAAGTTGGCCTTTCGTAGCGCCACGGCTGCCGAAAGCACAACTTCGAGGGCCCATATCTCCCGGACCATATGAAACGCCGTGCATGTCCTTTTCAGAATCGCTTCAAATACATCCTATGCACATCGTCTGCGAGATTCATCGAAATCCCTTTGGTCAGTTTTTTTTTATTTAGCTCCGAAGTTGGCCTTTCGTAGCGCCACTGCGGCCGAAAGCCCATCTTCGAGGGCCCATAGCTCCGAACCTTATGAAACGTCGCACATGTCCTTTTTAGAATCGCTTCAAATACATTCTATGAACATCTTCTGCGAGATTCATGGAAATCCCTTGGGTCCGTTTTTTTTTATTCAGCTCCGAAGTTGGCCTTTCGTAGCGCCACGGCTGCCGAATGCCCAACTTCGAGGCCCATAGCTCAAGACCATATGAAACGCCGAGCATGTCCTTTTCAGAATCGCCTCAAATAAATTCTAGGAACATTCCCAGTGAGATTCATTGAAATCCCTTGGGTCAGTTTTTTTTATTCAGCTCCGAAGTTGGCCTTTCGTAGCGCCACGGCTGCCGAAAGCACAACTTCGAGGGTCCATATCCCCGGACCATATGAAACGCCGTGCATGTCCTTTTCAGAATCGCTTCAAATACATTCTATAAACATCTTCTGCGAGATTCATGGAAATCCCTGGGGTCAGTTTTTTTTTATCCACCTCCGAAGTTGGCCTTTCGTAGCGCCACTGCGGCCGAAAGCATATCTTCGAGGGCCCATAGCTCCGGACCATATGAAACGCCGTGCATGTCCTTTTCAGAATCGCTTCAAATACATCCTATGCACATCTTCTGTGAGATTCATTGAAATCCCTTGGGTCAGTTTTTTTTTTATTCAGCTCCGAAGTTGGCCTTTCGTAGCGCCACGGCCTCCGAAAGCACAACTTCGAGGGCCCATATCTCCGGACCATATGAAACGCCGTGCATGTCCTTTTCAGAATCGCTTCAAATACATTCTATAAACATCTTCTGCGAGATTCATGGAAATCCCTTGGGTCAGTTATTTTTTATTCAGCTCCGAAGTTGGCCTTTCGTAGCGCCACGGCCTCCGAAAGCACAACTTCGAGGGCCCATATCTCCGGACCATATGAAACGCCGTGCATGTCCTTTTCAGAATCGCTTCAAATACATCCTATGCACATCGTCTGCGAGATTCATTGAAATCCCTTGGGTCATTTTTTTTTTATTCAGCTCCGAAGTTGGCCTTTCGTAGCGCCACGGCTGCCGAAAGCCCAACTTCGAGGGCCCATAGCTCCGGACCATATGAAACGCCGTGCATGTCCTTTTCAGAATCGCTTCAAATACATCTTATGCACATCTTCTGTGAGATTCATTGAAATCCCTTGGGTCAGTTTTTCTTTTTTCAGCTCCGAAGTTGGCCTTTCGTAGCGCCACGGCTGCCGAAAGCACAACTTCGAGGGCCCATATCTCCGGACCATATGAAACGCCGTGCATGTCCTTTTCAGAATCGCTTCAAATACATCTTATGCACATCTTCTGTGAGATTCATTTAAATCCGTTGGGTCAGTTTTTTTTTTTTTAGCTCCGAAGTTGGCCTTTCGTAGCGCCACGGCTGCCGAAAGCACAACTTCGAGGGCCCATATCTCCGGACCATATGAAACGCCGTGCATGTCCTTTTCAGAATCGCTTCAAATACATCCTATGCACATCGTCTGCGAGATTCATGGAAATCCCTTGGGTCAGTTTTTTTTTATTCAGCTCCGAAGTTGGCCTTTCGTAGCGCCACGGCTGCCGAAAGCACAACTTCGAGGGCCCATATCTCCGGACCATATGAAACGCCGTGCATGTCCTTTTCAGAATCGCTTCAAATACATCTTATGCACATCTTCTGTGAGATTCATTGAAATCCCTTGGGTCAGTTTTTCTTTTTTCAGCTCCGAAGTTGGCCTTTCGTAGCGCCACGGCTGCCGAAAGCACAACTTCGAGGGCCCATATCTCCGGACCATATGAAACGCCGTGCATGTCCTTTTCAGAATCGCTTCAAATACATCTTATGCACATCTTCTGTGAGATTCATTGAAATCCCTTGGGTCAGTTTTCTTTTTTCAGCTCCGAAGTTGGCCTTTCGTAGCGCCACGGCTGCCGAAAGCACAACTTCGAGGGCCCATATCTCCGGACCATATGAAACGCCGTGCATGTCCTTTTCAGAATCGCTTCAAATACATCCTATGCACATCGTCTGCGAGATTCATGGAAATCCCTTGGGTCAGTTTTTTTTTATTCAGCTCCGAAGTTGGCCTTTCGTAGCGCCACGGCTGCCGAAAGCACAACTTCGAGGGCCCATATCTCCGGACCATATGAAACGCCGTGCATGTCCTTTTCAGAATCGCTTCAAATACATCCTATGCACATCGTCTGCGAGATTCATCGAAATCCCTTTGGTCAGTTTTTTTTATTTAGCTCCGAAGTTGGCCTTTCGTAGCGCCACTGCGGCCGAAAGCCCATCTTCGAGGGCCCATAGCTCCGAACCTTATGAAACGTCGCACATGTCCTTTTTAGAATCGCTTCAAATACATTCGATAAACATTTTCTGCGAGATTCATTGAAATCCCTTGGGTCAGTTTTTTTTTATTCAGCTCCGAAGTTGGCCTTTCGTAGCGCCACGGCCTCCGAAAGCACAACTTCGAGGGCCCATATCTCCGGACCATATGGAACGCCGTGCATGTCCTTTTCAGAATCACTTCAAATACATTCTATGAACATCTTCTGCGAGATTCATGGAAATCCCTTGGGTCCGTTTTTTTTTATTCAGCTCCGAAGTTGGCCTTTCGTAGCGCCACGGCTGCCGAATGCCCAACTTCGAGGCCCATAGCTCAAGACCATATGAAACGCCGAGCATGTCCTTTTCAGAATCGCCTCAAATAAATTCTAGGAACATTCCCAGTGAGATTCATTGAAATCCCTTGGGTCAGTTTTTTTTATTCAGCTCCGAAGTTGGCCTTTCGTAGCGCCACGGCTGCCGAAAGCACAACTTCGAGGGTCCATATCCCCGGACCATATGAAACGCCGTGCATGTCCTTTTCAGAATCGCTTCAAATACATTCTATAAACATCTTCTGCGAGATTCATGGAAATCCCTGGGGTCAGTTTTTTTTTATCCACCTCCGAAGTTGGCCTTTCGTAGCGCCACTGCGGCCGAAAGCATATCTTCGAGGGCCCATAGCTCCGGACCATATGAAACGCCGTGCATGTCCTTTTCAGAATCGCTTCAAATACATCCTATGCACATCGTCTACGAGATTCATTGAAATCCCTTGGGTCAGTTTTTTTTTATTCAGCTCCGAAGTTGGCCTTTCGTAGCGCCACGGCTGCCGATAGCACAACGTCGAGGGCCCATATCTCCGGACCATATGAAACGCCGTGCATGTCCTTTTCAGAATCGCTTCAAATACATCCTATGCACATCGTCTGCGAGATTCATTGAAATCCCTTGGGTCATTTTTTTTTATTCAGCTCCGAAGTTGGCCTTTCGTAGCGCCACGGCTGCCGAAAGCCCAACTTCGAGGGCCCATAGCTCCGGACCATATGAAACGCCGTGCATGTCCTTTTCAGAATCGCTTCAAATACATCTTATGCACATCTTCTGTGAGATTCATTGAAATCCCTTGGGTCAGTTTTTTTTTATTCAGCTCCGAAGTTGGCCTTTCGTAGCGCCACGGCTGCCGATAACACAACTTCGAGGGCCCATATCTCCGGACCATATGAAACGCCGTGCATGTCCTTTTCAGAATCGCTTCAAATTCATCCTATGCACATCGTCTACGAGATTCATTGAAATCCCTTGGGTCATTTTTTTTTTATTCAGCTCCGAAGTTGGCCTTTCGTAGCGCCACGGCTGCCGAAAGCCCAACTTCGAGGGCCCATAGCTCCGGACCATATGAAACGCCGTGCATGTCCTTTTCAGAATCGCTTCAAATACAGTTTGAGAATATCCCCTGCGAGATTCGTGGAAATCCCTTGGGTCAGTTATTTTTTACTCAGCTCCGAAGTTGGCCTTTCGTAGCGCCACGGCTGCCGAAAGCCCAACTTCGAGGGCCCATAGCTCCGGACCATATGAAACGCCGTGCATGTCCTTTTCAGAATCGCTTCAAATACATTCTATGAACATCTTCTGCGAGATTCATTGAAATCCCTTGGGTCAGTTATTTTTTATTCAGCTCCGAAGTTGGCCTTTCGTAGCGCCACTGATGCCGAAAGCCCATCTTCGAGATCTTCAGCTGAGTCCCGTATGAAACGGCATGAACGCGGCTCTTGGCCTTGCATGATATCATAATTATCAGTGAGTACTCACATCAAGTTTCAGTTGATTTCCATGGTAATTAACATCTGGCCCATGATTATGATTTCTCAAACACTACGAATCTTTATCCGTATTCCGGAAACTCCGTTATATTGTGTGTTTATGTGTGGTTTCTGTCCTTTAGCCGGTCTAGAGGGGGGGGGGGGCTTTGTGTTGCCATGGACTGCTAATCTATTTGCTCTGTGGGTGGGGGGGGGGGGGGTTTTATTTAGTACAAGATAGGATGATGGGAAGGATGTAGGTTCTATGATGGTTGGTCACAATTAACCGTAATCTGGCAATGATACTGCGTTTTAGGGAGGGGGGGGGTAGGGGTGGTTACAGTTGAATGGTCGAGGGCTGGATTTATTTAATTGTTGTTTGGGAGAAGAAGGGGCTTGGGTGTGTTTGGAGGGAGGCGCGTGAGTGGGTGATGAGGTGGTTGGGGGGGGGGGGGGGGTTGTGGTGTTTTGGGGTGATTGGGGGGGGGGGGGGGACGGGGGACTGTCGAAGGGTAAATTTGGTTATTAGGCTGGGGGAGATCGGAGGTGTTCCGACTGCGGAGGGCAGATCCGCTGTCTCGTAGCGCGACTTTGACTTACTGTTGCGGTGCTGCGATGCGAGCGCTTCTGGTGGCAAGGCATGGACCTACGTCGTAGCGGACAGTCGCCAGCGCTTGAAGGAGTAGCGGTGTATCCTACGGCACCGTTCCATGGCTTGTCTGATAGGATGTCTGATAGATTCACACTAGTAGGTTAGGTTACCCTCGTGAACGCCCGAACGGCTGGGACGAAATGAGTTTGGAGTTTGCACCTCTAGTTGTTCTTATTCAACACCGTTCTAATTTGAACCTCCTCGTATGTTCACATGGCGTTCGCGGTTTTCCATTTTCATTCGCCATCAAGAAAGTTGTAATGTGAAATCTTCGCTTTATTTTCGGTTCTTTCGTTATTTACTCAATCACCATGTCTCCACCGAAACCTTGCCGCCTTTGTGGAACTAATGACGGTGTGATAATATCTATTCTCGAGCCTGCCCACACCAAATACTTGGCAAAAATTTCTAACCTTTTGAACATTGTGGTAAGCGTCTAGAAGTCTGGAATCTTGTGTTTTCCTCAGTTTAGAAATTTTGTCAAATTTCACATTGACTGCTTGGGTTTATTTCCGATTTCAATCAACTCGTTGTCTGTTTGCTGGTTTAAAGTTTGGGAGACTTTGGTAGTGCTTCTATAGTTTTTTCTGCTCTTTAAACCGCTGTCACTGTCTGAACACGACTTATTTTTAAACTTGTCGTAAGTGGACATTGTAACGGGACTCGTAACATTGGATTTGTTACTTGCTCGACATCGAGTAGAGCTCGTTTCACAAAAGAAGACCAATGACAGATCATGCGGCTCGCTGCGCAAAGACGTGTTTACGTTCTTGCACATGCTAAAAAACGCAAGCTCGTCTCTGCGCAGTAAACAAACCCATCTGTCATGGGCCCAACTTTAGTGAAACGACCTCTACCTCGATCTATTGTAAACACATTAGATTCTGACCGCTGTTGTCGGGCTAGTAACTTAAGTTACAGTCTATGACAATCTGAAGAGGTGCCATGTCATGGCGGATGCAGGACTGGGACAGACAGGCTTTAAATTGTGGTTGCAACTTTGCTTTTTATGCCCGGGAAAATTATGTGAAGATTATTTTCAAGTTTGTCATCTTTCTTGCTTATGCTCTAAGGAAACATTGACGATTTGCATCAGCTACGATAATAATATGCGGCTTCTCAACTTGGGTTACGCCAACCTTGGGTCACCTCCGAAGCTGAAACAGTAGTGTATTTTTTCTGCGAGTGTCTTTAACTCGAGTTGGTTTTCACCCCGGGTTAGCCCAGAAACCCTTTTTTTTTGAACTCAAGTCAGAAGGGTTTCTTTCTTCTTTTTCTCTGGTTTTGTTTAGAGGCCGTTTCAGATAGCTTCGGTTCTGACAGTTCTTTGTTTACATGCGCGGAAGGACGATACTACGTCCTCCGTGCACGCCTGCTTCAGTGTTACCACCCGCTTGAAAACTTCGACCCCGCTCACTACGCGAATAACTAGAGCTGTTTGCCGCGAAATTTATTGGGTTTTGCATTTAAATAGTAAATCTTTTATTATTTACTAATTACGAAAATTTAAACCCGGTCTATTACGCGGCGGAAAGTTCTGATGATTCGCGCAGTGAGGGGGGTCGATGTTTTCACGCGGTGGTAACACTGGATTCCGCGTATGTAAACAAAGAGCTGTCAGAACCGAAGCTATCTGAAACGGCCTCACATACCTAATGTTTACATAGTTTTGAAATAAAATTTGCTTGAATCTAAAATGAGGTTCAGGTAAAGATTTTCACTCAAATTAACGGTTGTGCATTTTACTATCTCACCCAAAGACTGTCTTCGGCAAAGATGGTTGATACCGATGCCATTCCTGAACCCTGGAAATTGTATTCGTTCCGCAAGGGGGGGGCAGAGTGAGTAACACGGTGAGAGACGACTATGAACAATGCTCCTCATTGGCTAGAAATGGTTTTGTTTATTCACTACTACTGTGAAGTTCCGAATCTCGAATCCTCACCCGAACCTCATCCTCATAGTAAAATCTGCTTGTAGTTGACAAAAATGGTGTCGATGCTGGGTGCTGTAAGGTTGCCTAAGACGCATGATTTACCTCGCTTGTTTTGGTGAAATCAATGCCGCGTCAACCCTATGTAGGAACTCAATGGTGTTTATGAGCAAATCTCAACCAAACTTCACCCGAATTGATTCAGGTTAGAACTAAAGTCGAGTAGAATCAGCGTTCAGCAAAACCGGAATCCATAGAGAGTACTGATTGTGTACTGGCATGATTTTGCATTTGAAAATTTGGATCTAACTTCTTATGAATAGAGGTCATACCACAAGATTTCGCAGTTGAGAGATCTGCTTTTGTACTGCGCAGTGGGCGAGTTTGTGTTTTTGCTCACTGACTTCAATGTGTAGTGATGCAAACAAACCCACAGTGCAGGAAACCTTGTACATGACGCCATTTCAAAAACGGTCTAGGGAAACCCTTCTTCTCCCCTACAAAGCAGAACTTGACTCCATAATTTTAATTGATTTTTTGGGTCTGTTTCATTTTCCAGATAAGTGTTGAAGATCCTCTACCAAAAGTCTTATGTCATCGTTGGTGGTGAAAATTGATGTTTTTGAACTTTTCTTGGAAGATGCCCGCAGAACCCAAATACAGCAAAAACAAATTTATCAGTCTTGTGATGTAAGTACAAATAAATTTTTACAGGGTTTTTATAATTACTAAGCAAAGAGCTTACTTTCAATCTTATCTTTTTCAAACAAGCTTTAGCTACAGGGGTGACCCCAAAGTTAAATGAGTTCTATCTCAAAGCGAGGCAAGCTAGAGTCCTATGCAGGAACTGTAAGGTAAGCATGGATGGTTTGTTTGCCTCTTTTTTTTTAAGAGTGTCATTAAATCAAATGAAACTGGTTTTGATTTAAAAGTGCAAGTTTGTGTAAAGAGCAGCTGTCTGGGGGCAGAATTTTAAAACAATTATTCAGATGAGAAATTTTTCTTGTATCTGATAACTATCAGTTTCTTTATCTTGCAAATCCTTTCAAAAGAAGTTGTAATATCAATTTCTGTGTCCAGTCAGCCAATTTGTAACACTTGCACATAGTGAGAGGAATATGATTCAACAGCCGTGGTTGTCCTTTATTTTTAATAGTTGTCGGTTTTCAATGTCATTTGAGCGGCATCTTTCGCTCTTTATTTGCAGATTATGGGTGTGACTTTTTTTGGATATTGCTGGCAGTACTGTGCTAAACATCCATCGGTTACACATTTATGGTATCACGTTTCCGAGAGCACAATGTCGAGCACAAGCGGGGGAGAATGCTAGCGTTCCACGAACATGTAGACAAAATTAAGGGCTGAGACAAGATTGGTCGCGCTCTCTAAGGGGGGGGGGGGGGCAGTCTAAACAGACATCCGTCAGATTATATGGTAACCGGACATCTGTTTAAGTAAAGGATGGCTCTTACAAGTGTACAACTATCTGAACCAAAGTGAAAATTTTTTCTTGACTGACTCTTATTTGAATCAATGTGTTAGTAATCTTTTAATTGTCTCTCATTGCAGGAGCCTCCTGCTGGCAATCCGACGCAACCATTGATGCGACAAGACTTGAATAATTCTATGTATAAATATCCCTTGTTGGCTTACGATAATGAAAATTTAAACACTGAGACCCCCTGCTATTACCCAATTCAATTTATTAACGTGTTCAACAAATTCCAATGAAAATTTGTTCACAAATCCGGGAACTGTGAAAAATTTGAAGTCCAGTGAAGTTGTAAACCGAGTTGATGAAGGCAGCATTGATAATGAGAAGAGTAGGCCGTTTAATCCAGCCTCATCAACTTTAATTACATCTCGACGGGGTAGTCGTCCGTTTCCAAAAAAAACTGATGCAAAGAAGTGACCCTTTCCCCCCATCAACAAGATCGATCAATGGTTGAAACGGACAGTGAGAAGAAAGATGGGCATCTGGAAGTCCTTTCAGCCGAAGAAAGTAATCCCGAAACATGGTACGAATCTCTGTTCCCGTTTAATTGAAGTGCTTGATGAAAGGAACTGATCGTATTGTTTATAATTTTTTTTTACTGCGAGATCATGAATGAAAACGATTTCAAGGTCGAAAATTTAAGCAATTTCGAAAGGTTTGCGTATGGTGGGAAACTGACGATTGCATAAATGGTATGACATCCGGACGTAGTGTATTTGTACGTCATTGCGACCATTGAAAAGTTTCGGATTTGAAAGAAATCATTTCGTTTTCTGTCCGTGTATTTAGTCTACATTCTGGTAGTGTGAACTAATCAATTTACAATTGGAAAAACTGGTGCAGACCTGTACTATTGTGTAATTGGCAGGTTCGTGCTATTACTGGGATTTTCAAATTCGTTTTGCAGTGACGCTCAATTAGTTGTTACTTTTTCTGCATTAGTGAGGAAGTCCTATTAGTTTTCGTTGTTTCCATCAGACTTCTCTTGACATTTTACTGTAGAGTCAATAATTTTTGCCTTTATAGCAAAAGTGCGCAACATACCTATTTCAATGCTTTGATGTGTGACGTTAGTTAACTTGAAAAAATTTAATCAATCGATGGAGAAAATTTTTATCAACGAAATGACTGAAACAAAGTATTAGTTGCAATAGGTTGAATTTAAATCTTTCAGCTACAAAATGGGTCTGTTTCAAATTTTTGCTGCAGCCACAAAGAGTGTTAATTCTAGTGCACGGAAAAAAAGACCGGTAGAATTTACCATCTGCACAGCTGATTTTGGAGTCTGCTATCAAGTATGGTAAATTTTACCATCGTATGGTAAATGTAACGTACCTTTTTGGGAAATTAAGATAAACTGTTGGTACATTTCACCACAAGGTACATTGCATTTACCATACTTGATAGACTCCAAAATTAGCCATACAGATGGTAAATTCTACCAGTCTTTTTTTTTCCCCTGTGTATAATCACTTGAAAGTAATATTGAAAGCACCAAAAAGTTCCAAAATTGACTCACAAAATCAGTAAATGTGTTTCATACAGGGTCTTCAAAAAGTCTTGGAACGCCCCTGTAACTTTTAGTTGATTGATATTTAAAAAATAAAATTTTTTCAGGTGGTATAGTATCATCATTATGCACCTTTGGGCATGATTTACATTTTTGGGAGCTCTTCAGGAGGGGCACCAGTTCTGATCCTGCCCATCTTTGACTGGATGAAAGAAAGGCCGCTACAGGTCCTTCTGAAGCGTTACGGTCCCGAGATGAGTTGTTGAACAACATGGCAAAAAATTATCCCGTTTTTCAAACGCGTGTAGTTATCGTAACTTTCAGTCCATTTTGCCGCGGTGTACATATGGCTTTTTAAACCTAAGAATTTACACTATCTGTGGAGGGAAAGGCCCATACAATGTTAGGTATGGTCATTCGAAAATCTCAACCATTCACAATGCAAATTTTTCATGAAGAGCTCACGAGTTGATTTTAGGACCTATTTCCAGAGCAAACCTGCCCGTTTTTGTTGAATAGTCAATTAGTTTTTATTACTTTCAGTTTTTATGTTCCGTTTTTTTTGTGTTTTAATCTGTGAGCTCTATTTACGTATCTTCCCAAAAATTTCAGTAGCTCCGTAAACTCCTCCCGGCGATTAAACGAAAAAAGCAAAAAAAGTACCAAAGTCCGTTTTTCGCACCCACCAGACGGAGGAAACGTGGTTCTCCCTGAAGCAGTATCATGAAAGAAAAAGACAGGAAAAAGAAAAAAAAAGGGCCCAAAAAGCAGCGATGAAGAAATCGGTCCTTTAGCTGAAGAAGACTTGCAAAAGTACTTCATTCTGACCAAGGTTCCAGATGTAGGAAAAATATACACTTGTATGGGATGTGAAAACCCTCTTGACATCTTCAAAAGCGGCTTGCAACCATACGAAATGTATAAAGAAATCGCGGATCGTTAGCGATGAGGAGGAATCTTCGTCATCCTCTGAATCAAGTGATCCGGAAACCCTCGGATACCAGGTATAGATCTTCTAAAGCTTTAAAAAAAATTCATCTGTTTTTTTTTTTTCTCCAAATCATAAATTGGAATTTTTTTAAATGCAGGAAACCAAGTGCATCGCTAATAACCTTTTTTCGTATAAAGGGGGAGGGGGGAAAAATTGGGGTTTACAAATGAGCTGTTGAATGCAGAAGGGGGTGTAACTCCATTTTTTTCCCAAAATTGAGAGAATGAGACTCCATGGCAAACCTTCGGAAATTTTCATCCGTCCAATATTGCCTGTTTTAATTTTTTTCTGAAAATCACAGGTAATCGGTAATTAGGTGTAAGATGACAACCTTGGAGAAGCAATCTAGACTGTCAGAACCTCTGCAGTGTTTTGATAAGATTTTGAGCCACTAATCATCAAAATTGAATGAGAGAAAGATGTGGAATTTTTGGACTTTTCAGCCATTAATGTGCTAGTACGAGTGAGATAAAGGTTACGTCTCACTCACACTCATTTTAACAGATAGTCAAAACTTTCGAGAACGTTGTTGGCTTTTTTAGAGTCCCTATATACTATGAGAGTTGCGCCAAGACTCTCAAAAAGAAGAAGCGGATCAATGGAGCCCCCCAAAAGGCAAAATGCAATTGGCGGTTGGCCATTTGCCTCTGCGCTGTTGCCGCTATTTCTCTACTAAGGTTCTGATTCTTGCCAATAACGGTCGTTATTGAATGAGATATTGCTCTCCATAGTAAAATTTAAGCATTGGAAAAATCAACGATCATTACCGCGGTTAGTGGTACAGTAAATATGTGATAAAAGCGAGTGCGTGAAAAGTAAACAAACCCTCCGCCATTTGCATTTGCCTCTTCGGGCTTCGGTGAGAGCCTAAATCTGAGAGCCAATCAGAAATGGATTCAGCAATGGCGCAACTCTCATAGTATATAGGGACTCTAGGCTTTATCTCTCCTTCTGTTTTGATGGTTGATGGCTCAAAAAACCCAAAGGAACTTTGTGGGGAACCTGACATTGTGAAAGTTGAAGTTTTGTCAACAATTTTTTATTTCAGTCAAAACCTTGACGGTTTCTAAAGAGCGCTACTATGTGGCAACTTTTAGAACTGTAGCACCTAGGAATCATGTTCATGTTATTTTCTTAATGCTCACTTTTCATCATATGAATTTGAAGGCTAAAATGTACTGTTACTTAATTTGTACCAAAGGTTACCTATACTTCAGCAGATATGTGATGCGTTTTTTTATTCTCCGGAGCGCGCATCGGTGCAGCTCCAGTGCACCGGAGTTGAAGACCGATGCACTGGAGCTGGAGCTCCGGAGCTTCAGCACGTGACTGGTGCTGCTCCAGACAGCTTCGGAGCAGCTCCGTAAACTCAGGGTTATTGCACCGGTGCAGATTCCGGAGTTTAAAAAAAATGCTTCAATCGCACTATCTAGAGTCTCTATACATGAAAGAGTCAAGACACGTGAACGGAAGTGGAGAAGAAGGGGTCTGAGGAGCCTGAAGGCTCGCCTCTTGTTTACAGTTTTCAGCAGCCAATCAGAGATGGAACCTCGTGTGGCGAGACTCTTTCATATATAGGGACTCTAGCACTAGCTATCTCGCCTTTGTTAAATTTTGTTGAGCGCCTTTATTGCTAAAAATCTTACGCTGGGTCAAGATTTGTTTACGTCTCGGTGAGCGAGAAACTGACTCTTGGGATTTTCGTTCTACAGAATGTAAACAAACCGTTGGCTAGTGTATGTGTTTTAGCAATGAATGCGCTCAACAAGATTTCAGCTGGCGCCGTAACTGAAGAATAGGTTATCTTAGGTTTTTACCCATAAAAAACTGAATATACCTGAGAGAACTCATTGATTTGTATGATTTGTATGAAGACAAATCAGTATCAGTATACAGTATCCTACTTATCAGTAACTTGAAAAGTGCATTTTTCTCAAAACCAGTTATTATTTATTTATTTATTTATTTATCACCTCTTTCCTATCCTTTGCTTTGAGAAAACTTTGATTATCTTTCCTACCCCTTCTTTTTTATGCAGTCCAGTCGTTCGCTGTAAAATATCAGCATAAGGAACCATGTGTTTTGGCGGCTGGACTTTACTTACTACTACCACTTATTTATTTATTTAAAATATCAGCATAACAAACCATGGTTTGGGCAGATGAACTTTACTATTACTGCAACTACTACTTCTGCTACTTATTTATTTATTAATGTATTTATTTATTAATTTATCAATTTATCAGTAGAGTATGTAGGAGCCAAAGGCTATGGTACAACCAGTGGCATAAGTCCTGCGTTGACGATTCAACGCAACCCGCATTGCAGGTAAAAACAATGCACTCTTTCCTTTCTTTTCTGTTTTTCTTTTCAAATGTGGAAAAAATTCGGTTGTGTATAATGTGGGTTGCGTCGAATCAACATTGCAGGACTCATGCCACTGCTTGTATTTATAAAAACAGTTTTTTTGAGGTTTTTTTTGAGCTAGACTATTTCTGCATCCAACTGCTCGCATTTGTTTGAAGCCATTCTGTTTTAATACACAAGGCAGGAGATCTGCAAACTCAAAATGTATGCTAATTGAAATTTTAGTCAAAAAGTATTTTTTTTTAAAAAAAAATGGCAATCTCCGTACAAGGGGCCCATAAAACGTGAACACTTGATTTGAGGAAGAGTGCATTAGCGTAAGTTTTCCTAAGCTGGTGTGCCCTGTTAGAAATCAACGTTTTGCTTGAGGTGTGCTTGTTTTTAGTAATGATCAGCCTTGTGATGAAATCTAGATTTTTTTCACAAGAGAACAGGCTCTATGTTCTGTAGGTTTCTATTCTGGAGATTATCTCACTTTCTCTGGAAGAAATCATTGTTTTAACTCTGAAATTATTTTATTATTTATATCTGATTATATTTGGTTTTATTGTTCCTTAAAGTGATTATTCGATAAAAGTGTCAAGTTTCAGCATTTAATTCAATCTCTCTCCTTGTTCAGAACTTAGTGTTAGCTTGAATTTTTTGTAATCAGAAGTCATCAGAAATCGGAACTTTTTAGGAATGTGATGTTTCTGCATTTTCTTTAATCTTGCTCCTCCATCAAAACTTTTGCGAGAGCAGTCATCCGTCAAGAGACGAATTTACTAGCATTGATTCGGAAAGCACCAAGTAGGGGGAGGGTGGGGGGGGGGGGGGGGTGTCTCTTATTTTTGAGATTTTCGAAAAGTTAACCTCCAGTTCTCTCAAACTGGCTATGAGGCATAAAAATCAAGAATATTGTCGAAAAAAAAAATTAAAATTTTTTTAGAGGTCTCTCAAGCGGCATAAAGGGCGTAAGTGCAAAATTTGCAGCTACAGCAATAGTATAGTCGATTTCTTATGGAAAATGCAATAATGCTGCCCTTTAGGGCGAAAATTTCGTCCGTTTGACCGTATCTTGAAGCGTTTAGCGGGAAAACGTCAATTAGAGAGGGCGCAATTGCAAGTTTTTCGCGCGCGAGGAGCTTAGCGGCGGCGCGCGGCCGGGTCAGCACGTTGACGATCGTCGCGTGCGCAGTTGGTAGGCAGATTGATAATGGATATTCTCTACATACGTGCAAAGGCGTATTGTGCGCTCTTTCTCACCTTATTTAGAAAATATTGTGTCAAATTATTAACTGGATACAATAGACCAGAAACCGAAAAATGCAATTTTAGTAGTAATCGTTGCCTTGTCTGTATTTCAAATGAACAAATAACTAAATTAATACCGTCGTCAAAAAACATAAAATCTCTTGAACTAAACGACTAAGGTAAACGCCCCAGTAGCCGACACCCCTGAAATGTACCAGTACCAGACACCGCTTTTCACTATGTGGAAAATATTAGTTTAGCGGCAATTTGGTGTTTTGCGTATTGATTTCGAATGTTTCACAGTTGAGGTCTCAGAAAAAACCACACAAAACACCAGTATTGCCACCAAACTAGTACTTTTTACAGTGTGAAAAATGGGAGTCGGGTACTACTGCAAGTCGGCTATCGGGGGGTTCACCTTAGAATAAACTAAATTGTCGCACAACTAAACAGGTTTGAAAAAAGAAATTTTAGCATTATAATTTTTTCAAGTCATGGACGGAAATTTTTCGGGACCGTTTCCCTGCATTTTTAGTGAAATGGGTTGCTACTTTCCAGTAAATCCTGAAAATCTTCTTCTTTGGTCGTTACTTTTTACTTTCTCGCTCTAATGAAATTAGAAAAATTGATAAAGTATTGCAACGGACGCCACAGACATTTTATGCATTTACCTCAAACTACATATATTTAAGAATTACTAAAATGCCATGGATAAATGTTCTTTAGGATAGTATTAGGCATGATGAGAGCCAATTATTTCATATAGTTATCATGATTGACTTACAAGGGGAGGCTCAGAAGTCGCCGCCTCCGATTTTGAAAACAATTGCACGAAAATGTAGCTAAAGTAAAACTATTAGACTCACGTGTTTCTCACTTTTTGCCAATGTGCCTTCCTAAAGCGTCAGGAATTTTTTGAAAGTTGTCGAAATACACATAAATATTCGGAACGCTCTCCGCTCGGGTTTTTACGTGAATTTCGGCAACTTTCAAAAATTCCTGACGCTTTAAGAAGGCCCATTGGCAAAAAGTGAGAAACACGGGTCTAATAGTTACCTACATTTTCGTGCAATGGTTTTAAAAATCGGAGGCGGCGATTTCTGAGCATCCCCTTGTTAGTCGCAGAGGGCCAAGTATCGAAACAAAATGCATCAAAAATCTCTGCGCCATTGCAACACTTTCTCAATTTTTCTAATTTCATTAGAGCGAGAAAGTAAAAAGTAACGACCAAAGAAGAAGATTTTCAGGATTTACTGGAAAGTAGCAACCCATTTCACTAAAATGTAGGGAACGGTCCCGAAAAATTTCCATCCATGACTTAAAAAAATTATAATGCTAAAATTTCTTTTTTCAAACCTGTTTAGTTGTGCGACAATTTAGTTTTTTCTAAGGTGAACCCCCGGTAGCCGACTTGCAGTAGTACCCAACACTATTTTTCACACTGAAACACCAAAATTGCCGCTAAACTAATTTTTCCACATAGTGAAAAGCGGGTGTCTGGTACTGGTACATTTCAGGGGTGTCGGCTACTGGGCGTTTACCTTAGTCGTTTTTGTTCAAGAGATTTTATGTTTTTTACGACGGTATTAAATTTTGTTTTTGTTCATTTTGAAATACAGAACAAGGCAACGATTACTACTAAAATTGCATTTTCGGTTTCTGTGTCCATTGTATCCAGTTAATAATTTGACACACATATTTTCTAAATAAGGTGAGAAAGAGCGCACAATACGCCTTTGCACGTATGTAGAGAATATCCATTATCAATCTGCCTACCAACTGCGCACGCGACGATCGTTCAACGTGCTGACCGGCCGCGCGCCGCCGCTAAGCTCCTCGCGCGCGCAAACTTGCAATTCGCCCTCTCTAATTGACGTTTTCCCCCTAAACGCTTCAAGATACGGTCAAACGGACGAAATTTTCGCCCTAAAGGGCAGCATTATTGCATTTTCCATAAGAAATCGACTATACTATTGCTGTAGTTGCAAATTTTGCACTTACGCCCTTTATGCCGCTTGAGAGACCTCTAAAAAAAATTTTAATTTTTTTTTCGACAATATTCTTGATTTTTATGCCTCATAGCACGGGTTTTAGAGAACTGGAGGTCAACTTTTCGAAAAACTCAAAATAAGAGACACCCTAGGGGGGGGGGTTTTGATGAATTGAGGTATTTTAAAGCGCTGTGCACCCGCAGCTGTGCTTTAAAACTCTAAAAGGCTGATAATCTGACATGGTCTGTTCTTTATATCTAGTTTTTTTATTGTTTTATCATTATTTTTTTTTCATCGTTTATTGTTTTTCATCCTTTTTTGGGATTTTTGTTATCTATCTGAGAGAAATTGGCAAGAAAATTTAAACATGACCGTTTCTGAAGAAAGGGCCCCTAAAACAACGGGGTGCTCTGTCTAATTAGAGCTCTTTCAGAAGTG
>VMOF01000371.1:73990-97502 GCA_011764245.1 Trialeurodes vaporariorum
TAGGGGTTAAAGTCACGTGATGGCCGCCTCTGCTATCCTTTTCGAACACAAGTGTTCAAATGATCCACCTATGGCTAGAGGTTTTGTCTGTTGTTTTATTGAATTCGCGAGATATAGTGTGCACCTAATCTATGATGCCCATAATTTTTTTTGCATTTAAATCTTTCCTTATGGATTTTAAGGCGCCAGTGTAAAAGTTTTCGCTAAACTTTTAAATGCAGACTTGACGTAGCTTGACGTTTTTTTGTAACGTACTATCAGTCAATTAAAGATTGGGACTAAAATATGCGGCTCGAAATGCGCCCGCCCGCTTATCTGACTCGATTTGCTCAGAATCTAGAGCGGTGTTGCCATTCCCAAATAAATGTGCGAAAAAGCCGAATCAATTGAGGTGGGCTAAACTGAACAGTTACAGGGGGAGATAAAACGCCCCTGCAAACCTTCTCGCATGAGGACCCAATTCTCCGCCGCTCGCCGCCGCGCCGCCCGCAGCCGCGTCCATTCACTAAAATCTTATTCTCTCACAATCAGTTCATCGAGATTCGGTGGTCGCCGGTCGGTTCTCTCTCCGCTACCTTCTTCCCCCTTCCTATTGGCCCTGTCTCATTTTATCACTCATGCCACTTTTCGTTCGACACTTCACATTTCAAACGTTTTCCTCCGGCCCATGTTTCTTTCACCATTTGCCTAAGAATGAATGCAGAGCTTCCCGAATAAGAGCATATTGTAAAAATCTTGGATTTAGGCGTCTCGTCTGGCCGTCTGTAGAAAAAATTTTCTCGCTGGCGGGAGGGGGGATTTAAATGCATTTCCAGCTGATTTTCTCTAAGTCCCTATTTGTAGAGAGTTAAGACAAGACAGGGGCGGATCCAGAAAAGTCTCAAAGGATGGGCCATTTTTGTAACGTGAAGGGGGGGGGGCCCCCCTTTAAAAAAAATTTGAAAATTTTAGCTTCCCTAAAGCCAATTTGAGGCATCTTTTAACGGTTCACTCATCATTTTTATACTACCTCATTTCAATTTTTTAGTAAAAGGGGAAAAGTGTAAAATTTTGGGAACGGCTGATATTTTACATCATTGACCTCTCAATCAACACAAAACTATTTAATCAGAAACCCCCCCCCTTCCAACTCCCCCAATTATCTTGTTCTTATGAGCTCGAGTAAACTTTTCCTTCCTCCTCACTAGGTTTGCTCCCGGCTCCCACTTTTCATTCAAATTTTGGAATGCCAGCTACCTATATTGTTTGCATTTTCGTAGAAAATGAATGTCTAGTGAATGAAATTAAGACCCTATTCCCCCCCCCCCCCTCAAAACCTAGTATAATATACCTAGGGGTTACTTAAAGGATTTGTTTTTCTCTTCTCCTTTTCTTTTGCTTTTCCCTCTCTTTCTCTTCCTCTAACTGTTTTTTTTTTTTTAGGCCCAAAGGGGGGGGAGGGGGGGCATGCCGCCGTGGCCCCCCCTCTGGATCCGCCCATGAGACAAGAAGGTAGTCAACTTCTGATAGGTCGATGAATTTTAGGCTCTACGGACGCCGCCATTGGATGCGATTTTGCACTTTTGTTTTGTTTACCAACGGTTTTTTACAGAAAAAAGAGTTAATTTGCGATGAATCTGTTAATTTTAATAATGAATGTCAATAAGAATGTCTAAAAATCTCAAAAGAATCATTAAAAGCGTTAATACATGTTGATCAACAAAAGGAGGGAAAGATTACATCGTTACAAACTTAGCGGAACTGTAATCTTTGCAGTGGAGCAAAACACAACAACGGCCTCAACATAATGTAAAAAAATGTGCAAAATCGCATCCAATGGCGGCGCCCATGATTTCACTTGTCTTAACTCTCTACATATAGGGGCTCTGATTTTCTCTAGAGTCCCTCATACCAGAGCTGCCGTTTTGCGCATAATTAATTTATTTTTCAATTCACCGATGATTCCACCCGTTGAAAAAAGATTAAAAGTTCAGTTTAGTGTATGAGATGGTAATGCACGAATATATTCGTAGTCGCATCTGTAATTTTTCCTCGACCGGTGGGGTCGTCGATGATTTTAAAAAAACTTGCGGATATTTTAATTAATTTACGGCGTTTCCACCGATTGAAAAAATATTACGGATCCAAGTATTTTTGTGCAGTGCAGTCATACACTGCACTGAACTGTGTAATCTTTTTTCAACTGGTGGAATCATCGGTAAATTGAAAATTGTCTTTAAATTTAAACGAAAAACGGCAGCTCTGCCTCATATTCAGGGACTCTAATTTTCTCTTAGTTCGATTTACTCTAAATTTTTTATATGCCAAGGGGTGTGGGGGGGGGGGTGTTTCACGGGGGGTCTCTTTGGACTTCCATGATCTTGAATAATGCAGATTCTCATTTCTTCAGAAGGTAATGAAAGATGGGGGGTATATCGATTGCAATTAATTATTGTAAAGTAACACATCTAGCCCTCGCGAACGGGGGGGCGATCTGGGGAATTACGCCCCCGGTGACCCCATTTTCCTTTCTCTTCCCTTTCCCTCCCTTCTCCCTCTTTTCCCCTTTTTTGGGTGAACGGGGGGGAGGGGGGTCACCCCCCCCTTTTCCCCCGGGATTCGCCAATGATTGTCGTAGTAAGCGCCGAAACCCTTTTTTTTTTTAAATGATTTAACTCATTTGAGACTAATAATAAAGCTTATACTTTTAGAGGCAGCTTTTGAGGGGGGGGGGGTCTTGCCTCGGGTGGCATTATGTTATGATCTATAATCTTTGACAAACGGGGGTTTTTCGATTTCTTTCATCGATCACTTTTCAAAAGTAATCGAGGTGGATTTCAGCCTTAATCAGGTGTTCCGATTTCATTGAACTTATGAAAATTCAATATACAATCAATGTAATTCATCAAAACACGATTAGTTCCTTTGAATTCAGCACCCCTAAAAAAAATCCCCCCCAACCCCTATCTAAGAGGTTTGAAAATCAACCCAGATGTGAGGAAGCTATTACCATTTACCTTGCCCACCTCTGCTTTAAAACCCCCCCCCTAGGGTGATTCTTATTTTTCAAAAATGAGTATTTTTTGGGGCGAACGGTCGATTTTTTGTTCTTTGTGGTCTAAAAAATCGACCCATAACAAGCATTTTGAAAAAAAATTGACCCTAAGTGGCCCCCCATCGGGGAAAAAGGGCGTAAGTACAAAATATGAATTTTTTGGGGGTTTCAATAGTCAATTATGGTGTAAAAAAGCCACTTTTTGCCCTTTAAGGGCTGAAATTTTCACTATTTTTGGCTTATCTGCAGTCCTAATGCCACAAAAGTCCATTTTTAAAATATGCGTAAAAAGCTCTCGCCGCGCTTTAGTCCAGGCAATGGGTGATTATTGGAAGAACAAAGTCCCCTCAAAGATTTTTGGGCTTAATAGCTTCGTCTTGGTGTCAGTAATGACCACCTAAAAGTCCCCATGCCTAGGTGCTGTGCTAAATTCAGGAGAGGGGGGGAGGGGGAAAGGGCCCCCAAAAACGATTATTTCGATATATATCGAAAACGATGCAAGATATCAAAAAAATTTATGCATGTTTTTTGTTTCTGAGGTAATTTCCAACAAGAAAGGTCCTCTGTGTTTTTTCGCTCTGACGACGTCTAAGCTCTCAAAAACACGCTTAAAGTTTTCGGCGATTTTCAGGAAAATTGATACCTACCCCGTGGCAACGCTCATTTAACCAAACGTTATTTTTTAAAGATTTCGATCGCCTTACCGTATAGCATTTAGAGTGCTCCGATTTTTTTAAAATTAGGTTTTTTCCAAAAAAATTTTTTTCAAAATGCTTGTTATGGGTCGATTTTTTAGACCACAAAGAACAAAAAATCGACCGTTGGCACCAAAAATACTCATTTTTGAAAAATAAGAATCACCCTACCCTCCCCCCTCCCTAAAGTTGATTAATGGGTTCTGGTGAATATTTATGCAAGTAGGAGAAAGAAATGCTTTGTTAGAGGGGCGAATACGATTTAGTAAGGTAGAAGACGAGATTTCCTGTCAACAATTGACAGTTTAAAAACAAAGGAGAAAACTAAACTGGGTCATGAATTTGAGGCGGGAAAAAATTATGTCCTGATAAAACTGCAACCTTAAAAATTAAAAAAATATTCTCCATGAAAAATTTGAGTAAAAGTTTTACGAAAGGCAATGCTAATTTCTACTCCATAGTCCACCTGCATTTTAATTTCGTTTGTTTTTATCATTTATGACCCAAAATGTCCTTCGGTAACATGTCTTAGAGGAGTTTTTGATATTAAATGTAAGCGCTTGACTTAAACTTAAAAACTCAAATGAGCTTTGAAACCAATGGATCAAAGCAAAAGAAAAAAAAATGGATAAACTTTTTTTTCCGCTGAAATCACTTCCCATCCATGCTTCAAAACGTGAAAATTTTATTGCTGTCCCTTCGCAGAAATTCTATCTCATTGTTAATTTGCCTTCGGTCCAGATGATCAACAGCACTTGAAGTATGAAAAGAAGGTATCAAAAGCTAAACCCTTGATGAGTAAAAAGTTATTTTTGGTAGTACTGGTGAGGCTAATTTTTTAATCGGAACAAACCGGAATTTTTTAATCGGAACAACGGAACACTCCCGTTTTTTTATTGCGGTTAGCCAACGCGGTTCGAGTGTTCCATCAAAACAGAATGGAACACTAACCATGCCAACGAGCAACGAGTCGATCCACCGATCAAGCGCAGTTTATTGCGTTCTACTGAGATATAACTTTAAACCCGTAATTTTCGCTGTAATCCTGGGTTTCTTGACCTGGTTTTTTTTAACGAGTCCCAAAACGATGATCAAAGTCCAGTATTTTGTCGCTATGATAGTATTTTTTTCCGTGTGATGTCGGGGGGGGGGGGGGGAGGTTACTAGAAGGGAACCAACGAGAGGGGAGATGGGTGGCGGCGAGCGTGTCTGCCCCGGAAACCCTTAAAAGTAGCCCTTACTTGATAGAAAATTGCCAAAATATTCTTTCAAAGACACTACAAATTTCAAAATCTAGAGGGGTGATCTCCTCCCTCCCCAGGAAATCTTCTGGATCCGCCACAATTGCTGCTCCAAATTAAATTCTGAATGATACTTTGAACGTCTCTGATAATTAAAAAAGTTTCCCGGGCAACAGATCATAATGTGTCAACAGTCATCAGCCTAATGAAAGATCCACATAATTTTTCTGAAGAGCGAGGGGGGGGGGCACGTTTTAGAAATGGCAATTTTTAGCGTCCAAAAAGCATTACAAGATCATTATACGATGGAAAAGGGCAATTTTTAACGTTTTTTGAGAATGGGGAAGGGGGGAAGCACATGCCCTCGTGCCTCCTGGATCCACGCAATATCATCATCGATGGAAGCGCAACCCAAAAAAGTCTTTCTATAGTCTTAAGGGAGGATTTGTCCCAAAAACTGTCGGCACTGACTCAATGATATTTGTGTTGTGGAGGAGGGGGGCCATCATCGCTGAAAACCAATTTTTACAACAAACGAGTAACGAGTCACTGAAAGTCTATTGAATGAAAAGAAGAAATAATGAGTTGAACTGACAATGAGAGTTGAAGCAGCGTGGAAGGAGTAGGGGAGGGGGAGGAGGGGTTGACGACAGTGGGACTGTGTCGTTTGGACACGATGGCCAGCTTTTAGGTGAAACTGCCGAAACTGCACTGGTCGGAAAAGAGACGGCGCAGATCGGAGAAGGATAGCCGCTCTCGACGAGGCACGCTTATCTGCTCGCTCATATTTGTTATGAGTGAAGGCCCTGCGGTTTATATTCCACTCCCCTCCATAAAGTAAGTAAAGATAGAGGCCCCACTCTATCGAGATCGCTGGGGACACTGTTTTGTAGTTGCGACCGCGCTCATACGCAGCGCCACCAGTAGCGATTTCACGTGAGAACCGAGAAGGCTGGAGACCGAGGAGAAAACCGACCGACGACGTCGGCTCCGATTCAAAACTACCTGACTACCGCAGGCCTGCTGGGACAACGTTAGGAGCGGGGAATCTTCATTCACCCCTTATCATATTATTGTGTTACTATCGTCTGCGAATAACAATAGAGGTTCACGTGACAAGTGTGGGCCCTTTCATAATAGCTGCGTTTTTCCCTCGTGAACTATAAACTCGTTTGAAATGAAACTACTCGGTCAACTGGCGACGATTTTAACCAGGGGCGTCATTTCAAGTTCGGCTTGGGGGGGGGAAATTTTATTTTTTTTGCTCATCATTATAATTTTCGGCTTGGAGGGGGCATAAAATCGGATAACTTTTTTTTCTTTTTGCTCATCAATATAATTTTAGAGCCAAAGAGCCGTCTTTTGGGGGAAAAAATCGGATGACTTTTTTTCTTTGCTCATCAATATAATTCGTGCCAGTTTTTGAGCCTGACTTCAAATCCTTGGGGGGGGGGTGCCCCCCCCCCCCCATGACGCCCATGATTTTAACACAGCCATATTTTGGCATCTCTTAAGTCAACACATTTTCTTCTTTTTTTTTTTTCTTTTTTTAAATTTTCGGAAGGTCTTACTATTGCAGTTCGGTCACCTGATTTTAACGAAAGGAAAACATTGCTGGAAAGCAATAATTTTATAATAATCGTTTCTTTGGATGTAATAAAAAACAGGGGCGCACGGAAGGGGTGGTTAGGGTTAACCCCCCCCCAGCCCTAGAAAAACAAAAAAAGGAGGGAGAGAGAGAGAGAGAGAGAAAGAGAAAGAGACAGAGAGAGAGAGAGAGGATGTGGCTCCTTCACAAATAGAAGAAAGAGAAAGAAAAATATCGTGATCAGCTGGGAAGGGGTTCACGCCTTCACGGTGAGCAAATTCCATACTGTCCGCATTTGCTTAACAGTTATTCACTATGGCGGGGGGGGATAAAATCTAACCCCTCGGTGAACCCCCTCCGTGAATATTCCATGGCTCATTCATCCAAATTCCTTTTGGCTCTTATCCCTCCAATTACCATGAGTCAAGAGCAACAATTTCATGCAGGCAAAATCGAAAATATATTTAAACATTTCAATTTTACCGTAATGAAAGTACCGTAAAATTCAATTTAAAGGTAAGGGAAATTGAAATTTTTTACCGGGGGATGGCCCCCGGACCATACGGAGGGTATTCCATCCCCCCCAGACTCCCCCGGAGTTTGAGGCGTACCAAAATCCCCCCCCCCCCCAAGAAAAATTTTCTCGGTGCGCCACTGTAAGGAAACACCGCCTATAAGTTTGCAGCATTGTTTCGAAACGTCTGAAGCGGCCATCTCGGTTTTCCCGACTTGAAATCGAAATTTTGTCGGTTTTTTGCCCATACCTCCGCGTATTATGGTTTTATGACGAATCTATCTGGTTGTCCGTGGTTGGTAAATTTGCTGCAAGAAAGGTATCAATTTTCTTAAAAAATTTGGGTTTTTTCCGGAGTTATGAGCGGTGCGAAAAACGGGACTTCCTAAATGTTCCTCGAATACCCGTGCTATTGGCCACAGAGAACACATGCGGATATACTACATTGTCCCCTAATAAAGACACTTTTGCTGAAGACAATGTAAGGGTCGATTCAAATGGGGGAAATTATAAAAAATATCGATGGTAACACTAATATTTTACGCAATTGAGGCGGTAGCTAGAAGAAGGGCCCATAGGTAAAAATCAAGTTTTGAGAAAAACAGCTTTAAAGTTTTCATTGGTAAAAAAAAAAAAAAAAAACCATTTTAAAGAATAATTTGACAAAAACTGTGGCTGATCCTCATCGTACATTTCCTACGTAACAACTTAAGTCTCATAGGATTCAACAAATTACAAAAAATTGGTCGCACAGTGGGAAAAACCAGGGGTGTGTTATGGGCCTTTATTCTAGAGAACACACTTTTCCAATATAAAGTAATATTTTTTCCTTTCTTATTCACAGGATGGGCATGGATTTAAGAGCTATTTGCCTAGAATAAACTATTCTATGTAAAAGGCAATGCCTTTTGAAGATATTTGCACATTTTAAGCAAAAATAGTGGAAAACCGTTCGATTAAATTTCGGTTACTTATCGAGAAAGCTTATCCTTGTTTTTGGATCAGAGCAGTGGTGCACCGTGCAATTCGCCAATGTTGCGCTGTATTCATTTAAACCCATGCAAAAAGTCGAATGCATGGTTCGATCTTTTTCATGGGTGTAAATGAACGACCTGCAACGTTGCCAAATTGCACGCTACGCCACCACGTATAATCATCCTATAACTTCAGATAATCCAAGGAAAATGCCTCCAAATTCCACGGAAAGGTCAATTTTACACAAATTCCGACGTTGGGGGTGGGGCGGGGGCTGCCCCCCCTCTTACGCACCTAGTGTGTTTACATCTTAATACCAGTCAATATGCTTACTCAGCTCCTTCAGATTACGTTAACAAGCGACGCTGCATCAACATTTTCATTGTGACTCTCAAACTCTTGACGAAAACACGGAAAATACGAGACGCGTCGTTTTTTCTAATAACGGCCTAGCCCCATACTTTCCTCAAATTGCTCTCCTGCACAGAAAACTTCATATTTTTTCACGAAATTTTCAGGATAGCTATTTGAGGGTATGAAAAATCGATTTAAGCGTTCTCCGGAAAAAGGGCCCATACGCATATGGGCCTTTCTTCTAACTACCGCCTCAATTCACTCATAAACTCATGAAATTCTTTAAAACGAAGGGTATTTGCGTTGGCTCTCTCCTTGCACCATCAGTTTCAAAATAAAGCAATATATCGTCCTCTCCATCATCCCCCTCGCCTCACTCGGTCGCTCAAAGGTAACCTTACATATACTGAGGAGTTAATAGAACAGCTACTTTGAGTCATACCTAACGCAGTGATACCATTATCTTTCGCGACTTCAGTTATAAGCAGTGTTGCCAGATTGGGGTGAAAAAGCCGTACGTTTCACATTGATTTGAATGGGAACGACACGGCTTTTTACCCTCGATCTGGCAACACTGGTTATAAGCGGTAGCCAGTGACGTACGCTGATATTTTTGTTGGTAGGGGCTTGCTCTAATGAGCGCTTGGCTGACAATTATTCATTTCTCCCCCTTCATCCCCCCAGAGCCTGAAATTCTGGGGGGGGGGGGGTCACCTTTTGGTCAGTTAAAAACTGAAGGTACCATTGCCAAGATAAAAACGGACCAATAACTCTTTTATCCGCGTAAAACAACGAGGGACCTCTTCGTTTGTTAATAAATGTGCGAAAACGCATCCAATGGCGGCGCCCATAGAGCCTAAGCCTAAAACGCATGACCAATTAGTAGTTGACTATTCTCTTGTCTTAACTCTCCAATTATTCGAGCCATTGAAGAAGCCTCACAGAAAGGTCATTAAGACACGCATTGGCGGATCCAGACCTGGCGATCGGGGTTGGGGGGTAATTCGGGATTTTCGGTCCCGCACGTAACCCCATTTCCCTTTATTCCCTCTTTCTTTCCCCCTCTCTCCCTTTTTGTGGCCAGACGGGGGGGGGTGGGGGGATCACCACTTTCCCCTCTGTCTCCGCAAATGAAGTCACGTGTGGCGGTGGTGGTGTATATTATATAAGTATCTGTACTAGCTATATGGTCTGATAGATCCTGATACAGTAACCCCAGGGGCCAGGACCCATACCATTTCACGACATAAATCTACAATTTCGTTCCAATTTAAAGGTAATTCTTGATTCGAATTAAACAAGAAGGAACATTTTCTGAAGTTAAATTCTGTTTCTTATTTCTTAAACTGATGCGTTGCGCATGATTGCCCAATGAGAGGTATATAAGGTTACAATTCAGACACTGTGAGGAAACCTCCTTCAAAATGCCTTGACAAAATGCCTTGATATTTCCCATGTAATAGCCTGTGCGTAGAAGAATGCATCAGAACATCATTGCATCAGTCCAGTGGCGTACGCAGGATCTTTTTTGGGTGTGGTTTGCACTCTTAAGCGCTAAAAATTGGAGGTCTCAGTCCCCCCCCCCTCCGGGTGCACCACTGGTTCTCATATCCATACACACGGGGTAAACGGGGAAATGTCAAGGTCTCAAGACGGTGCAATCTTTAAGGGTTTTTCCCCCCTGACAGTCTCTGAATGTCATCCAAAAACTTCGGATGTGTCGTACATTGAACTCTTAAAGTGACCGTTGCACGCAATGACGTCATTTTAAGTTGCGTTTGCGGAAGCGGCAAAAGTATATTTCACGTTTTTCGTCTTCAATCTCACTGAGCCATTACATTCAAAAATGTATGGCCAGTGGCGTAATCTTAGGGGGGCATGGCCTTTTTGCCCCTCCAATATTTGCGAAGAGGGGGCAAAGTATCATTTTGCCCCCCCCCCCCCCAATAATTTGATGAAAAAGAGGGAGGGAGAAAAGAAAAGACAAAAAAATGTACAAAAATAAAGAAAGAAAGGAATAATTACAGGAACCAAGAAGCAAAAAATGGCAAGAATAAGTGGCTCTATTTTACCCTGCGATACTGCGCCTGAAGTAAATCTAAAGTGAAAAAATCCTCTGTTGTCAATGAAATAAAGAAAATATACATTAAGTAAGTCTACTAACTTCTGTTCTGTCGGTTGGTTATTTTTGAAAGATTCTATTGCTTAAAGCATGGGCGCCCGCAGAAAAATTTCCAAGGGGGGGCAAAATTTTTGAACTACAACGGAAGGTCTAGGGGGGACCCCCCCCCGTGTAAAAAGGGAAAACTTTTTTTTCACTCAAATAGTGTACAATTATTAACCCATTTTAGGTGTATCAAATCATAATAACAATTTTGACGTGTTTGATATAATGGATAAAGGGATGATAGATGATAACGATAGTAAAAAAAAATATATAATTTATTATTCCTTGCAAAAAATTAGTTAAAATTACAATATAAACTAGTAATGAAGTTTCTCAACTATTACTCCTTTGATTAACTGTAATTTTAATTTCATTTTCATTTTTCCTTTCATTTTTCATAGTGAAATTTTGACTTTTTTGAATTCCGGGGGGGGGGGCAAGTGCCCCCTCTTGCCCCCCCCCCTCCGGGCGCCCATGGCTTAAAGTATAGACTAAGAGAACCTTAATGTTCAAATTTTTCCGTGGGAATACCCCCTGATCCTCTATTACTGGAAAGCCCCCCCCTCTCAGATTCCCTAAAGTATTGGACTGTATTTGCTACCCTCTCCCCTCAAAAATAATCTCAAATTTTACGCCACTTAGCGGAACATTACATTTACTGCAGTTTCAAATTTCCTGAAGACTTCTAACCTTGAGGAATAGTTTCCCAAAGTCTAGAAATATCAGCTTCATCAATGAGCTGAAAGTCTAAACTAAAAAATTCCCTTTTTGCCTGAGAAATGAAGAAAATAAACGTAAAATCTATCTTTAATTTTTTTTTAAATTTGGTGGCATTTTTATGCGATAACATTGCTTAAAATATCGTCTGAGAGAGCCTGAATTTTCTAATTTTTCAGGGGGAGGACCCCCGAACCCCCCCTAGTGCATCTCTCAAAAGTTGGTTTGCCCCCCCCCCCAAAAAATCCCAAGTTTACGCCACTGTGTATGGCCCAAAAAACTTAGATCATCAGTAAACTACGGCTAAAAAACATTGCCAAAATTAAAAGTCAATTCATTCGATGGTTGCATCACTTGAGATCCTGAAATGAATATGAATAAATCGACACAATTGTTGGGGAAAACGGCGAAAATGCTTTTCGGCCTCTTAGCCGGTTGTAAATCAGAGACCCGTCAAACCCGAGTCTATTGTTGTCAGTTGTGAGGTCGAGAGCCGCGCGCAAACGAAAGGCGACCGAGGGAACGTCGATCCTCTCAGAACGGTTAACACGTGTACACACACATATTCAAGACTACGCACGCACACACGGCCATTTACTTTGCTTTTGCTTTGAGGGTTGCATACCCGAACCGTGCGCGGCACTCACTTGAGGACGGCTCATTTTAGTTGCGACCGCGCTCACTCACTGCGCTACGATCGCTTCTCAAAACAGTGTCCCCAGCAAATGCGGCAGAGTGGTTTCTCTATCTCTTGTTACTTTATGCTCCCCTCGCTACCCCACCCTTATCGCTCACCGTTAGCACAAGCTGGCAACACTGCTGCGAATTCCGAGAGTTTCTCCCCTTATCGCTAATTCCTCAAGCGCCGAGTGTCCGAGCCCAAATAGTTTAGTCCCAATCTTTAATTGACTGATAGTACATATACGGACGATGCGCGTTCGCCTCGCTCAGTTCCAATTTTTGAAAATTCATAACTCGAAAACGAGAAGGCGTTAGAGAAAAACCTTTTTACAGAAGTCATATTGAGACTAACTCAAGCATCCTGCGAAGTTTGATCAAAATCCGTGAGGAGCATCTCGTAGCCTCCCCTTGGGAGTCTCATCGATAAACTAACTTTAAAAATGAGTTTCGCAAATGAAAATAAAATTACAGTAATAATACAGCACACCATTATTGTTTGGACTGTATGACCCATTATGCCAACATTGCCAACCTCTTGGCCAACCTCTAAAACTTTGGTTATGTTTATAATAATAATGTTGCTTTTGGATATTAGCACGTGACTTGATATAAGTTCACGATCCGCTCATAGAGTGAGCCACAAATCACACGCTTCTACAGTGACTAGATAAACCACAGTGTGGTCAATTGCTACGCATCCAAGCCGACCTTACCGCCCATAAGAACGCGTGTAAAACATCCGAGTTTCAAAAAATCGTTAAAAAAATAAATCTCGAACCAAATTTGAAAAATAAGGTCTCTATCGAAAGCTTAAAGCGTCAAGACTATGAAACTGAGCTTTAAACTCCAACTTTAGCCCTTATTTTGCCATAATCACTGAATGTAGGGATCCTTTTGTCTCAGCCGTCAGCGGCCAGTTTGTTTACATTCTCTGAACTCCTCTCCGGTCACATCCGCTCGTTCTTATTTTTTGAAAATCAGGTATTTTACAGGCGTTCTTATTGGCGGACGAGGCCGCTTGGGTGCGTAAACGCCAGCAATTCAGCAACACGACAAAAATGACCACACTGTGGTTTATCTAGTCACTGTACTACACGCTTCACTCTTGTAGAGCTTTTGCTGTCGTCCCTTTTACCTGCCTCACAATAATTTTGGTACAGTGAGGTATTCTAGGACGTGCTTTTGAGGCAACACGGGGGCGTTGCAGTGGTGCGCCAAGGGGGGGGGTGTTCCCTTTCCTCGGGCGGCAATATTAGGGTGAATAAGGAAAAAATAAAAAAAAGGGTTATCACTAGCAGTGTATTCCCAAAGGCGGTAAAATCAGTGGGTACAAGCATAAAAAACAGTCTTCAATTTCACAATTTTTATGGGCGGTCAAATTGCAATCTTGCTCCCCCTCTCCTACCCCTCCGGAAACCTCGACACGCCCCTGGGAGGCAGCCATGATTTTATTGATGAAAATCTCTTACCGACAATTTCACACGGGCAAGTTTGTTTGCCTCGTTTTTTTTAACATGAAAAGCTAAACAAAAATAAAAAAAAAACAGATCCACCTGTAATTGGTTTTAAACGAAAGTGCTAGTGTTTCAGAGTGGCTCTGTAGGCACAAAATTCTATGTAACTGTTTTGTAAAGAATTTTACGCCATCAAAAACTGACACCTGACAGAAACAAGCGAAATTTACTCACCTGGACAGTTGTACTAGAATTATGTGTCCAGATAACCACTCTGAAACACTTGCATTTTTGTTTAAACCAATTTCCTCCGAATTAATCATAATTTTGGATGCGTGAGGTTGAAACAAACGAGGGCAAGCAAGCTAGAATCAATCTAATGGTTTGTTTATTTTCTTACCTATTATACATTTTATTTTGCATGCGCGCTGGCAGAAAAGGGGCAGACCGACCACCCCCCCCCCCCCCCGAAGAATTTGGAAAAAACCGGGTTCCGAGCCAATTTCTCATTCCGCCCCCGCCCCGTAAGAAAGTTTCCGCAGAGCCCACGTCTCTTCGAATTGTGAGAAACAAAACCCTTTAATTTCTCAGTGCGTGACATTTTGGGCTTTTTCGTACGGAGACCAAAAATGTTGGTCCCTGGATACACCATACATGGTCCGCTAGATGTGTCTCGATCAATCAGAGGCGAGGCCTCATCAAGGTCCACATGGATCTAAATCCTCTTCAAAAATCATGGCGTAATATTAGATGGAAAAATCTTTGATATGCCCTTAAAACCCAAAACCCCATGGGTTTAAGGAAAAACCGCCGTCAAGTCTTAACACTAATTGTTTTCACTAAAAAAAAAAATAAAATAAAATAAAAAAAATAAAAAAAAATAAAAGGCAATTTTTCATCGCTGAAATACTTATGATATCTGCTGCGATCAAGTCTCTGGTGTATTTTGATTTTACCTCTTAAAATCGAAGTGCCCATTCAATTTCTCGCCAAAATAAGGATGATATCAACACAGCGATCAAGTCAGTTTAGGTGCGTGTTGTCTCCTAAAATTAGCCTGACACATATGTACAGCTAAAACCCCTTCAATAATATCGATGCAACTGCACCAGCTTTACTTACTTTTGATTACTTACCGCATGTTTTGACTTTGATTAGCGGCCAATTAGGCTTGGTAAAAAGAATACTGCTTCTGGCACCAGTTCACTCCGATATTTTATAGGGCAGACAAGGTTCATGGCTCCTTTGACTCCGGGTGTTTTGGCCGAAAAAATTTTTCTACAAAAATTTTTTAAGAAAAAAAAAGACTTGAGCCGGCATTTTTTTGCTGCCTTGTAGAAAGTATCCTCTTTCGTGGATTGTTTCATTCACCTGCTCCATTAAAAAAGTAAACACATAATTTCCCAGCCGACCAATAAAAATCAGAAAAGAATAAGAAATAAGCGGTCTCCTAAAGAAGAACGTATTTTTCTTCTTTTCCTAAGTTTTAACTTTCAAAACCACTGATGGTGAATAGTTTTAAAGATGAGCTCATCTATGACTCAAAAAATGTTCCTTACTAAGCTTTGAGCCCTTTACATAAAAAATTCACCGTGAATAGAAAGAGGAGACATCTAATAAGTGGGCAGTTCCAAAGGTATTAGCTCTTGTAAATCCTCATTCAATTAATTGCCCCAATATTTCAACCTCAGACCAGTGGAGATTTCAAGAAAATGGGAGTAAAAAAATGCCGGCTCAAGTCTTTTTTTTTCTTAAAAAATTTTTGTAGAAAATTTTCTCGGCCAAACACCCGGAGTCAAAGGAGCCATGAACCTTGTCTGCCCTATAAAATATCGGAGTGAACTGGTGCCAGAAGCAGTATTCTTTTTACCAAGCCTAATTGGCCGCTAATCAAAGTCAATACATGCGGTAAGTAATCAAAAGTAAGTAAAGCTGGTGCAGTTGCATCGATATTATTGAAGGGGTTTTAGCTGTACATATGTGTCAGGCTAATTTTAGGAGACAACACGCACCTAAACTGACTTGATCGCTGTGTTGATATCATCCTTATTTTGGCGAGAAATTGAATGGGCACTTCGATTTTAAGAGGTAAATCAAAATACACCAGAGACTTGATCGCAGCAGATATCATAAGTATTTCAGCGATGAAAAATTGCCTTTTTATTTTTTTTTATTTTTTTTATTTTATTTTATTTTTTTTTTTAGTGAAAACAATTAGTGTTAAGACTTGACGGCGGTTTTTCCTTAAACCCATGGGGTTTTGGGTTTTTATATATATATATACAATTTTCAACGAGTGGCATTTTCTCACTCAGGGGACCATGAAACGTGCTCATTTGATAAAATTTCCCGAAAAATCCAACATCGCACCCTCCGCAATAAGTAGATTCATGGAATCTACTTTAAAAAAAAAAAAAAAAAAAAAAAAATCACTGTGCTGATGTTTGTCGAATATAGCCGACATTAGATTGGAATTGCAAGTATTATCTTTTTATCGAATATGTTCGAAATTATTTTAAAAAGGGTCTATGTTATAAATCAGGGATTCCCAGCCGGAGCCACAGTTAAAGGTTGAAATTTGCATCTCACCTCGCGGGAAAACAATGAATACTACTTTTAGACCTGTTTACCATCCGATAACTAATTCGCAAGTTATTTCGGCGCAGAATGATTTCACTCTCAAACTCAATAAACGCTTTTATTTGCGAGAGCGTAATGGTGGCAAAGGGCAGTAATAATGGGAGATTCCTATCTTAATTTTGTCACTCTCTCTATGCTGACAAGGATGATTCACAGAGTAATTAGTCATCAGAGTATAGTGATCCACATCCGATGAATGGCACCGCGACACCTAGTGACACCGGTGTCAAATGAAAGTCGTCTCTTATTGGTCACTTCTTGATAAAGTTATACAGTATTGTTAGATGGGAATCTCCCATTGTTATTACCCTCAGCCACCATTACGCCCGCGCAAATAAAAGCGTTTATCGAGTTTAGGAGTGGATTTCGGAAGTTAATAGTGGCGCCATCGTTATTTTTGGAGGTTTTTATACTAGGAGCGACTATCGAATCGCTTAAAGCAAATGGGGCTGTGTGCAACAGCCTCATTGTGACTCTTGTTTACTCTTTGGTGCTATCACTCCGTCTCTCCGTCACTATCGTCAGGTCAACCACGACCAGCGTTGGCGTCGGCGTCGCGTCGCGCCGTCAGCAGTCACACCGAAATCGATCCAGAAAGCGTGCGTATCGTTCTACATCGTTCTAGTGCGTTCTAGTGCGTTTAAATGATTCATGGGCCTTGTTTAATTACCCACGCATCGCATCCATGATCTGTTTTGCACTTCAATGAGAGCGAGTGTGCGTGCGCGTGCCCGAGCGTTGCACCGGTTAATGCAACGCGCGACGGAGGGGGCGGTGAGGAGCGGTTAGCGGGGAGGGGGGGGGGAGCGGAGGCTGGTTAACCTTGCAATGAAAGTAGTGACTAGTGAGCGAGCAGAACAGTGACATCTCTTCAGCGAGCGTGTTTCTTACTGCGGCGTGTTTTTTCATTCACCGGTGGAGTGTTTCTGCTGCACCGGTGCAGAAAAATGTATGGACTGCTTTATGATTTTGCATGTGTATATGTAGGTAGACGTACTGTATTTAGAGTCCCTCTGTACTAAGAGAGTTGCGCTCAGTCTCTCAAAATTAAGAAGAAGAAGCGGATCAATGGAGCCCCCAAGAGGCAAATTGCAAATGGCGAATGGCCATTTGCCTCTGCGCTGTTGCCGCTATTTTGCTATCTCTTATAGGTTAGGTTTCGATTCTCGACAATAACGGTCATTATCGAAAGAGATAATGTTCTGCAGAATAACATTCAAGCAGAGGAAAAATTAAGAACAATTACTGCGGTCACTGTTACTTCAAACGTGTAATGAAAGCTAGTACGCGAAATGTAAACAAACCCTCCGCCATTTGCATTTGCCTCTTGGAGCTTTCTTGACAGCCTAAATCTGAGAGCCAATCAGAAATGGCTTCAACATTGGCGCAACTCTCATAGCATATAGGGACTCCAACTGTATCCTGTGAGCTATGTATAATCTTTCTCGGGCGGGAGCGATTCATCGGTGACTTCTAAAACGCTGTCCTCGCAAACACGCCGCGCGCGCGCAGAATCAGCGAGAGTTGTTATGTTTTAAACTGTCGCGTCGGAATGAGAGCACTGTGTTTGTAGGTAATTACATTTCTATCGGTTTAATTATAGAGCGGTCTCTACTGACATTGAGTACTGAGTATACCGTCGCTGCGCTGCGCCGCTATGCTTAAAGGAACGAAAGATTGCCAGAGATTAAGTCTGCCTTTTATGCGGCAAGCTGTCTCGCGTGCAATTTGGCAACGCCGGAGTTCGTCCATTAAACTTATTTAAACTCTTGTGAAATATTGATCTAAAGCCAGTGTACTGTCAGCATCCACAGTTTGACCTTTTTCATAAATTTACTCAGAAAAAAAAAAAAGAAAAGCAGAGAAAAGCAGTGTGTTAGGTTAGAGCTGTCGAAACCTTCGGTAGAAAAATGATCCCAGCAAAAGACTTTAGTAGAACTAACCAAAAGTTTTTGACGCCTACTAACTAAAGCGATTTTGCTGGGAGAACCAAAGATTTGGTTGGCTCAACTACTAGCGAATTTTCGCGACGAATATATTCGACAAAACCATTGCCAATAACCTACGCATAACAACAGTGGATGACACGAAACTAGATCGCGTTTTTCGAACTTTTTCGGTGTTTTCAGTCATCGATGGCATCAATTCGATTTTGAATTCAAGTCCGGAGGTGAACTTGAAATCGAATTGATGTCATCGATGCCCCGAAAACACACCTAAAAACACAATTGAGTTTCCTCGAATATGTAGTTAGGTTGGTATTGTTTATGATATCCGATCGCGAAAATTCGCTATAAAGTTTTTTGCTGAGTCATTTTCCTACCAAAGGTTTTTGTCAGCGCAACCAAAGTTTATTTGTCTGTGAAGATGGACTCCCCCCTTAGTCCCCCCCCCTTCTCGCTACTGTTTGGATCCAATTTGATCGTAACATCATCCATCACTAATCAGGGCCCAATAAATGTACGGTACAAACGGGCTTTAGGTCGTACCTAAAAATGGCGATTCTAACCTCACATTTCTTTAACGGCACATCGGAATGTTGGGTGCGCTTCCAACTTTACGTTACTTGGGGAGGGTCTAGAGCCTCTCAAACCCCACCCTAAGTGCTATTTGGGGGTTAGTTTTGTGTTTGCGCCATTTTAAAACGATCCGATGCGGTTCGTTGGCTGGTGGCCGATGCTTGTTGAAGTACTTATTAGGGCGGACTTGGGGCTGACTTGGGGCCGAGGACCGTGTGACCGTACATTTATTGGCCCCTGGTCTACAGCAAATCCCGGAGCCTTAGTTTGGCAAAAAAATCTAGTCAATTGTTTTTTTACCGTTCATTGTTCCCTTCATATTATACACGTGAGTCGAGTCCTCGGGCGCCGCGCAGAGTGGGAGATCAGAGATCTGCTCGCAAATCGCAAATCGCAATACGAAGGCGCGCGCGCGATCTTCAGCTGACATGAGTTGATGCATGGAATTCCTCTCAGTGCTCGGTCAAGGCAGTGGCGTCGCGTGCAATTTGGCAACAATGTATTCTGTCCATTTAAACTCACGTAAAAGATCGAATTCAGGGGGTTCACAGTGCACACGGAAAATTCGATATATTTAATGAGTTTAAATGGAGCAGTTGCATTGTTGCCAGATGGCACGCGACGCCACTGGGTCAAGGTGATCTCCCCGTCTTGTCCGTCCCCGTTACCCGTTTACTTTACTGCAGCTTCTTGCTTCTTGCTTCTTTCCAGGCCCAGATTCAAGCTTTAGTTTTCGCACACGCTCATTGCTCATACCTCAGGTCCTCAGGCAAAAGCGCCGAGTCCGAGTGGAACGGAGCCCGCGGAGACACACTGCTAAAAGCAAGTCACCAAGTTAGTAGCGCACGTCCCTCAGTGGTTCCAAGTATCAATTTCCCGACATCATTACATGAAACCAAATCCAAGATTATCAAAAATAAATATCATATAAGATAACTTAAGCAATTATAATAATAATAGACTGTAGGGAATACCCTACGAACACTTTCTCACATCAAATTTAATCTGGGGGAGACCCCCATACCCTTCTCTAATATTCTGGGGGAGACCCCTAGACCCCTTTTTAATATCCTGGGGGAGACCCTCAACCCCCCTTTGATATTTTTATCCAGATCTAAAGATTCATTTTTTAAATATTTAAATTTTTCCTTTTTTTGACCCATTTTCCCATTGATTTTAATGGAAACCATTTGCCATCCATATAACTAACCTAAAAATTAAAATTTCAAAACAGCAACAAAAAAGTCCCCCTGGGGAATGTTATAAGCAACATCTCTGCGAAATTTGGATGCATATGGATCAATAGTTGAAAAGTTATCCTGGGTCTCACGTTTTATGGCTACAGACAGACAGACAGACGCTACAGGAAGTGCGTGTATTCAAACCTCCGAGCCACTTATGGTTAAATAATATTGACACTTCATGGATTAATATTCTTTAGGATAGTATTAGGCATGATGAGAGCAAATTGTTTTGTAATTATCATGATTTACTTAGTCGTAGTGGGCCATATATTGTGACAAAATAGCTTGAAAATCTCTGCGCCATTGCAATACTTTCTCTATTTCTAACTTTGTTAGTAGTAAGTAGTGAGAAAGTAAAAAGAAATAGTTTAATGGGGCTGTTGCACACTTTTGCTACAAGCGATTTAATTATCGATTCTGGTGTAATAATCTCCATAAATAACGATGGCAGCACTAAAAACTTCCGAAATCCACTCCTAACTCAATAAACGTTTTTATTTGCGCGAGTGTAATGGTGGCATAGATCAGTAATAATGGGAGATTCCCATCTAACAATACTGTAACTCCATCAAGAAGTGACCAATGAAAGATGACTTTCATTTGACACCGGTGTCACTAGATGTCACGGTACCTGGATCATCATATTACTCTGATGACTAATTACTCTACTACTACTATAATTACTACTACTTTACTGTAATTACTCTATCATCCTTGTCAGCATAGACAGAGTGACGAAATTAAGCTAGGAATCTCCCATCATTACTGCCCTATGCCACCATTACACTCGTGCAAATAAAAGCGTTTATTGACTTTAGGAGGGATACAGGAAGTTTTTAGTGCAGCCATCGTTATTTTTGGAGGTATTTATAGCGAAAGTATGTGCAACAGCTCCATTATCTTCATGTGATTTCAGGGCCGAATAAATCGATATGTATAGACACCACGTCGTGCTGCACCGAAATTCAACAGTTTTTGGCTATAGTTGGTGAATTCAAGCAAAAAGTACACGTTTATTGAGGAACGTCAGCACCTGCAAACATACCTCAGGAAGGTATCCTGAAAGTTTCAAGCTGGAATACTCAAAAATAAAGCCGGAAATGATGACTTATATGAAAACACCCATAAGTCTCTATGAGTGCGAGTGAGGCAATACATAATATCACTCGCGCTCATTAAGCTAGTGGCGAAATGAATTTCTTAATTTACGGGTTTAATTCTCGACCAATGTGGCTTGTTTTAAGCTTTAAAAAAAAAAAAAAAAAAAAAAAAGTGCTGACGTTCTTGGTTTTTGCGTTATTTCTTTGTTTTCAATTAAAATGACAAAAACGCGACTTGTCCCTAATGCGACTAGTAGCGCTATCCATTGGATTGAATTCTGGAAAAGTTTCGCCTAGAATCGCCTTAATTTCATTCAATACATAAGTCAGGCTAAACTAGGTTTTTGCGAGAAAATATCGAAACCAAAACAGCTGATACAAAAACCAAAAACTTTTCGCGTCTGGAAGAATCCACATTTTTATCCACTGTACGTCGCTCTCAAGTGCGCATGTGCAGAAATTACAATCGGCTATTCTGCGTTTGTTAGGTCACGGTTCTCTGGGAGTGAGTTGGACTTTTCGTAATCCCTGCCTCAAACGACCCGATCGGCCCTCCGCGCGCCGCTCTAAATTCTCAGGATAAGCGCGAGGTATGAAATGCCAAGTAAATGTAGTCTGCGAGACGAAATTCAGATTTTTCTTGCAATAGTGCAGTTGTGATGCGTGTAATTTGGTGTCGTGAAAAGTGATTGGACAAAAGATATGTTTTTACCCATTTTATCTTTACTCAGAACTGCTTATTCCTATTAAATGACCAGGATTTTATTTAATCTTCAATAGATGTGTAAAAATATGCCAAAAACTTTTTTTTTTTTTTTTCAATTGAAGTCTAAATCTGAAAATAGTTTATTGAAAATGAAAAAAATTTACCGCCCTCCATCTTGTACTCAGATTTTCATCTAAATTACAAAAATAAATTATGTAGTGACAAGAAAGGTTGAAAATAACCAACATGCAACATAAGGAAGAAAAAATAAACTTTATTAGGAACAATAAACTAAATTATTTTGAACAAAATCAAAAACTTAAAATTAAAGTAACGGCCCCAATAAACCCTGTATAAAAATAAACATAAAATAACACAATTTGAGAATCTTGAAAAGGTAATTGAATTTTTACTTAAATTACACTTCTGAGGAGCATCCCAGGTGGTAAAATTTATCTTCCAGAAGTACCAGTCATAATAATCTGAAATCAAAATGAATACCTGTCAAACTAAATGTTTTGTTTGAGATGCAAGTAAAAATGCAAAATTATTGACAAAAAATGTGTTAATAATTGTAATAAACCTGACCTAACCTAACCTTTGCTTCTTGAAGGCACACAGTTTCATTTCAGTTATGGAATAATAAGTAAAACAATGGTTATAACATCCGTAACTGATAAAATTAGGTACAAGGTAATGAATGTAACGTCCGTAACGTTACGGACGTTACAAAATGTAATGTGTAATAAAATGGTCCTTAAGATATCTGTGAAAAAAGTGATCCACCTGGCATGACATCAACATCATGAATGTTTCTTTCACCAAAAATCAATTTAATATACCTTCTCAAAAGGAAAACACACTGATTTTTGTTACTTTCCTGTTACGGACGTTACATTTAGAAGCAAGTTGGAATAATTATTAAAATATAGTTTAAAACTTATCTATTTTCATAGCTGTTAAAGGAAGATGTTATTAATGGTCTAACCTCACTCCTACAATGTGTTTGAAGTTTGGATGATGCAATAATTAGTACAAAACAGTAATGCCAACTTGACTCTAAAATCACTAGTGCAAACACTGCACCAAAATAAAGCTGAAAAACTAGTGAAAAAAAGAAAAATTGAGTAAAACAACTTAGTTTCATAAAATTGAATGTATGACTCAATGGAGAGAATAAATTTTTTTTCAGTTAGAATATACTTTTTTTTTTTTTAAAATGTCCCCTTTTAAAATAATGGCTGACGGGAGAGTGAGTGAGATAGTTTGAAACGCTACGCGAGTTTTATCACTACCGCCGATTGCGACCGATGAGTGCATTGTTGTGGTTGTTGGCTAACCGTTGACTTGGCACTAAAACCGTCTTTAGTGTAATTACACAAAACGCGCAACTCTACCGAAAAAAAACCTTTGAATCGCTTCACCCGCCGCGGTCATTTTGTCATATAACGAACTTTCTCTAGTTCGAATCATCAAAATGCATCTCATCTGGAGAATGGACTGAGATGAAATCTTGAACTTTCTTATTCCTCGTCTGCACTTGATCTGATCTTAAGCACCATTCGGCATTCACCATTCATCTTCGTTGCTTCGGTTCTCGATACTCGACGCGATCTATTATGCAACCACGTGTGCATGGACCCACAGGAACTATCCTTACTTACAATTAGTTGTGTAACCGGACACCTTCGATGAAAACAGAATTGAAAGAAAGTCCGCATCTCCGTGCAGTCGCTCACTCTGTGATCCCAATGTTGCATAACGAACAAGTTCAGGAATAGAAACTTACAAGGAAAGCAATGGGTGGGCTTTCTTCGTTCATCCTATCGAGTGGTGTAAAGTCCTTCAAGGCCCTGAAGAGTGAAGACTCTCCCCACAGAAAA
>VMOF01000372.1:0-32664 GCA_011764245.1 Trialeurodes vaporariorum
GTATGTTTAAAAAAGTTTGCTAATGACAGGACTTGCGTGGAGAAGAAATCATTTCATAGGAAATGCTGAAGTTATCGGTTGCTGGGGCCTGATCAAGATGGCGAAAAGTCGGACTTGACTTGAACTAAACATCACCTCACTTTTCACGAATGCTTGCTTCTGATTGGTCTGCGGTGCAAATCGGATTCGAGGCATCGGTTGAACTTTAGTATGACTTCGAGTGATTCAACTTGATCGGGCCCCTGTTGCCGAATTTTTCGATTATGAGTGCCAAACTTTAGTTTGGAGTACTGAAATCTTCAGTCAGGACAGAATTTAGGTCTTATAAACATAGGTACTTACCGAATTTTTCAGCACTTCTAACAGAAGTTCGGTACTCACAAACAAAAATTCGCTATTAATGCAAATGAACACTTTGGCTTTCCATATAAACTGAAGTTCAGTTCACATTCGTTCGAGTGCGCAAAAGATCGAAAAAATGTGGCAAAAAATCAGTGAATAAAACTCATCAAAAATCATCGTTTTCAGCGGCGAGGCGTGCGATTTGGCAACGTTCCTTTTTCCCCATTTAAACACATTATAAAGGTCGAAATGCCTGCGGTCATCGCCGATGACTGAAGCGATGGCTGAAGCGTTCGACCTTTTTGGTGAATTTAAATGGAGAAAATACATTGTTGCCAAATTTCACGCCTTGCCACTGATCGTTTTCGACCTTAAAAGCTTTATTCAAAACTTTTCGGAGACGTTCAGAGGTTTGAATTACTGCCTAAAAGTGTTCCCTTTAGTTAAAATTTGTCTCGAAAGTTTATAAATGATAAAATGATGAGGAAGTCACTTTCTAATTTCCGGCCACTTTTAAACGATCTCAGACCATTTTAGGTCATTCTTCCATATGAAAGGACTAATTTGGTTGGCTTAGTGATTTGCGTTGCGAGTTTGAAAGTATATGTCGTAGAACCGACAACATTGTACAGAAACGCACGATTGGATTGTAGGGATGGGGTAGGGGTGGGGGTGAGGGGAGGGGAGGGACTTGACTTCCTCTTGGCTGGCATTAGATTTTGTGGCTTGGGCAACTGTTCATCCATGACGCACACTCGATGAATATCAATTGTTAAGTTCGCCAAGGAGCCATTCAAGCATCTAGCAACGACAAGCGGCGAGTTGAAGGAAAGTTTGAAATATTCAATAACAATGGAATAGTCAGTCGTCTCTTTCAGCGAAGAGTTCAAATCAACTTCGGCAAATACATTTCGCCCACCGTACAGGCAAGGAAGTTAGGTTTTCCTGTTATGTTTTCTTTTTCTTTTCTTTCTTAAGTATTTACACAGGGAAAGCTGCAAAACAAGAAAGTATAATAGATGCCAATGAAGTAATGGAATATGTAAACTGTCCAGAGAGGTACCTGATGTCTTATGTCCAAAAGCGCACAGAGGATTTTCTTTGATAGGGGCTTGCATTGATGTGTTTCCCTAATATCTACTGCTAAAATCAATGGTTTTGCATGCAGTCTGAAAATGGTGCATTTTCCATTTAAACGCATTTAAAATATCGATTCAAGGCAGTGCGCACTGTGCATCTCCAACAGTTCGACCTTTTTCATGGGTTTAAATGGAAACAATGCAACGTTGTCAAATTGTACGTGACGCTACTGCTAAAAAAAAGTCTACCCTTCTTTCCCTCCACCCCAAGAAATTGGGAGTCGTGGGAGGGGGGGGGATTTACCCCCTTATGAGCTCCTCCATCCGTGTGACGTGTGTGCGCCACTACTTATATCCGATTTGAATTGTTCAGAACACTACCGGAACCGCAAAAAGGAAACTATTGGTTATTTCGTTGCTTATGAAAATCTCAACTCCTCGATTTTTCATTGTATATTTTTCCAATTCGTAAAGGCATCGAAGGTTTAGAGGATTCCAAGTGCTTGCGAGGGCAATTCCAATGATTGCAAAATTTAAATTTAGACGCAGGAATTTCATGCTATGGAATGAACCATAATCTAAATAGTTTATGTGAGGATGATTTTATCTCAAATTATTTTTCTCGCGCTGCAAAATAATTGGTCCTAACAAGTTTGAATCAGTTTTTTTTTTTTTTTTTTTTTTTTTTTTTTTTTTTTTTTTTTTTAGGAGAGATCATATAAGTGTGTAACAAAACTAGATTAATGTTTTTTTACTTATTCCTCTTCGTGTTTCCCCTCCCCCTCCTCGTTCGATAAATTAGTTGAATAAGCAAATGTTTTCATAAAGATCTAGGTTAATTAATCTGATTATCCTCAAACTAAACGCTCGAAACTTAGACTATAGTATTATTATCTAATATGCTGCAGGTATTACGCGCACGCGGTATTAGATCAGTCTTGAGTCAATGAGCTGCGGAGACGACTTCTAGGTGTATCAAATCTGATGAGGTGCACATACCTCAGAGATTTGTCACCGAGTATTTTTGTTTCATTCGAACCATTGAGATGCTATAAAAAACGTAACTCTTAATGTTAAGTATAGGTGCCGGTAACAAATTGGACCAAAGTCAGATACAACTTCTTGTCCGGAGTGACATCATTAGCAGCGGGCCGATCATTTACTTCATCGTTAAAGCGATCGTTAAGATTGTGTATAAGTGATTCTATTGGTCGAAAATTGTAAAATTTGGCCGTTGCTATGGTACTCATCGTTAAAGTGTCCGTTCTATAAAGGTGATTCATGTGTAACCTTTAATAAAAGCGGGCGCTATAACGATGGTTACCATAGCAACGGCCCAAATTTTTTACAATTTTTGCCCAAATAGAATCACTTATAGACAATCTTAACGATCGCTTTAACGATGAAGTAAATGATCGGCCCACAGATTAGCGATCGCTATAGATGACGCACAGAGGTCTTCATTTCTCTATCATGGACCAACTGAACGGTCTTTTTAATATAATTTATGTTGAAGTTGGTCGAAAGGAGTCCCTTTTTTTTTAACGTTTCTCAAGTTTCTCTGTATGTCTGAAGGTCTGAAGAATAATACATACAAAGGCATTGCTTGATTCCGAATAATAATCAGTAAGCAACCGCATACTCACCAATTCATATATGGTGGGTGGTTTTATGAAGGACGTATCGTAATTGTATCGAGGCGCTGTTGGGGTGTGTGTTTTTATTAAATATTAAGGGGGGGTTTTTTTTTTGAGTCGTCACATTCCTATGTGTAGAAACTCTTTCATATCTACGATGTGCGCGCGGTATCCCTTTGTCTACTGGCGGTACAAATTTGTACTACCAAATTAACATGATTCTAAATGTATTTTTTAAAAAAATCACTACGCACATCAAACTAAACGAGAAAAGTTCATTCTATTTACTGAGATTGAAAAAAAATATGTGAGAAGGGTTTGTAATAGGTTCGGGTTTAAAGGGCTATAGCTGACGAGACATCAGTGAATTTCCGTACAGGTTTAAAAGTTTCCATTTGAATGACAAACCGAATAAACATAAACTATCCAAAAAATAGCAAGCACTCGAAAACAACGCGATACTAATACGATACGATACTTCATAATCAACCCCCCTCCCCTTCAGTTTTCTACTTTTTTTGATTAAAAAAGTTAACTTTGGTACAAACAAATTTATTTTGATTCATCTGATTTATACACACACGCTGAAATGCACTACATTAATCTGGTAGATAACTATTCCTACTTAACTGTTCGGTTCTTGCCTATATCGGAAATTGAAGGCCCCCCCTTTTCTTTTACTCCTAAATATAAAATACTAATCGATGCAATCCAAGCCGAATTGGGCCCCTTTTATACTAAAAAGACCTACTCGACATTGCGGACGTTGCCATTTTCACTTGACTGGTAGAAATTTTACAAGCAAAAATTAGAAAAAAATTAAAACCCCGGGGGCCCGCATTGCTGAGGGTCCCGGTACCGCTACTCCTACTTATCCGGTTCTGATCACTGTGCTTACATATAGTCTCTCTTTCTCTCCCTAAGCGAAGAATTCATTACACTTAAAATACCTTCAAATAAACAGACTACCTAATTACACTTACACCCGTGTTTGTGTAAAAACGCTGTACAGTGTACACACAACATTTTTTTTTGGGTTCGAGATCGTGTTGCAGATGCACGGTCAATTTGGAGGTATTAAAATGAACTCATACGGTATATCGCATCGTACGGGTAGAGTGGGTATATGTTTGAGTGTCATTAAGCTACAGCAGTTGCTGAGCGCCGCGCGGCTGTATTGACGACCGTGGTTGGATGGCCCGGGGGAGTGAGGACGTTTGTGGGGGGGGGGGGGGGGGGGGGTTAAAGGGGGGCTGGATGACTGAGACGGGTAGGTGGGTGAACGATTACACAATTCTCGGTTGAAGTTACAGTACAAGTCGCCAGTCGGCTCGGCTGCGGTTGCTTGCTCGCTTGCTCGTTCGTCGTTGACACGGTTGCCAAGTTATTTTTATCTCCCCCTCCCTTCCTTTATTTCTCTCTCTCTCTCTCTCTCTCTCTCCCCTCTCTCTCTCTCTCTCTCTCTCTCTCTCTCTCTCTCTCTCTCCCCCCACTCTCACTCTTTTTGAGCTTTGCATGGATCGAACTGCAAATTATACGTCACAAAAGGATAGTGGCGGCTCGTGCCATCTGGCAACCATGCTTTTTGCCATTATACTCGCGATGCAAAAGTATCGATATCTTAGAGTTGCAATTGAACCTACCGAAGATCGATTGTTTTACCCGGGTTTAAATGGAGAGAATACTTTATTGCCACATTGCACATGTCACCACTACAAGGGGAGGAGGGGGGATTCTATTTGTGGAATGCTTACCAGATTGCATCACATACTTGGAGAGCGCACACTTCCGAACAACGGCCCTGTAAAAGCCAACAGCTAGGACTTTCGTGTATCAATGCTGCTAAAATATTTAGAAAAAAAATTTTGTAATCAGAACGATGACTAGAATGGATCTTAAAAAGGAATTTTTAAGCCAGTTACCGGATAATCTTTGGTCAAGTATAGTTCCATCGTGAGTAAGATTATTGAATATACTCAGGATTACACTCGATTATGGGTACCCATAATTTGCCTCACAACATTTTAAAAACTGACCTCATCGATTACTTCAGATGGAGCGCCAAGCAGTGGCGGATCGTGCAGTGTGTCACCCATGCAAGTTTTCTGTCAGAACTTAGGTAGAATGATCGATTCATAAGGAGGCTGGCTCGCTGGCGGCTGGTAGTCTTTGAAGAATCGACTGTTTTACATTCATTTATTTGGGAAAAGAAACAGTTGTCCTTGTCACATTGCACCAGCCGCCACCGTTAACGATGGAAAAATATGAAAACTCGACGATTTATGAGGAGTTCTCTATGAGGTTACCTTCTAAACCACGCCACGATGTGGTATTGGACCTCCTTTTTTTTTCAGAGATTTTTGCCAATCTCGTAAGGTTATATATTCCCTTTTTTGGTTTTTTTTTTCTTTTTCAAATTGAAAAAAAAACCCAAAAAAAAAAACAAATAAAAGAAAAACTCAAATTGCCTTTCATGAACTGCTAATTTAGCAATTTCTTTTGCTTTTTCAGAAATTTTTATTGTTAAATTATAGCTATACTTATTTTGGCCAGATTAGCATTTTATAAATTTCAATCTTGGCACTTTAAAGTTAAACCCTGTTTTTAGCAATCTTACTGTTGAAATTTTAGATGATGTTTTTTTTGTGTGCCCCAAAAACGTGCGTTTTCGAACATTAACAATACCATCTTTTCATCTCTTCAAACGTTGTTTAAAAGCCGTGATATCTCTCTGTAATGCCACAAATGAAGATGAGCATGCACGTGATGCGGGAGTGTGGTGCGAGAGTGGGGGGAGAGGTGAGGTAGGTCATGACCTCTCGCGTTTGGATCCGATTCAAAAAAAGCTCGTAACGAAATTGCACACGCTCTTCAATTCTCGCGCGTTTGCGCGCATGGCATGTTGAAGTTGGAACAATAAACGCGCGGAGGCAATGTTTTTTGTCAGGACTTATGTATTAGCGTTGCCATATCTTATTTAAAAGTATTGGTAAATAGAGTAGCTAGAGTCGCATTTTCCATGAGAGTTCTTTAGGAACCATTTTTGCTCCCGGGTTTCACTCGATGGTAGGCACTAGCGGATCCAGGGTATTGAACTTAAAATTCAAAGCTGCCGCTTTAAGGAACTTTTAAAAGATTTTAAGGGGCTCAGTGGCGAACTAAAATACTATAGAGTTAACCTTTTTTTTTGATTTATTAATTGTAATATTTTTTTTTAACAGTGGATTCATCAATGGGCCTAGAAACTTCCAAACCGTTCCATAAAAACGGTAGCACTGATTGAATGATTGCTTTGATCAAACGATTTTGAATCGCTTCTGGACTAACCGGTGCCGGATTGTGTTATATGGCAAAAATGCAACTAGTCCAACTGAAGTCATGAAAAAGATCGAAATATAGGAGGTGCTGTGTGCACAATGCACTCCCTCCAATCGATATTTTTCATGGGTTTATATGGACGAAATGTAACGTTGTCAGATTGCACGCGCCGCTACTGGCACTAGCAGCAAGAGTATAGTATAGGTATGGCTCAATGGCTGTGATGTGTGGCCTTTGACCGTCTCGGGCGCTGAGCTCATCTCAAAGTTTCGAAGACACAGACATTAATGGGGCTCTTGCAAATTTTTGCTATAAGCAAACGAATGGTCCAATCTTACGTAATGACCAGCAAAAATCACGTAAATCAAATCACACCGAAAAAGTCTGCTTAATAGCTTAAGTCTCACATAACTGCTTTACCGGCAAGATCGTCATGGCGCTTCAACGCATGGTATCATGGGAGATTCCAGTCTAATCTGTCACTTTCTCTACGGAAACACAGAGATGTGTCTCATTTTAGATAGGAATCTCGCATGATACCTGCTTTGAGAGTGAATTTCGTGATTTTTCCGTGTACTCATCATCATTTTTACAGGTTTTTTTGCAAGAATCAACTCTTCAATCCCCCATAGCAAAAGTTTTGATAAAAAGAACTTTGGCAATATCGTTCTACATGATAAGCGGAAAGTTAGATGGTGGGGATGGGTGAAAGGGGGGGGGGGTCCGCTGCAATTATACTTGTAGCCAGAAGAAAATCAGCGGGATCCGTCCGTGGCAATGCGGCGATGGCGATAGTCGTGGTGACCCCCCCTTGAGCTCACCAGTCACCAAACCGATGTTTAGAAAATGGTTTTCGCCGAACTCACTCGAAGGGATGGCGCTCAAGCTTTGCGAGCTTTTGTGTGGGTTTCCCCCTTCCTCTCCTCTGCGCTCCTCTCCTCTCCTCTCTTTTCAATCAAACTCACTCATTGGAAAAATTGCGCTTCAATAATTGCTTGATTTATGCGGACATTTGACTTCGAATCGAGTTCAATTCAAGTTCAGATTCGCTTCTCTTCCTCGATCGTCGATGGTCAATAATTTACGCGAGCACCTGAATATCACGCGTAGCGGATTGAGGGGCACGATCTATGATTGAAAAACAAAACTTACGGATGAACAGTGTTGCCAGATTCACTATTGTATTGTACGGAGTATACTCCAGGCCGTATACCGGCCCCCCTAATTTGAATCAATGTAAAAGATACGATTAAAATAATTATTAACCCGAAATCTGGCAACGCTACCTGCAAACTTGAATGAGACTCGCTTGATTCAACCAGAGGCGGGTTTCGAACCAGGAGAAGAAGAAAATGTGAAACAATAGAGCTATTTCTTTGATGTGACTAATAACTTTATCGTCTCGAGTAGACTCATTTCGAAATGAGAGAAAAAATAGTAATCTCATTGCTGTAGATTAAAAGACTTGAAAAATGTCCTACCTGTTTTCTTAAAGAGTGGGCTCGTAATAAATAGTGGATTTTTTTGCGGGAAAGTCTAAACTATACAAACGCATATTCTACAACAATGCTTTTTCTCACATTTTGACGTGAATTCATTTACGAAGCTAAGTTATATCGATTCATAATTATGATGATATCCTTCTAACCAACATTATAATAAAAACCGAAAAGAATTGATACTTTTAGAAGCTAATTTGAACCTCACATAATCGATAGTTTTCCATCAGTTCAATTACGACGAAAACGATAGTTGACTGTCCAGCCACAAGCCGTCACTGATCTCTCATAAAGAAGATATGATGGAATCAGATTGCGCCTATTCATTGAGTTAAATTTGAATTGTATATTTGAAGGGACTTTAGATGGTATAGCTTCTTGTACGTAAAGATTTATCCAAAACTCTGCGATTTTCTACGCAATTTTATCGGGATTTTATAATGATAATTTTAAGCACAAACATAACGATCGTGCACTGACTACAAGTTTCTTTTTAAAATACGTAACTTTGTTCGACATAGCGGCCTAGTGGTTGTTCGAGAGAATATTTTACATAATGATCGGGTGGAGATGTATTTTCTTCTTCTTCTTTTTTCCTCCTTTGAGTTTCTTCGTTTGTCAGTCAACTGCAGGTATGCAGCTTTGAGACAGTTACCTCGAGAAAACGGATCGACTATAAATAAGACCCAGAAACATCAAATTATCTCATTGAGCCTAGTTATTTCACTGTTTGTCTCCTCCGCCTACCTGGCAGTGGCAATCAACGAACATCTATGCAATGTGTACCCTTAACTATACCTGTATTGCGCAGTCCTGTTTGCCCTTAGGCTTTAGTAGTTTGTGCAGAGCCATAAGCCATACGAAGCTTTGAGAATTATAGGTACTTACAGAGAAATTTAATGGGTCTGTTGCGTACTTATGCTACATCAATAAAACTCATTGTTTCTAACGTAAAATTTGGCGAAAATAACGATGCGCACATTAAAAACTTTCAAAATCCACTCATTAACTCAGAAAATGCCTTCCATTTCAAACAACTCGCGCTACACTAGACACTATATCACAGACTTATAACTACATAGATCGAACCATCTCGTTTATGTAAACATGAACAGAACTTACAAACATTGGAAGTTTCGTTTAGATGCGTACATTTCTTATATTATTTTTAATCTTTGATAAACCGAAAAGACCAGACAGCAAATGTAGCTTATATTCATGTATTAAAAAAAAAATTCCATCATTTTGTAGTTATGATGTTGTTTACTTATGCACGGTGGTTCCGTCTCTGTAGTAGTATGCCGGTGTCAATAGTGTCTAAGGTAGCGCGGGCTGTTTGAAATTGAAGTGATTTCCTGAGTTAATGAGTGGATTTTGAACGTGTTTAATGTGCGCATCGTTATTTCCGCCAACTTTTACATAAGAATCAAGGTTCTATATTGTTGTAGCAAAAATATGCAACAGACCCATTGCAGTGGATACGAAAATCGTATCGATGGAATTCATTTTCATCTGCGAGTTGAAACAGTCCACGGTGGGTTTTAAGGCGTCCCAAATGCAAAATACAGCAACCTAATTTCTGACGATGGGAGGTCGTTCTGACGACTTTGAGCAACACATTCTCGTTGAAGTCAAAACAATATCCTGAGCTTTTTTTCCCCTCCCCCCCCCCGAGAAAAACCATTTTTGTATGTAATTAATGTTGCACACTTAAATGTTTAATCAGCTTTTTTTTTTCAGTGGCGCGAACGATGAAGAAAAATGGTTTTCAAAATTCCACTTGACAAAATATCATAAGGTATTCATTGAGGGAAGAGGATTTAGAGGGGTCGTTCCACAAACATTCCCACACTGAGCTTAATGTGACTTCAACGAACTCACCTAATAGAGTTGTACACTTGAGATGAGATGACCAAGATTGAGACAACATGGAGAACAGGGGGGGAAGTAAATGAATGTCAATTTTACAAATAAGAATACCTGCTACACACACATACATCTACATGATATGAGAGACACGCGGCGATCATGCTTGACGCTTGTTCGATAAGAAGAAATGCGAGCATATTTTCTACAGGCGGTGCCTCGATTTGTTCGACCTTGAAATTTCTAAATTGGCATCGTGTGGCGTTTGTCTTGAGAATACCACTGCCATTATACACATATTTTTACAAATATATAAATAATGTCCTTTGTGTTATACAACAGACGTTTTAGATCTCCTTAAGAGTACATGTCTTAAAATTGGCACCCCAAGGAGTTGATTGGAGCGGTATAGCACACTCTGAAATACGTTCGGCAAGTCTGTAGGTTTCCTCGGAGGGTCTCAGAGAAGATGTTAAAGTATGGGTGGGTATCATATTCTATTTTCTCTGAGCTGACTTATACACTGTAAAAACCCTTTCGGTTAGTAAAATGAATTTTGTGCACAGAAAAAAATATTAGTGAAAATAACCATACGGATACCTGATTTTGGAACCTGCTAGATGTTATGGTAAACTTGACCAGAAGTATGGTACATTTACCGATACTTTGAGCAAATTCGACATACAATCAGGTAACATCACCTAGTACCAAGTCAAAAAATAGTATACTTCTGGTTAACATTACCATAACATCTAGCAGGTGCCAAAATCAGGTATCTGTATGGTTATTTTCACCGTAGTTTTTTTTTCCCGTGTGGTTTTAAATTAATCAGAAAGCGCGCGGCGGTTGCTGCTGGTTCTTGCTAATATAATTTTGGTTTTTTTTTTGTTTTTTTTCTTTTTTTTTCGGATGAAGCGGGAAATGATGACTGCCAATCGATATTTAAACAAGGTCTGCTTAGTTAAAACGACAAAAGGTGTTCATATCAAAGCTTATTTGAAAAAGAAAGTGAGTTTTTACCAACAAAACCCTTGGCCCATTGCTTCACCGCGATTGCCAAACTTCGTCTTGCAAATCACGCGAAACACTATAGTTTCTCACGTTTGAATTTTACAAAGGAAACTGCAATTTTGCAAAAATCGAGAGTTCAAACTAAGTCTGGGGTTCTTTAGCGCCACGCACATTATTGAGCTCCAACTTTTATATTATATTGATTTAGAAGCTCATGATGGTTAGCAAAAAAATCTCTGCTCAGGGACACGTCATGTCATACCTACTCATATTTGGGAAAGTAAAAAAAAACCTTAACCCAGTAATAATTGACCTTTTTGAGCATAAATAACTGTTGAATTGAAACAACAACATTTTTACGACGCGGCAACCCTTTCATTGATCCAACTAGACCGCTTTTAGAGAAGTAATCTTGCCAGGATATCAGAATTCCATATTTGAAATTATGACCCAGCGAATTTCAGATCTACAGCAAAACAAGATCAGTGAGAACTGTTACAGGCGAACGTTGTCAAAATTTGAATCAACATGTTATTTTTCCTTGGATAGTATTGATTTCAATGGTGCGGTTTCTTCTCTAGATCAGTAACCACAAAAATAATTAAGGTACCTTTCCTAGTTCATGCACCGTAATACAAAGTTATATGTATAGTAAATATTTTCTTTATTTTTTTTGCAATGACGAAAGTCAATACGTAAGTTATAAATCTGTGCGGGCCTAAATTGAACGAATTAAAAAATATACCATCCAATTTGACAAACAAAGACCATAAGTCAGAGCTTGATAAAATGCAATTATCCGGCTGATTTTTAATGAACCATGCAGAGGAGTTGTTTCTATTTTCATCGTACGGACCCCTTTACCTACCCAGCATGTGTAAAACCGGTTCGAAGGCTTTGTTTTTTAAAAAGAAAAACATTCTCAATTTTACCGCCCAGATTGTTAATCATGCAGTGAGCATTTAAAAGTAGTAAAAATAGGTAATTACACGATGAAAATAATTTATGATAGAATTAAGGGAGGGTACTTATAACGCCGACGACCATAACGTCGAATTCTAAAAAATCGTTCATAAGCCCGACACTCATACCCTCGACCAAAAAGACCGGATAATTAACACCGACGTTCATAACGCCGACGTGCATATCCTAGACGTTCATATCCCCGACGTTTATAACCCCTACGTCCACAACAACGACGATCAACACCTCGCGTATATCCATCAATAGTTCCGGCAGTTATAAAGCCGACAGTTGTAACACTGACAGCCATACCACCGACAGTTATAACACTGTCAACCATAAAGCCGACAATTATAACACTGACAGCCATAACGCCGACAATTATAACACTGCCAGCCATAACGCCGACAATTATAACACTGCCAGCCATAACGCCGACAGTTATAACACTGACAGCCATAACACCGACAGTTATAACACTGACAGCCATAACGCCGACAGTTATAACTCTGACAGTTATAACGCCGACGACCACAACGGCGACAATCATAGCACCGACAGTTATAACACCGACAGCCATAACTCCGACAACCACAACGGCGACAAGCGTAGCACCGACAGTCCATAGCCCCGACTATCTATATCCTCGCCAGCCGCAGCTGTGAACTGCCGCCGCGCCGCGCCGCACAGTGTTTCCCCTCTTATGGAGAGTGGGAAAAAACCTCATCGGACCTAGATTTTGCTTTAGATTTGATTAAAACTGCTTAAAAACGTGAACGAAAGGTTTTAATATTACCATAAAATTACCTGGTACACCTGTCACCAACCCTTTGGAACGTCAGGGGGCCCCCCCACCAGTTCCTCGTGCTTATACACTGCCCCGCCAAAAAACCGGCGCACCTGGCGCGCTGGATTATTCCGCTCGAAAATGCGAAAAAATTACAAAATTTAAAGTCGTCATAACTTTTGAACTGAAAAAGCTAAAAATATTTCAAGGCCAAGGTCGGATTTCTCGTACTCTCTAGTTTTTTACCCATAAGCTCAAATTTTCTTTCGGTCATTTTTCCGCCCGTATGAAGAGTTTTTCCAAACCCTCGCGAAAACTGTTTTTTTGGAGCACATCTGTAAAAAGTTACTCAAACTTCTCACATCTCTTTGGGATGAAGTAGCATAGTTAGACAAAATCTGAGACATGCATCCGATTTTTCAGAGTCAGGGCTATCGACCTAGTTACCTCAATTTTGTCTACAAAATTTTTTTAAGATCGGAAAATGCACTTTTCCGAGACCATGTAAAGACCGCTTCTGAACACACAGTTTACACATCCGCTCAAACATGCGAAAAGATGATAAAAGTTTAAGTCGTCATAACTTTTGAACTAAAAGAGTTAACAATATTTCAGAACCAGGGTCGGATTCCTCGTACTCTCTAATTTTTCATATAAGAGCTCAAATTTTTTTTCAGTTATTTTTCCGCCTTTATGAAGAGTTTTTCTAAACCCTCGCGAAAACTGTTTTTTGGAGCACATCTCTAAAAAGTTACTCAAACTTCTCACATCTCTTTGGGCAAAAGTAGCATAGATAGACAAAATCTGAGACCTGCATCAGATTCCTCAGAGTCAGGTCTATCGACCTCGTTGCCTCAATTTTGTCTACAAATTTTTTTAAGGTCAGATAATGCACTTTTCGAGACCATGTATAAAGACCACTTCTGAACATTAATAGAAATGTGCCCAAAAAAAAAAAAAAAAAAAAAAAAAAAAAAAAAAAAAAAAAAAAAAAAAAAAGTTTTCGCGAGCGTTGAGAAAAACTCTTCACACGGGCGTAAAAATCAGTGGCGGCTCGCCTAAGGAGGCAAGGGAGGCTGTGCCTCCCCAGACATTCAGAGGGAAGAAAAAATAACGTCGACAAGACAGGAACGAGAGACAACATATTGAAATTAGGCAATCACAATGTGCGTGACTCTAAAACTTGAGTCAGTCTTCACTATAAGGAAGAGAGAGCGCGCAAGAGAAGGAAGTTATGAGCGGGCGGGGAACGAGATTTCAGAGTCGCGAAACGACAGCAGTCAGCAGTGCCTGAGTCTGTGCCTCGTCGAGAGGCACAGACTCCGAGTCGGTTGAGTCAGTCAAGTGGTGTTCGGCACACACACACACAACCAAGCAAGGACTGTGCACGCATTAACGAAGGTATCGGAGGCTGCTATCCTCCACGACTCCCGCAGCGTTGCCGAGCCAGTATACGGATAACCGTCATGCCAGTCGCCGGACCAGCCGCGCCTGTTTGTTTTTGTGTTTGTGTGTTTTGTTTCTGGGGGCCCCCCCCCCCCCCACCGCTGAGGGGTTCCCCCCAGACACCCCCACCACAGCCTCCCCAATACCAAAGCCCACGAGCCGCCACTGGTAAAAATGACCAAAAGAAAATTTGAGCTTCTGTATAAAAACCAGAGAGTACGAGAAATCCGATTCTGGCTCTAAAATATTTTTAGCTCTTTTAATGTAAAAGTTATGACGATTTGAACTTTTATCATCTTTTCGCTTGTTTGACCGGATGTGTAAACTATGTGTGTTCAGAAGCGGTCTTTACATGGTCTCTGAAAAGTGCATTTTTCGACCTTAAAAAGAGTTTGTAGACAAAATTGAGGTTAATAGAGCGGTAGCCCTGACTCTGAGAAATTTGATTCATGTCTCAGATTTAGTCTATCTATGCTACTTTTGCCCAAAGAGATGTGAGAAGTTTGAGTAACTTTTTGGAGATGTGCTCCAAAAAAAAAAAAAAAAAAAAAAAAAACAGTTTTCGCGAGGGTTTGGAAAACTCTTCATACGGGCGGAAAAATGACCGAAAAAAAATTTAAGCTTACGTGTAAAAACTAGAGAGTACGAGGAATCCGACCCTGGCCTTGAAATATTTTTAGCTCTTTTAGTTCAATAGTTATGGCGATTTTAAAATTTTGAAATTTTTTTCGCTTTTTCGAGGGGAAATGATCCAGCGAGCCTGCGAGACATGTTGCAACGTGTCCTAGCTGTCTCTGCGCGCCTAGCCGCCGCAGACCCACTACACTGTACCCGTAGCCCGTGTCTACTACCTACCGCGCAACATTCTATTTTCATAATATTCAACTCGCTGTAACTTTTGCAGACGGTAACCGACGGTGACCAAATTTTCAGGGTTGGTAGTACTATCAGTCAATTAAAGATTGGGACTAAACTATTTGGGCTCGGACACTCGGCGCTTGAGGAATTAGCGATAAGGGGAAACTCTCGGAAATTCGCAGCAGTGTTGCCAGCTTGTGCTAACGGTGAGCGATAAGGGGGGGTAGCGAGGGGAGTGGATATAAACCGCGGGGCCTTCACTCATAACAAATATGAGCGAGCAGATAAGCTGCCTCGTCGAGAGCGGGAGCGGCTATCCGTCTCCGATCTGCGCCGTCTCTTTTCCGACCAGTGCAGTTTCACCTAAAAGCTGGCCATCGTGTCCAAACGACACAGTCGCACTGTCGTAAACCCCCTCCTCCCCCCCCCCTACCCCTTCCACGCTGCTTCAACTCTCATTGTCAGTTCAACTCAATATTTCTTCTTTTCATTCAATAGACTTCAGTGACTCGTTACTCTTTGTTGTAAAAAATTTGGGTTTTTAGCGATGATGGCCCCCCTCCTCCACAACACAAATATCATTGAGTCAGTGCCGACAATTTTTGGGACAAATCCCCCCTTAAGATATAGAAAGACTTTTTTGGGTTGCGCTTCCGTCGATGATGATATTGCGTGGATCTAGGAGGCACGAGGGCATGTGCTTCCCCCCTTCCCCATTCTCTAAAAGCGTTAAAAATTGCCCTTTTCCATCGTATAAAGATCTTGTAATGCTTTTTTGGGCGCTAAAATTGCCATGTCTAAAACGTGCCCCCCCCCCGCCCTTTGAAAAATTATGTGGATCTTTCATTAGGCTGATGACTGTTGACACATTTTGATCTGTTGCCCGGGAAACTTTTTAATTATCAGAGACGTTCAAAGTATCATTCAGAATTTTAATTTTGGGGCAGCAATTGTGGCGGATCCAGAAGATTTCCTGGGGGAGGGAGGAGATCACCCCTCTAGATTTTGAAATTTGTAGTGTCTTTGAAAGAATATTTTGGCAATTTTCTATCAAGTAAGGGCGACTTTTAAGGGTTTCCGGGGCAGACACGCTCGCCGCCACCCATCTCCCCCTCTCGTTGGTTCCCTTCTAGTACCCCCCCCCCCCCGACATCCACGGAAAAAAATACTATCATAGCGACAAAATACTGGACTTTGATCATCGTTTTGGGACTTGTTAAAAAACACCAGGTCAAGAAACCAGGATTACAGCGAAACTTACGGGTTTAAAGTTATATCTCAGTAGAACGCAAAAAAACTGCGCTTGATCGGTGGATCGACTCGTTGCTCGTTGGCATGGTTAGTGTTCCATTCTGTTTTGATGAAACACTCGAACCGCATTGGCTAACCGCAATAAAAAGACGGGAGTGTTCCGTTGTTCCGATTAAAAAATTCCGGTTTGTTCCGATTAAAAATTAGCCTCACAGTACTACCAAATATAACTTTTTACTCTTCAAGGGTTTAGCTTTTGATACCTTCTTTTCATACTTCAAGTGCAGTTGATCATCTGGACCGAAGGCAAATTAACAATGAGATAGAATTTCTGCGAAGGGACAGCAATAAATTGTCACGTTTTGAAGCATGGATGGGAAGTGATTTCAGCGGAAAAGAAAGTCCATTTTTTTTTCTTTTGCTTTGATCCATTGGTTTCAAAACTCATTTGAGTTTTTAAGTTTAAGTCAAGCGCTTACATTTAATATCAAAACTCCTCTAAGACATGTTACCGAAGGACATTTGGGTCATAAATGATAAAAACAAACGTAATTAACAGGCAGGTGGACTATGGAGTAGAAATTAGTATTGCCTTTCGTAAAACTTTTACTCAAATTTTTCATGGAGAATATTTTTTTAATTTTAAGGTCGCAGTTTTATCAGGACATAATTTTTTCCCGTCTCAAATTCATGACCCCAGTTTGTTTCTTTGATTTTAACTGTCAATTGTTGACAGGAAAGTCTCGTCTTCTACCTTACTAAATCATATTCGTCCCTCTAACAAAGCATTTCTTTCTCCTACTTGCATAATATTCACCAGAACCCATTAATCAACTTTAGGGAGGGGGGAGGGGTTTAAAGCAGAGGTGGGCACGGTAAATGGTAATCGCTTCCTCACATCTGGGTTGATTTTCAAACCTCTTAGATATGGGTTGGGGGGAGTTTTTAGGGGTGCTGAATTCAAAGGAACTAATCGTGTTTTGATGAATTACGTTGATTGTATATTGAATTTCATCATAAGTTCAATAAAATCGGAACACCTGATTAAGGCTGAAATCCACCTCGATTACTTTTGAAAAGTGATCGATGAAAGAAATCGATAAACCCAGTTTGTCAAAGATTATAGATCATAACATAATGCCACCCGAGGCAAGACCCCCTTCCTCAAAAGCTGCCTCTGAAAGTATAAGCTTTATTATTAGTCTCAAATGAGTTAAATCATTTAAAAGAGGAAAGTTTCGGCGCTTACGACGACAATCATGGCGAATACCGGGGGAAAGGGGGGTGACCCCCTCCCCTCCGTTCAGCCAAAAAAGGGGAAAAGAGGGAGAAGGGAGGGAAAGGGAAGAGAAAGGAAAAAGGGGTCAACGGGGGCGTAATTCCCCAGATCGCCTCCCCCCGTTCGCGAGGGCTAGATGTGTTACTTTACAATAATTAATTGCGATCGATATACCACCCATCTTTCATTACCTTCTGAAGAAATGAGAATCTGCATTATTCAAGATCATGGAAGTCCAAAGAGAGCCCGTAAAACACCCCCCCCACACCACTCCTTGGCATATAAAAAATTGAGAGTAAATCGAATTAAGAGAAAATTAGAGTCCCTGATATGAGGCAGAGCTGCCGTTTTGCGTATAATTAATGCAAATTTTCAATTCACCGATGATTCCACCAGTTGAAAAAATATTACACAGTTCAGTGCAGTGTATGACTGCACTGCACAAAAATACTTCGATCCGTAATATTTTTTCAATCGGTGGAAACGCCGTAAATTAATTAAAATATCCGCAAGTTTTTTTAAAGTCATCGACGACCCCACCGGTCGAGGAAAGATTACAGATGCGAATACGAATATATTCGTGCATTACCATCTCATACACTAAACTGAACTAGTGAACTGTGTAATCTTTTTTCAACGGGTGGAATCATCGGTGAATTGAATAATAAATTAACTATGCGCAAAACGGCAGCTCTGGTATGAGGGACTCTAGAGAAAATTAGAGTCCCTATATGTAGAGAGTCAAGACAAGTGAAATCATGGTCGCCGCCATTGGATGCGATTTTACACATTTTTTTACATTATGCTGAGGCCGTTGTTGTGTTTTGCTCCACTGCAAAGATTACAGTTCCGCTAAGTTTGTAACGATGTAATCTTTCCCTCCTTTTGTTGATCAACATGTATTAACGCTTTAATGATTCTTTTGAGATTTATAGACATTCTTATCGACATTCATTATTAAAATTAACAGATTCATCGCAAATTAACTCTTATCTGTAAAAGACCGTAGGTAAACAGAACAAAAGTGCAAAATCACATCCAATGGCGGTGTCCGTAGAGCCTAAAATTCAGTGGGCCACGGCGGCATGCCCCCCCCCCCCCCCTTGGACCCCAAAAAAAAGCAGTTAGAGGAGAGAAAGAGAGGGAAAAGCAAAAGAAAAAGAGAGGAGAAAAACAAAAGCCTTTAAGTAACCGTAGGTAATTATACTAGTTTTGAGGGGGGGGGGGGGAGAATAGGGTCTTAATTTCATTCACTAGACATACATTTTCTACGAAAATGCAAAAAATATAGGTAGCTGGCATTCCAAAATTTGAATGAAAGTGGGAGCCGGGAGCAAACCTAGTGAGGAGGAAGGAAAAGTTTACTCGAGCTCATAAGAACAAGATAATTGGGGGGAGTTGGGGGGGCAGGGTTGCTGATTAAATAGTTTTGTGTTGATAGAGAGGTCAATGATGTAAAATATCAGCCGTTCCAAACTTTTACCCTTGACCCCCTTTTACTAACAAAAATTGAAATGAGGTGGTATAGTAAAAATGATGAGTGAACCGTTAAAAGATGCTCAAATTGGCTTTAGAGAAGCTAAAATTTTCAAAATTATAAGGGAGGGCCCCCCCCCCCCTTCACGTTACAAAAATGGCCCATCCTTTGAGACTTTTCTGGATCCGCCCCTGTCTTGTCTTAACTCTCTACATATAGGGACTTAGAGAAAATCAGCTGGAAAGTGCATTTAAATCCCCCCTCCCGCCAGCGAGAAATTTCTTCTACAGACGGCCAGACGCCTAAATCCAAGATTTTTACAATATGCTCTTATTCGGGAAGCTCTGCATTCATTCTTAGGCAAATGGTGAAAGAAACATGGTCCGGAGGAAAACGTTTGAAATGTGAAGTGTCGAACGAAAAGTGGCATGAGGATGAAATGAGACAGGGCCAATGGGAAAGGGGGGAAAAAGGTAGCGGAGAGAGAACCGACTACCGAATCTCGATGAACTGATTTTGAAAGAATAAGATTTTAGTGAATGGACGCGCTGCGGGCGGCGCGGCGCGGCGGCGAGGGGCGGAGAATTGGCTTTTCATGCGAGAAGGTTTGCGGTGCGTTATCTCCCTTGTAATGTTCATTATAGCCCACCTCAATTGATTCGGCTTTTCGCACTTTTATTTGGGAATGGAAACACTGCTCTAGATTCTGAGCAAATCGAGTCAGATAAGCGGGGGGGCGCATTTCGAGCCGCATATTTTAGTCCCAATCTTTAATTGACTGATAGTACACAAAACAGCTTGCGAAAAATGTCAACAGACCCGTGACGCTCGTTGACGCTTCGGTTTAGGTCCATATTCGGGTTAAACGTCTTTTTTCTAAGCTTATTCTTTTTAAATCCATTCCTTTGGATTTTAAAAAAAAAATTTAGCCCATTTTAAAGGGTAGAATGTCAAATTGTAGACTATAACGCCCCATTGAGCGAAAATTGTCAATGAAAAACCTAAAAGAGCTTCTTTAAGAGGTTTCGATATTACTCCATTTTTAGCGAAAAAACAAAAATTCTGACTTCCGTCGAAACAACCTGCTTTTCTCCCAAAAAAAAGCAAAAATTGTAAAAAAATCGTGCAAGTCTATTATTTTGGACCCTCGGGAATGGATTTTGTGAATTTTGGGTAGTTTTGAAGGGTCGTTAAAAAGGGGTTTTTCCCCCGGGGAAAACCTGTCGCCGTGGACCTCGCGTTGCGCCTCGCAAGCTAGAGCAATCTTTTCTCTTTATCTCCCCTTCTCCAATCCTGCAGCATGCCGGTTTTAGCTGACAGTGCCCTGTTGGATGGAGTGATCTTTTTCTTTGTTCCTTCCTTCCCGTTTCTTGCCGCCTCAGTCGCGACTGGAAAAAGTCGCGTCTTCTCTAACTACACACTTACAATGCCTGCTCACTTCCCAAAATGGCGGACGTGCTTCTTCAGGTTATACAACCAAACAGAACCCGGGCCCGTTGCCGAAGATTTCCGAAAATGCTCACTTCCCAAAATGGCGGCTCATAGTAAAAAATGTTTCAAAAAGAATTAGAGTTTCCGTTCTGATTAGAGTATTCTGTGATACAGGCGACCCAAACCCAGGTCTCGCCTTCCTCTCCCTCTCTATCTGCCACTAAGCGACAGATACTTTTCTTCTCTTTTTTCATTTCCCTTTTTTGTTCGCACTCTCTTCCTCCCATGGACTCATATTTTTTGTTTTGCCATCTTCAACTGTTCGTGAATGCTTTCTGATGATCAATTAAAAATGCTAGCTTTTTGTCTTCTACTTCCTCTCCCGTCACCTTCTCGTTCGGCTTTTTTTATTAACAGCACACGGAAACAGACTTAGGTTTAATTATATGTGATTGCGATCGATCGATCACGGCATATTGATCGATTCTTCATCAGATTTAGTAGCGTAATTTGGGGGATGGCAAGGGTAAGGGGGGGCCCGCCTCCCTACGGATAGGCTGAAAGTGAAAAAATCCTTTTTTTGGGGTGAGGGGGTAAGAAAAAAGTTTCGAGTAAATCTGGCGGTCATTAACACGTTTTTTTTGAAATGCGTGGCGTTGTAAATATAGGGTAAAAAGGGCTATTACATTCAGGAGCAAAAAAAAAGTAATCGCATTTTGCCCCCGCCCCCCAAACCGAACGCAAAATGACGCCCCTGATCGGATTTCAACGAAACCTTTGCTGCCCCCCCCCCTTTAGGTGACATATTATCGTTTCCACAACACAAAAACTTCAGCAGTATCACTGTGCCTTTGAGTAAAAACCCGGATTATAATCAACAATCCATCTTCCAGAGCTGCAATTTCACCCCCAAAATATCGATACTTTTGCACAGGTTTAAATGGAAAATAAGATGGTTTGCCAGATCACACAACCCACCTTTAAATATGCAGGTTGTTAAACGATAGTAATAAACTTTGGGGGGGGGGGGTTGATGAGCCAACCACTGATTATTTGATGGTTCGCCGTGGAATTGATTCTGCTTAATTCAAAGGTTTAAAATTGCCCAAGTTGGGCCAATGTATAGTTTCGGACGAGATCCACTTATTCGATAAACCGTGATTAGTAGCGTCACACGACATGTGGCAACATTGCCTTTTGCCCATTAGATCTCATGCTAAATATCGATCCGAGGAAGTGCACTGTGGAATCCCATAATATTTCGACCTTTTCATGACTTCAAATGGACCGACAGTAACGTTGCGTTTCCAGATTGCGCGCGCCGCTGCTGACCAAGATTGTTAATGTGTGATTTTACTAAGTGAGAATAGTGAGATAAGCCTCCCTCCCCCGAAAAAAATTAATTCCGCTAGGTATTATTGCTTCTGTCTTCGAGCTCGAGCGCGTGGCGGCGAAATCACAAGGATTGAATTCATTTGACTCAACAAGAATGAAAACAGTTCACTCGATAGAAGAATAAGTGAGAGGAGCCAAGATAATGAATGAACGAGTATTGTGCGGGGGAAGTGCAAAAGGAAAACTTTGGGTTTTTTGAAGTCGGGAAAGAGATAGAAGAGAAAGACAACAACGCACGATGAGGTGGAGAGGGAAAAAAGACTTGAAATCCGAGGCGGCAGATAGGGACAGGGCCGCGGCCGGCTGCTGACCGTTCGGTGTGATGTGAGCTCTCTGTTGCTTACTCTTTTGGACTACAGTATGCTCTGAAACGAATTTACAACTGTGCTGATCCAACTTTCAAACTTTAATAGCGGCTAAAATTAACATAGAAATTCGTTGGGCCCGTGAGAACTTTTGCTCAGAATGGTTTCTAGAATCGATCTATGCCAAAAAAAAAGGACACCTTGAGTGTGGTCCACGCGCCATAAGAAATGTGCGTCGTCCTTTGAAACAAAAGCCACTTGAATTTTTTTCAATTTAATCGATAGTTTCCTAAAAATTTGGTTATTTGGCCACATTCGTGGGTAGGTACCTACATCTGACGACTCGCTGGTAAGATTTCGCCGGGTACTTTTGTCTTGCGTAAATACATGCCGTAAGGACAATTACATCAATAAAAAATCAGTTTGAGCTTATTTTTTCTAATATTCCTGGACTATTAGCTACCTTGAGTCCTCTCATGGAAGTTTTGTTAAGCCCGAATCACACAGCGCAATTGGAGCTGAAAGTGAGCTTGCAAACTGTCTTGCAAGTCGTTGCTCATCACCAGTCGTCTTTTCGTTAATTTTAAGGTTTTTTACAAAAATGTGTACTCAATTTGTTCAGCATAACTTTAGAAATTGTTTGCTGATGATCTCCGTCCTCATCGCGGGCCGCGCAATTTTCAGGATCATCGATGAATGGTGCACCGATGACCCCCACTTTCGGCTTACTTTAAGCTCCACTTGCGCAGTGTGATTCGGGCTTTAAGAGTTTAAGGCCTTCGTACACGCTCAAATTAGAACCGTCAAATTGGCTTCGATGATGAGCCGAGATCCACCAAAAAACGGCAGGTGAGCCAACCGTTGCATGTTCTGTTGATTAAAACGTTGTCAAAACAACTGTGATATTTGACGGCCCGTCAAATTGCAGAGTTATTTGACAATGGATAGTGTGTCATCTGTTCACCAATCTACAGTCAGAGACAATTTACATATAATAGACGGTTTTAGTACGAAGTCGACGGTTAGCCATCAACAATCACAACAATGCACTCATTGGTCGCTATCGGTCGTGACAAAACTCGCGTAGCGTTCCGAACTATCTCACTCGATCTCCCGTGACGCACACGTATACCCATCTCTTTCTAGTTCCGGAAAATTCGTATACAGGGCCTTGTTTTACGACATTTTATGATCAAAATCGCAGGCAAATGCCTCAAGGAAGTCATATCCGTCAAAAAATGTCACAAAAGTTGTCTCTATCCTCTATGTACGATTTTTAAAATTAGAGTGAGACAGCAGTACATAGGGGTCACCTGAGAGCAAGAGAGACAAACTGGCTTTGTTTGGAACGCTCATCACGATGACCTCACCTCATACTAAAACCATCTATAGAGACCACGCACTAGCCGTGCGTGGCTGACTTTTTTTTCGGAGCTCAACATAGTCCAGTCGCCGCGTCGTCCAAAGGGGGGGTTTCGGGAAAAAATTCGGAGAAAGCTGGAATAGGGCTTAAACGACTCTACTAGGTGTCAGTAGTCACGGACTAATTTTGCACCAAAATCCAGTGGCGGCTTTGGCCGCCATCTTGAAAATAAGGCCTAAAAAACGCTGTTTTTTTCCCATTTTCGGCGAATATCTCATAAAGTATCACTTTTTGGGGTAATATACCTCTATATTAAATTAAAGATGAAAAAATTTGCAACAAAAAAGGTTCTATGCGTTTTTTATTGACGAGCAGCCGTTTCGAAGTTATGAGCGGTGTAAACATTGACAGTTTTGGAGCGGCGGCGGGAATCCTCGATTATCGGCCGCGCGCTTGCAGGTATCGCGGTAGCAACTTCTTCCTTGTGAGTTGTGACTGTCTTGAGTATTCTATCATTATTGAACATATTTAAAGACTACATACTTACTTTTATCTCGCCCTTTTCCTTCAATATTAATGTTTTAAAATAAATATTTAGGAAAATTTGTTGGGCCGCCTATCTTATATAAGTTTGAGGAGCTCCCGGGTAAGTACGACACGAGTTTTTTTTCCCTTATTTAATTATTATGTTCTTCTCCCCAACGGTGGCATGTGAACAATTGAGCTATCGTTGTTCTTCCTTTTAAAACCCTTTGGGAAAAAGTATCGATCGCATGGCGGTTCAATTGAGCCCCCAAAAAGATCGATTCTTTCGCATGTTTTGGAATGGAGGATGATTCGATTTATTGAAAATCACGAGTCGTCGCTGTTTCTCCGCTACTTACGAAAATATTATTCTTTTCTATGGCCAAGTGCTGTGTCTTCGCTCTTCCTGCTTTCCAAGAAAAACTCAGTTGCTAACTCGTAAAATCTTATCTTCTAAGGCGCCGCGCAACGCATGCATAGACGCAACTCGCGGAGCCAGCTTTTGCGGTTGCGAGGGATCCAAGGATTTCTTATCAATATGATTCTCTCGTCAGCAATAATTTTTGAAAGAATTCCTCTGTTTAAATTTCCCTTTCAATGTTCTTGGGCATGTTTAGTCTTCTCACCCTCAGTTTTTCTCTGTCGAGAACTCTGGGCGGTCGTACATCCGACGCGTTTAAATTATTATTTAGTTCGTTTCATGGAGGAAATTAAAATTGTATGTCAAGTATTTTTAAAACTCAGAATTTTTAAACTCAGAAATCAGTCATCTATAAGATTTTTAATCCTGTAGAAAGGAAAATTGATCTGAGAAATGTGGTACCGTAATAGACGGGGGTTTTTTCTCATTCATAAAATCGTCTGGCAACAGCAAGAGTTATACTATGGTATTGTAAACAGGTACATTGGTTACGTCAAACGTCATTATTTGCCCTAATCAATCATAGTTTTCGAGGGTTATCCAGAAGACGCGACCTTTAAAAAGTAGGTACTAAAACGGCTGAGCGCCTGCGCAGATCAAAAATGTCATCCTCGGCAGAGATCCGCTTTGAGAAAAAAGATCATCAGTATCGAAAGGGGAAATTCTTAAGCAATGAGAAAAAAAATGCCGACTCATAACAATGCTTTGCGCTCGATTCACAAAAAACGGCTATGAAGTTAGGCAAGCGTTAGAAGACGCTGATACGTTAATTGTGAATACTGCGATCCAAGCGTCAAAAGACTCTGGACCATAGTGATTGTAGGTGAAGATTCTGACCTATTAGTCATAATGGCAGCTTTATGAAAATCTCGTAAAAATATTTTCTTTTTAAAGCCTGGAAAAGGTAAGGTCAAAGAAAAATTGTACGAGCCAAGTTTAGATCACGATTTAAAAAAGAAACATTATTTTTTACATGCTTTCACAGGGTGTGACTTTACATCCTCAATTTTCAGACAGGGCAAAATGAAATGTTTCGGCCATTTGGAAAAAAGAAAAAAAATTTGCAAAAGGTATGGTTTGAATTTTTAAAAACTCAAATGCTTCCCCAGAAGATATTGAGTCAGCTGGACAGCAATTTTTATTATCTCTTTACGGTGCTAAAGACATCTAAACTTTGGACGAACTAAGATATAAATGTTTTTCTCAGTCAATTACTAAAGTCCCCCAAAATTTGGCAACGTTACCACCAACCAGTGATGCAGCACGTTTGCATAGCTTTAGAACCTATCATCAAATACAAAAGTGGTACGGTAATGAAAAACCTGCAACTGAATGGGGTTGGCAGCAAGAGTCTAAAATCGGCCTTTTGCCAATCCCAATGTCGCAGGAATCTGCTCCACTTGAGCTTTTGAAGCTTATTTCATGCAAGTGTACAAAGGGTTGCAGTACCACTTGGGGGTGTCGTAAGGCAGGCTTAGTATGTTCTGTATTATGCAAGTCTTGCCATGGCAATTCAAGCTCAAATGCAATGGAGATTCTTTCATCAGATAATGAAAATGACGATTGAATGACAGATTGATATGATTTTTACACTTGTAATACACATATTATTAAAAAATATTCTTCAATTATTTTTAAACTGATTTCAGTATCCAATTTTCTACCTTTGCACAGTATTCCCTTTTTTTATCTTTTTTTTTTCATAAATTTATACAATGAATTTTATACTTATTTTATAGTATTTTTATCTGTTTCAATTTTGCACAGATTAATTGTCAATAAATAATTTTGAATTTCAGCGATCGTATATAATAATTTAATCATGAGACAGCTTATTATGAAGCAAAAAATAGTGAAATTGCTGTTTATCTGCTTTATTCTCTTTCTTTTGCATTATCTTTGATTTCAAGCTTGGACTTATTGTGAAGAGGGCTGAAGAAGGGTAGTGGATGGTATGTGTTTGAAATGGGAGTGAAAGAATGGGGGGAGGGGGCAGGGCATGGAAAGGGAAGTGGGATGAGGAATTTATAAGAAACCTTGGGAAATAGGAGAGAAAAGAGAGAGAGAGAGAGAGAGAGAGAGAGAGAGAGGGGAGAGAAAAGGGAGAGAGAGAGAGAGAGAGAGAGAGAAAAAGAGAGAGAGAGACAGACAGAGAGAAAAGAGAGAGAAAAGAGAGAGAGAGAGAGAGGGGGAGAGAGGGGGGGGGAGAGAGAAGATGGGATGAGATTGTTTTCAATGTATATGTACTTGCACCACTTTAGGTTTGATTGTGGGAAATATTTTGTTTTATGAGCACAAAAAATTGAACTGAAGGAGAAAAAGTCAAGTAAAACTATTTACTTAGTCCTTAAAAGGTTCAATGGTGAAAAAATACTCAAAACAGTTACTAGGAAGAAGTTCTACCGCGATACTGCAAGCGCGCGGCCGATAATCGAGGATTCCCCCGCCGCTCCAAAACTGTCAATGTTTACACCGCTCATAACTTCGAAACGGCTGCTCGTCAATAAAAAAGCATAGAACTTTTTTGTTGAAAATTTTTTTCATCTTTAATTTAATATAGAGGTATATTACCCCAAAAAGTGATATTTTATGAGATATTCGCCAAAAATGGGAAAAACAGCGATTTTTAGGCCTTATTTTCAAGATGGCGGCCAAAGCCGCCACTGGATTTTGGTGCAAAATTAGTCCGTGACTACTGACACCTAGTAGAGTCGTTTAAGCCCTATTCCAGCTTTCTCCAATTTTTTCCCGAAAAAAGTACTTGGCGACGGACTAACAGGCAATTAACACGCACGGGAGCATGAAGGAACACCATCCAACATGGACCATACGTTGACTGATGCAATTTTGGTGCTGCGGATTTCAATAGGCAATAACCTCAACAACTTTGCTCATCAGTCAACGTATGGTCCATATTTTCGGTGTTCTGTTGAGACCCCGAAAAAAGTCGCCACCGCGCGCAAACATGGGAAAGATGGATAGTGCGTGGTCTCTTTTATAAATTTCCTCCGTCTACAGTAAACAAAGCAAAAAAAACCTTTTTGGAGGTTTTTTGGGTCGAGGTTATGGTTGAATTTTAAAAATGTCGACTGGAAATTTAAAATTATTGGATTTCAGCTCACCCATGCCAATATGACGATCCTGAAATCCACATTAAAAATAGTGCTTAATGGTCGCTGACGCAGAAATCATAAACGATCCTATAATTCCTACATAAATTAAGACATACCTCTGTGTTTCATAAAGAAAGAGGTCGGTGAAAATCTCCCATGATCCGTACGATCAGCCGCCATTATGATCTTGCCGTTGAATCCCTTTTGTGACTTTATTACTGAAAATTAGTCTTTTTTAGTGCGATATTTTTTATCTACGTTGGTTTCGACAGCTATTAAGACTATTATAATTTGAATACAACCAATGTATGGTCACTTAGCTGTTCCCCCTTGTGAAATTCGGTCATTGCCGTATCCCCCCCCCGCGAAGGGGGGGGGGCGAACTTGCATTTTCGCCCCCGTTTGCCCCCTTCTTCCCCCGTTGTCCCCCTTCCTTCCCCCTCATTCCCATTTTTTTGGCCGAACGGGGGGGCGATTGCCCCCATCGCCCCCCCCCCTGTATCCTCCAATGAATTCGGTCGAGTTCCCGGAAAAAGAGGGATAGTCACCCCCAGGACTGTATAATAGTGACCACGCACTAGCCTGGGGCGCGATGGCTGACTTTTTTTTCCCTGGGTCAACAGGAATTAACATTGGGAGCATAAAGGAGCCCATCCAACATGGGCCATACGTTGACTGATGCGATTTCAGTGTTCGGTCTCAATAGGCAAAATACCTCAACAACTTTTCTCATCATCAATGCGTATGGTCCATGTTTGCGGTGTTCTGTTAGACCCCGAAATAAAATTGTCGACACCGCGGAAAACATTGGCAAGATGTATTGTCTCCGGTCACCACGCGATCTGCTTGCGCCCGGTCTCGATTATAACTTTTAAAATTGTGATCAGTGGCGTAGCCAAGGGGATTTAGGGGGGTCTGCCCCCCCCCCTCCTTGACACCAAAATCTGTCCCAAAATAAGGTCATTTTTTGGGATTTTCAGACAATTTTTACCAAAATTTGTATCTTTGAACCCCCCCCTTTACGATTTTTGGACCTCGGACCCCCCCCCCCCGAAAAATTCCTGGCTACGCCACTGATTGTGTTCCCCCTTTTTAAGCGTACTTATACACCATTGGTTTTGAAGCGGTTAGACTTCGATTGAACATGGGGGAGGGTTTCCTCTTAACGGGAAAAAAAAAGGTTTTTTGACAGGGGGGCCGAGGGGGCTTCTGACTCCGGCTAAGGCGGGGCTCCGGTTCACGAGGGTTTTCACTCGCAAACCTATGAGACTCGGCGGATCCAGCCCCCCGAACGAGGGGGGGGGGGAACTTGGGATTTTCCCCCTGGTTGCCCCTTTTTTTTTTTTGTCCCCTTTTTTCCCCCTTCTTTCGCCCTTCCTTCCCCCCTTTCCCTTTTTTGTCGGGCCCAATGGGAGGGGGGATCGCTCCCTTCGCCCTCCCCCCCTGTATCTCCAATGCGGTGAGAAGTAAGGATCCTTAACTTACAATAATTCAGACACTTTACTTGATATCAACTTGACACTTGCCTGGCTCGAGAAATTTTCTGCTGTGATTTCAATTTCCGGTTGGCGACAGAAGTCTTAGAAATTTTAAGTCCTTTCAAACAATACATCTCGAGACAGGGGTTGTTGTTTGAATCGGTTGAGGTAGTCTCCATAGGGGGCCCCCTAGAGAGGCTGGGGGAGGGGGGGGGATGCCCCCTAAAAAAGAAAAATTTGCCGAAAATAAAGAAGAATGGTACAACCGCAACTCAGAGTTCTCAATGCTAAAGCTCCTCCGGTATGCAGAAGCACAAGCAAAAAAGGGGGGGGGTTTTGAGGACTCTCCTTATTTGAGTTCCAAAACTGGACGAAATGTAAGTGTGCGGTAATGAGGAAGAGTCAACGGACAAAGGGGCACAATAGCACTTGAAACTTGACTTCCTCTCTCTTTTTACTATCAACGAATCAAAGATTGTCGTGGGATTTCCGCAATATGAGTTTGACCTTCAAGGGGTTTACCTCGGCCACGATTCATACTCCTCAAATCTTGCAAGCGAGTGACCAGTTCGGGGGGGGGTGAGGGGGCTGTTGTTGCAGATCAGCCCCACACTCACACGCATAACTGAAAATGTCTGAAAAACTCGAGACTATCTTTACCTCATTGACAATACACTTAAAAGCATGTTCTAGAAAAAAATAGGTCATGACATGACTTCATTTTCCCATCTTTTTATATCACACGAGCATTTAATTTAAATGTCCAAGGAAAGGATATTCAAAATTTCCTTTTCCTTACTTTCGCCTAAAATTTTTTCATCCAACTAACCAATTGAAAAGTTGTCCGGCTGGCAGTGGCGTCGCGTGCCATCTGGCAACAATGCAACTGTTCCATTTAAACTCATTAAATACATTGAATTTTCCTTGTGCACTGTGCACCCCCTGAATTCGATATTTTCCATGAGTTTAAATGGATAGAACAGGGCCGTAGCTATACCTCCGGGGCCCCGGGCAAGATGCATTTCGGGGGGCCCCCCAAAATTGGGGAAGGTGACTGGGGGGGTGGGGGGGGCCCCCAAACTAAAATAGGGTCTGGTTCAAATTTTAAAAAATGTTGCAAATTTTAAACACTCACAGGTGCACTTTGGAGCAATTTTTGGACACGAAAAAAGAATAAAAATCGAACTTGTTTAAATCGTAAATTGAGCGAAAATTTAGGCTACCAGCATAAAGCCCCCATTTCCTTTCTATCAATAGCCATAGTAAGAAAACTTCAGCTCTTTTTAATTTGTATAATTATAAATATTTTCAAGTGTGTGTCCTTGTGGATATTATTATTTTTTTTTTCTCTTACTGCTTGCTCCTAAAAAAAAAAGCCTATCCAAGGATCGTGGCAAGGAAGCATTCAAAAAGTGGTGCAGTTTGAGATTATTTTGGGGCGGGGGGGGTTAAGTGATGCTTCCCCTTTTTTCACACCCTATAGCGGGGGGGCTGGGGGTATGGAATACCCTTCAGACTTATGGGGGGGTTTGGGGGTCCTCCCTCGAAAAAAAATTGAAATTTGACCTCTTGAAAACGAAGATTTAATGGGGTTTTTTTGTTTAATTTTAGAGTGAACCAAGAAAACATTTTCTGGGGGGAAATAAACTTTTAGCCTTTGATTCAGAAAGAGGTCTTCCAGATAGAAGTTTCCAAAAAATTCTTACACAGGCTAACATGGGGACTGGGGGCCCCCGTGCCCTATATGCCAAAACCAGTTACGTAGATATAAGTCCCTGCAGATCTCACATTGCGGTGGATCCCCAAACCCTCTGGGACCCTGCTCCCAAAAAAAAAAAAAAAAAAAAAAAAAAAAATCTACTTAAGCAAATACGAGAGACATTAATAACTTAACTCTTATATACAACAGAAACCGATGTGAACAATGGGATTTTTAAGGATTTAAGTGAATCGGAGCGACAGTATATTTACTGACACTGCAAAAAAAAAAAAAAAAGTCCGTTGGGGGGCCCCCCGAGGCTCGGGGCCCCGGGGCAATGCCCGGCTTGCCCTATGGTAGCTACGGCCCTGGGGTAGAATACATTGTTGCCAAATTTCACGCGACGCCACTGCAGGCAGGTTTCCATCACTTAATTTATGTATCTTTGAAAGCAAGCTATTTATTTTCGGGAGTTAAAAAAAAATAGCAGAAAAAAAAAAAAAAATTCTTAGAGCTGTCAGATTTTTTCTCTGAGGAGGGTGCACCCGATTTTTTTTCGCGGTAGGGTTTCCGAGCCCCCCCCCCCCCACTGAGGATGCTCTTCATAGACTTCCAGCCTTCAGGAGGAATCAGCACCCCTCCTCCCCAGGTTCCGTCTCTGGCAGCAAACCTGCCCGAGAAAAAAATCAATGCTAAGTCTTTGCTTTCATATTCATATGCCTGCAAAGTTACAACTTTTTTAATTTTTTTTTTTTTTTGGGTAACAAAACCGAATGGCAAAATTTTAGTGCCTTAGTTTCAATTCAATTTTTGTTAAGGATCCTAGACGCTTAACACAAAAATTTTTTGTGCCCCCCCCCCCCCCGGAAAAATTCATGAATACACCTATTGTAAGAATGAAAAAAAAAAAAAAAAAATGGAGAAAGGGGTTGATTGAATTCGTACAAAACGAGGTATAGGGCATTTATAATGCGTAGCAGATAAATTAACAGCAAAAGTGCAGCTGAAGCGTAGTGAGGGGAAGTCGAACCGACAAACGGATGCTGATCGTCGCCTCTCCCCCTCTTTCTTGAAGCGCTACACGCGAGGTCCACGGCGCGACGCGGGCGGCGGCGGCGTTCGCAGCTGCGGCTGGCGAGGATATAGATAGTCGGGGCTATGGACTGTCGGTGCTACGTTGTCGCCGTTGTGGTCGTCGGCTTTTTGGCTGTCGGGTTTAACTGTCGGTGCTATGATTGTCGCCGTTGTGGTCGTCGGCGTTTAACTGTCATGATGCTTGTCGCCGTTATGGCTGTCGGCGTTATGGCGTCAGTGTTTTAACTGTCGGCATTATGGCTGTCCGTGTTATAACTGTCGGCTTATGGCTGTCAGTGTTATAATTGTCGGCGTTATGGCTGTCAGTGTTATGGCTGTCAGTGTTATAACTGTCGGCGTTATAGCTGTCAGTTTATAATTGTCGGCGTTAAAGCTGTCTTGTTATGTTGTCGGCGTTATGGGTGTCGTGTTATAATTGTCGGCGTTATGGTGTGAGTGTTATAATTGTCGTGTTAACGTAGGGGTTAAAAACGTCGGGGATATGAACGTAGGGGTTAAACGTCGGGGTATGAACGTCTAGATATGGTCGTCGGGGCTATGAACACTCTTGGAGGATTATTTTATTTTCGGGGTTTTGCACGTCGGTGTTAATTATCCGGTCTTTTTATTTTCGAGGATATGACCGTCGGCGTTATGGTCGTCGGCGTTAAGGTGTCGGCGTTATCATACCCTCCGAATTAAGGACAGTGGCAGAATTCGCTGTATTATAGGATCGAATTAGAATTTGAAAAAATGCTGTCTCACCCATAAACCTTACTTACTCACAAAGAATCTATTTCAAAATTGTCATTTGTGAAGCAAGCCACTTTTTTAAAAAACAATTAAAAAACTTTGTACAACTCTGTTGAGTGTCAAACCTGAGGGAGAGAAGGACAGTACAGTAAGTACTTAGCAGTACTAACAGTAAATTGGAGTCCTATAGCTAGAAATGCAAGCATGGGATACTTTTTTTCAAAAGAGACAAAACTCTGATAGAAGAAAGTTAAAAAATTTTTAAAAGGTCAGTACTTATTTGTTGGTTAGTCA
>VMOF01000373.1:0-27052 GCA_011764245.1 Trialeurodes vaporariorum
TTAAAAGGGACGAAATACCCTTCGCCAAATAGGACGCTACGCCACTGTGCACAACTTTATTAGGATCGATCCAAGATACTATGATCTGAGATTGTGAAGAGAATATTTTGACCTTCGAAATTCCTCTGATTCAGTTTACTTATTGCTCATTTTAATTTTCTCTTTCCTATTCTTTTTTTCACTTTAAAATCCCTTTTTATTCCTACTATCTGTTTATTTTGCTTTCCTTTTCTTAATTTCTTGGTTTTTTTAATACCCTCTCCTTTCTTTTCCTTTTTCTTCCTCTTTTCCATTGGGTGAGGGCAACCACCCCTGGTGACACCTCTGGCGCTAGTTTCACAAGTGCAGACAGAGGTTTAGAGTTCAACTAACAATCTTTTGCAAATTTTCAATTTTCATTGCTTGAAATCAATACAAATTTTTTCTTGAGACTTTGACACTGTGATTTCAAAGCACTCTATCGAAATACCAAAGCTCTCAAATTCACTTTAATTTCATTCCATCATGCAATGTGAGAATAATGTTGAAAAAGTCTCCACATTCGAAACGAGCTCTCCATATTGACTCGATACGATTACAATGAGTTTAAAATCACCCTACTGATGATGCTCCATCATTTTTGAGGATTTCAAGGATACCAGGAGACAGTATTTAGCAAGTGGCTCGATGTCTTAAAAATTAATCATAACCCAAGAAAGATTCAGCAGAAAGCAGACTTCATTCTCATCAGAATTCATCCATTAACATATTCCTTCGTAAAATATGTTATTCCTTTCTCGTCTCCATAAAGGCTTCCCTGTATTCCATTTGCATTTATAAGTCTTCTTTGATTTGATGAGCAATTCAGGAAAGACGTAAGTATGTTTCGAAAATACCCAATGGGTGTCTTTTCAAGTCTCAGCAAAATTTTCATTTCACTATGGAGTAGAGTAATAAAAATCAGATGAAATTGCAATTACTATGTGCCTTCAATAATCAAAGAACTTTGAATATATAAAAAAAAAAAAACAGGGTTCAGTCTTAAAAAAGACTATTTTAATACTTAAAATATGAACGCAATGCGAACAAGAACTCAGAAAATACTGGAAAATACCAGGGAAGGCGAGGATGGCGAGGATGAACTCTGATGTGAAAGAAGACTCTACGATACGAAGGTAAACAAACCCACGAGGCGCGAAAATCCCGCTTGAAGCTTGAAGCACCGTGAGAACAAAGAGTATAAAATTACCATTGCGTGCGAACGAACGATTGGAGAGCAACCTGACGGCAGCCAGCGAAACATCTGCAGTCTGCACCGCCGAAAAGACCTACTCGTGGCTCCCGTGTGCGGTGTCGCCAACACACTCCAACACTCGGTGAGTCAGTGGCGAGCAACATGGTTGCCAGAGTGCGCAGCAAAACACTGCTGTACTTTTTTCCTAGATTTAAAATAAGGATGATTTGAAAATGTTATCTTTTTAATTTCGCACCGATGAGGGGCGGCATATGAAGCGCAGCCACAGTGGTTTAATGTTTCAGTGAGAATACACATACATATGAAGCAGTATTTTTGTAATTCAACTCTACCGAATTTCAGGCTCGAACTGGTCAAAACTAGTGGGATTGTTTCACAGCCCCAGGAAGCACAACTGTCAACATCGTCAGAGCCGAAAGGCAGTCAAACAAATTCAAGTAAGCATCTCTCTGAGGAATCCAGTGAAACAAGCAATCTCACAAACATAAAAACATCGCCAACCATCAAAGATGTTGTGCTGCCGCTGCAAATTCAGTTGAAACCAAATAAAAAAATTATTGGTTTAAAAATTCCAATAATTGCACCCTTACCGCGGCTGAGGTTTTTCCTTTTTTCCTTTGGCATGTGTTTAAAAATTTCGATTTGGATTTCAGACCCCATTTTGTGATGTGCTTCCACGTATGACACTAATTTTTTTTGCCTACGTTGAAAATTGGAGTTGCGCATTTCGAGACCCATCCCCATATTCTACATATGCTATGGTTAAAAATCGTGTAACTTTACTATTTTCATAAAAACGTTGTGAACAAAAAGAGGGGGGATGAAAAAAGGGAAAAAAAAAAAAAAAAAAAAAAAAAAAAAAAAAAAAAAAAAAAAAAAAAACTCACGAATTTCAGATAAAACCGAGGACCGAACTCGAAAAGACGAAATATTCGAATCATTCGCGCGGGACACGATAAGATGTAATATCTTTTGTAAATGGGGTAAATCAGCCCCAAAAAAAATTTCCCCTTCAGAAAAACATTTTTGGGGAATTTTTTGGATAGTAAATGAATTGATTTTTTCAGAGTAGTACGGCACTACACCAAAAATTTAAACAAAGGGAAAATTTCAAGATGTTTCTAAATTAACCGAGAAATCAATGAAGGAAACTTTTGAAGGGGATACTTCTTCTTGACGTTGATATTCCCCAAAATTTCACATTCTTTGAGAAGTTTCGCTTTAAATACCTTAAAAGTATAGCTTTATATTCGCTCCACACCAAAATAATACTAAACTTAGAATAGCCTTGGAGACAATGAACGATAAGAAAAGGGCACAAAAAAATCATGAAATTAATTCACCCCCAAACCTCATAAAATGTTTCCCAAAACCCGAGATCGTAATGCGTGATAGCCGCCTTCTACATTGGGTTTCCCTATCTCCTTAAAATCCATCCATACTTGGTGTTCTCGCGACACCACACAAAAGAGAAGAAGCATGCAATTGCCATAAATTCAAACGGCTATCAACGCCATTACGATCTCACGTTTAAAAAGTATTTGCTGCGTTTGAGAGCGGATTACGTGATTTTTTTGCAGGGTTTTACATCTGAATGGACTAATAAAAAACCCTGTAGAAAAAGTTTGCAACAGCTCCAATAATATCGCGGATTTTTTTTTTCCTTTATTTTTTTCTCGATGTCTGCATTTTTTGTTGCAGTACCAATTGGATTCTTTCTGTGAGACGCGGGAAGTGTCGTGGGTTTTTGAAGCGTGGAACAGCGGTCCCCCTTTGGAAGATCGGGCTGAGGGCTCGGCCCCTCCCCCGTGGAAATCCAAGTAGAGCCAGAGAATTTGTTCCAAGACGAGGTTCGGGTCATTCAAGTGCCATACTCATGGGTTTCTCAAGTCTTGTCACCGCTGTTTCGGCGTCGGCACCAATTTCTGCAACGAATGTAAGGGCAAGGGATGGGTAGGTCACGCCATTAAAACACAAAATCAATATCGATAAACTTGTAATTTTTAGAGGTTGACAATGAATACTTGTGTTGATCGTGTCCAAAATGTAAGGGACTAATCTACACTAATCTAAAAACAGTATTAATTATGGTAATTTTTTCAGCACTTCACGATATTCCTGACAAGGACTATCCCAGGAAAAGTGAAATAGCTAAAACCGTTACGGTTCACGACAACTATAGAGACCGAGTAAATCACAAAACCATCGAAGTACAGATAGGTAGCATTCCAGTATCGTAATACCTATAGGTCACAAAAATTACGCCCAAATTTTTGTTTTTTCAGTATTTTTTGTAACCAATACGTTTTATGATACCGGAATGCCATGTATCACAGTACTTCACTGGTTTAATGGGTTGACCTCTGGTTGTCGTTATCCTTGACAGTTTAAGCTATGTCACTTTATCAATGCTGTTTTCACAACTTCCATAAATACCGAAAGAAATACGCAAAACCCCGAGGTTACAATTCACCTGCTTCTTTTTCCCCTTAAACGCCACATCGCCCCCTTTTTTTGAGTCATGTTTTCTCCTCTGTGAAAGTCTAAATTAGACGGCATTTCGTAAAAAAGCTGTACTCTCTATAAAGGATGTGGCCAAAGTCTCCTCTTCCTTGGCTAACTTTAAAACGCAAACAGTGATAAAAATTCATAATAAAGACAGAATAAGGGAAAAAAGTACAAACAATAATGAGGAACATTCGTTTAGAAATATTGAACAATTTTCCTTTATAGTGTTTTCTTTCTGCAAAAGTGTCTTTTAAAATAAAAAAGTCAGTAAGGGGCTTCCCACTTACCATTGATAAGATGGCAAGCGTACTTGATCTTCTAATTGACTTGCTGTTCCTCAAATAATTTATGTAAATCAATTTTTTTTTTTTTGGAGCTATTGTGTCATTGTAAATCTCCTTTCGGATTACACCATACGGTGCGGTGGTGGGCTTCGAACCCTTCGGTGCCATACCCCCAAAAAAAAATGCCTACTAAGGCTCAAATTGGGTTCCGCGACTCCCCTACGCCTTGAAACCTCGCGTTTCATTGCCATAATACCGTGCGATAAACCCTAGCCTTCAGGAGTCCCAGCTCCCGAAAAAAATTAGTATGCAGGCGAACATGCAAAAAGCCTAATTGAACAGCCAGGACACTTACGGTCCTGAGGGCTCTAAAAACTGAAACTAATTATTTTATTCTTTATTTTTTTCTTCTTTTATTTCAATTATAGTTTCAAAAATTAATTCAAGTTTTTTCATTTTCTACTGAGCAGATCCGATGTTTACACTGTCATGGTGACGGGTTTACAGCAGAAACGGAGTACAGAGAGCGGTGCTTCTACTGTCGCGCATCAAACCACGGATACGGAAGAATGGACTGTAACAAGTGTAGAGCCACTGGCAAAATGGGTTGTCCACAGTGCGAAAACTCAGGACTCATCATCTGTTACATTCAACTCACCATCACTTGGTGAGTAAGCATAACGGAAGTTTAACTCACCACCCATCACACACCGATTCTGCTCAATTGATCTGAAAAGAAGAAGAAAATACGAAAAAGAAATGAGAAACATCCAAGTCAACCCAAAAGTAAAAAAACCTGAGGCCGTCAAATCTTCTTAGATGAGTGAGCTAATTGTTTCAGATTAGTCGCCAATGGCTCATGTTTACGCAATAGTCGTATTTTGCTTTGTTATCGCGTGAGCGTGCAAACAGAATTAAAATGCGCCAAAAATATTTACGTAAATAAATAATAAAAATCGCCATCGCGATGACAAAGCAAAATACGACTAATATTAACTGGTATGTATTTTATACGCGTCGGAGTCGACGTATCCACCAATCGGAAGTTTTTACTTCACATCACGTGATCGCAAAGATCAGTGAACAGCTAACTCATCCGAAACGACCTACACTGCCGCATTAATGGTAAGCAAAAAAACACCGCAACTCCATTTGTCATGTACGATGTTTTTTGGTGAAACTAAGAACTTCGTCCCAAGTTATAATTCGAAGATGGGAGGCCTTCGGCAAAACCACAAAAACATTGCATTTGGAAAACGGGTTAGTGTTCATGCTTACCATACAACACGAAGATTTGACCAAAGTCTCAACATTGTCCACCGCGTTAAAAGTTGACTTAGCGCGCGCCTTGACTTGTAAAGTGAAAAAAATGACACCAGCGGCGGGCTTTTTCCTAGAACCGGTGGTCGTTAGGACTGTTTATGAGAGACGCTCTTGGTTTAAGAAACGATCGATTAATTGTCCGTTTTTAACAACACCCATGATTAGCCTTTACGAGGCGCTATAACTAGCAGGTAACTTAACAACAGTTATCATAGCGTTGTCATACCAAATTACAATTCTCGACTGATAGCATCACTAATAGACAGCATAATCAGTTTAAAGAAAAAGAAATTTAAAATATTGGCCGAAAGGTGTAAGGGTTCAAATCAGAGGGTTTGCTTGAGATCTCATTGACTTTGCCTGGACTAGAACCGTCATCCAGGTTCACAATTTGCAATTAATTCAGAAAAAAACTTTGGGCTAAAACGCATTGAGGTTTTCCAGAAAGTCTCCAGAGACTTTTAAGATAGATCGAGACACGAAATCGCAATTCAGAAACCCCAAAACCCAAGCGAACGAGATCTCTAGCCAAGTCTCTAAATTTTCACACTTAGTCTTTGAACTTTTAATTATAAAAATTATTTGTATAGTAATCGAGTAATTTGTTCCTCCCTTTTTTTCAAGGAAGGTGAACAGTTCTGAGTTCATTTTGGAGAAGACCGGTCTGCCGAGGACGTTCATTAGTGAGGTCTCTGGAGAAGTGGTTTTCAGCGAGCAGGACGCAATTGTGAGCCCACTCGCGGATTTTCCCGAAGAAGCCGTCACCGGTGCATCCTATAGACTAGAAAAAAACATCACAAACAGTTTGCTGATCAACACATAATCTGCCAAGTATGCTTACATTCACGTTTTACATTCTTCCATTCTTAGAGCCGACTTTATCACGCGTTCTTCGAATTTCTTTCCAATTTTCTTCGAAACTTCTTCGATTTATCAATATGCATTAAAAAAACATGAGGGGTAAAAAGAGGACGAGGATCAGGCGGAGGATGATTTGAAGAAAATTAGGTAAATTGAGAATCGTGATATATGTGGGAGACCTTAGTGTCATCCAACATTCTTAGCTAAAATTTTTTGCCTTGAAAGAAAGGAGAGAGGGTAAAATTTAAATTCATCCAAAGACCTAGATAATTTCATTATTGCACTGGGGGAGGGGGTTGTAGATCTAACAATTTAATATTAAAATTCCAAAATAAATGTTTAAAACATTCACTAAACAATTTTATGTTAAAAGTTGTGACAGCAAATTATTTTTTTAAATTTCAAGAGAACGGAATGCTGAATCTACAAATGATTGTGTTAAACTGACAACATGCATAGTTAGATAAACAGATTGGTTGTGAATATCACGAACATTTTGTTGATTTAGAATTTTGTTATCTTGAGTTAGCAAAATCATTTTGCGGCCACAACTTTAAAAATTTAAAACTTGTTAGATTAACTTTTTTTTTTCCCAGTGAGATGACGAAACCATCTGGGTTTTGGGGTGAATTTCATTAGATCCTCTTTTCAACATTAGAATACAATGAAGTAAACTAATTATGGTTTACAGAGTGACCCAGTTTTTTGCTGTGTATAATTTTTAGCGAAGCGCAGTGCATATTCCTGCCAAACGATCCGTCCAGGTCAAACCGGGTCAGGGCCATTTGGCTCAGTTTCCGATCCGGTTGAACAGACGGGTGCTAGGACTTTTTAGATAAATGGTAGCTATGAATAGACAATATTCAACGTTACAATATTGGTTTCAATCTAGAATTGTCCTGATACTTTTCTTCTCTCTTCTTTCCTATCCAGAGACAGAGAGTTCGAGTGGTGCCCGTAACATTAATAAAGTACACGTGGAAGGGTCGGGATAAAATTTTCTTCGTCTATGGAATCGAGAAGAAAGTTCACGCTCCGGACTATCCGCAAACTTGCTGCTGGGGCTGCGTCATCTTTTAGCCTCTCTCTAAAAATGCTGGGGGGGTGGTCAGCAGATCCTGCAAGAATTGCCCTAATTTTACTCGGCCACTGGAAGTGGGAGTCTCCATGGGCCTCACCGAGTTTTGTATCACAGGCTGCGTCCTAAATTAAGTCCCTGATGCGTCCTTTTAACTCACCTGCTCGTTGACCTCGATTATGACTGGTCAATCGAAATTGAAAAGAAAGTCGCAAGGCTTTGATGCAGACAAATAAACTCAATTCTGATGTAAAATGTTGCGAAAAATCTAAATAGGTTCTGAAAGAACATATCAAGACTTTTCGATTGAAAAGCCACAAGTTGCTTTAAAGTTCAAAATTAAGGTGTTTCCCCCCAAATCAAAATTTTTGGAGCTTAAATGGTTCAAACCATGGAATCGAGCCAATTCTGTCATTTAATCAGCAAAATTTTAATTTGGCGAGAAACACCTCTTTTTGGGCACTTAAAGGTAACACGTAAACATCAATCAGAAGGTCTTGATCTGTTCTTTCAGAATCTGTTAGGATTTTTGATAAATTCTCAACAGGGTAGTCACAAAACCCAAATTTAAAAAATTTTAAAAAAAAACCCCCAAAAAATTAAATTTGGGGGGTTTTTGGGAAAAGAAATTATACAGGGTGATCCAAAAGTCCGGCGTGAATATTTTTTGAAGGGTTTAAATTATACAGGGTGACCCAAAAACCCCAAAAAATTATTACGGGTGACCCAAAACCGGCGACCCCTAAATTTTTTTTGAACGGCTTCAGATAAAACAACGACATTTTGGGGGTGTTCAATGTTCATAACTAAAAATAAACTATCTTATGGGGGGGTCAATCTTTCGGGGGCACCCCCCCAAAAGGGGGGGGTTAGGCCCGTTAACTAAAAATTTTTCAAATGGCAATCCCTATCTTGTGATAAAACTTTCGGGAGGGTGTAAAATTCTAAGACTTTTGGCGAAAACCCAAAGGGGTCGAAATCGTTCTTAGTTTCCGATACATCGAAGGTTAAAGTTCGATTTGGACCCATTGTCTAAAAATTATTACTCCTATTTTTGAAGTCGGAATTTCAAAAATAGGGGTCTAAAATACTTCAAACAGCAAGTGCTTTTCAGAGAAAAATACGGATTTGACCCCAAATTTTGGGTTTAAAATTTTGGGGTTTTGAGGCCCCTAACCATTTATAACGTTTTTACCCCTCAGAGGGTGCCTATCTCAAAAATTCCAAAAGACGACACCTTTCGAGTGATACATCGATCGACAAGGCATACAAAACTGAACATTTTGATGCGAAGCGAAGGTCGATATCTTTTTTTTGCAATCGAGATATTGCACCTTGTAAATCAAACTTTGACATTCGATGAAAGATGCGTTACGAACTCCCCCCCCCCCCCCAATACCCCCCCAAGGGACTGTCGGCGCTTCTGGAAAATATAAAAAAGGGAAAAAATTTGGGGTCGATTCCGTTTGCAACTAGTTAAAAAACGTTTTAATCCCATTCGCGAGAACAATGCCAGGTCCGAGTGAAACATCCTGTATATTATTTTGTGCAAACTTCAATCACTTACAGGTGTGACTTACTTTTTCCCTCTCTTTTTTGCAGTGGGTACGGTTTTGTTAGAGGGATGCATTTAATCCTCGCTATCTAGTCTGTTTGCCCATGTTGCCTACGTCAGCGAATTTAAAAGTTGACCAAATGTTTTCAAAAACTAGTTATTGGCTATAGTTTTATAAAACTAAATGTATTATTTTTTATGTATCTGTTGAGAAAATGTGCCGTTTTATTATTTTCTACTTTTTATTTCGTTTCGAATTGATTGATCTACTTTTCATTATATCAATTGCTTACTTGAATAAAAAATTTTTTTTAATTCATGGTCCTAATTTTTTCTTTGTCGTCTAAGAAACACAGTTACTGTAGAGGACAAGAGGAATGTCAAAAAACTCCGCTACAGAAACTCCGCTTATTGTCTCAATTAAAAAAAAAGCAGGTGGCCAACCCAAAGTACTCCCATGTATTTTGACGAGAAAAATTAAAATTTTTGGGGGTTTCAAAGCCCCCCGACTTTTTTTTGGGGGGTTTTTGGGGGTCGACCCTTTTTGGTTTTGGGGAATCCCCACTATAAAAGCGAAAGAAGTTAAAAAACTGAGTCAAATTACTACTCCTAATGATTTAATGCAAAATGGCTTTTCGTTCGACAGCCGAAAATCATTAATGGGGCCCTAACCCCCCCAAAAAATGGTTTCAAAGCCCCCTGACTATTTGGGGGGGGGTAGGGGTCAACTCTTATTCGGTATTAGGGGACCCCCCTTTAGAAGCGAAAGAAGTTCAAAAATTGAGTAAAAGTGGTATTCCTGATCTTATAACACAAAACAACATTTAGTTGGTCAACTGAAAATCATTTTTGGGTCCCAACTCCCCCATAAAATAGCCCCCAAGCATGAAAAACCAAAGTTCTGCAAAAATGGTCGTAAAATCTCCGGAGAAATTTCTCCTTAGCCCCGTTCTCACTCTAGGAGTGCCCGGGGCTCCTGGAATCGTCTAATTTGAGCTTTTTGACCGAAAATACCCCTGTTCAGAAATTTTGTCGGAGATTTTTCGACCTTTTTTGGGGGGTTGGGACCCAAAAATGATTTTCAGTTGACCAACTAAATGTTGTTATGTGTTATAGATCAGGAATACCACTTCGACTAAATTTTTTGAACTTGTTTCGCTTCAAAAGGGGGGAACTCCTTATACCGAATAGGAGTTGACCCCCCAAAACCCCCTAAAAGTAGTCAGGGGGCTTTGAAACCATCAAATTCGAGCCCTTTGACCTAAACTCCCCCTGTTCAGCAATTTTTCCGGAGATTTTGCGACAGTTCTTGCACTAGGGTTATTTTGATTGGGGGCTTTTTGGGGGGGAGGGGGGGCCCAAAAATGATTTTCGGTTGTCGAACGGAAAGCTATTTTGCATTAAATCATTAGGAGTAGTAATTTGACTCAGTTTTTGAACTTCTTTCGCTTTTATAGCGGGGATTCTCAATACCATAAAAGGGTCGACCCCCAAAACCCACCAAAAATAGTCAGGGGGTTTTAAAAACCCCCAAAATTTGAATTTTTCTCGTCAAAATACATCGGTGTACAAATTTTTCAGCTTTTTATGTCGAATAGGGCCGAGAAACAGGACTGGTACGGTAGGTCTGGGACACCCTTTACTTATTGGTACATAAATTGGATGATCTCCACCGTTCCAATCTATATTTTGAGAGGTACTTTGAAAATTGGACGAGTGCTACAATAAATTACACTTTAACTCTGATGGATGGCTGTTGAGTTGTCGACCGTTAACTGTCTTGATCAGTTAGAGTGACAGTGGAGGATAAATTCACCGAAGCGGAGGAACAGTGACAAAGCGTGCAATCTGCCAACGTTGCATCTGGTTCATTTAAACTCGTGGAAAATATCAAACTATTAAAAGGCATCTACGATTCTTTTCGGATTCAACCTTTAGCAAGGGTTCGAAGAGACAAAATGCAACGTAACCAAATTGCAGGCTTCGTAATGATTCATTTTTGGAAACTTTGTGCCAGTTCCTGGCGCGGTCCTCCCAATATCCGTCGGACATTTTCTCGCCAACTGAGAGCAAACGCCACGCATGAGTTACGCCAGTTCTCTCTAGATCGTGGAACCAAGTTCCACTTTAACCCCCCTGCTGCCCACATCAAGACGGCTTCTGGAAGAGCGCTGTAAAAAGCGTTAAATCCCATCTTACCCTCACAATTGGAGCCACTGTGCTCGTTCTGGAAGAGTTCAATACGCTTTGTTGCCGAATCGAAGCAATGCTCAACTCACACCCTCTTACGCCTTTGTCGTTGGACCCGAATGATCTGGAACCTCTAACGCCAGGACATTTCCTTACTGGGCGTCCTCTTGTTAGCGTCCCTACGCCTACATACTCCGATCAGAACATCCCTGAGGGTTTACCGATGGAAACTGGTAGAAGCCATGTTCCATAGAATCTGGCGACGGTGGCACCTGGAGTACGTCCAAACACTGAAATTTGTGGTGAATGGACTAAAAATACGCCCTCCATTACGCCCAATACTATGATTCTGATTCATGAACCCAATGCTTCACCTTATTACGATCCTCGCAACATTTTTCGTATTTCGCGGGCCTTTCCTTTCCCCTCCCCCCCTTTTCCCTTTCCCGGTGACAGTGTGTCATTGTGTCAGTGTTGCGCGGCGGAGTGACCTTGATGGCTGAAGGGAACGAACAGAGGAGGGATCCTGATGTGGGTAAGTCCATTTTTCTTTTCTCATTTTCAGAGGGGTGTCCTATACTACGTAACGAAAGAGCTTGGCGATCGGCGATTCCTCATTAATCACTGTATGAGTGTCGCCGTTGTCCAGGGAGTCGCGGCACTCATATTCTCTTTCTTCGTCGTGCTGTGATGTGCCGTTTATTCTGTTATCCATCATTTTCTTACTATTCTGTCTGACTATTGATATTTCTTAATTTATCATATTTTTTTGGCAACGGCTCCCTGGACAACGGCTAACTAAGTGAAAGTTTTTTTTTTTTTTTTTTCCCCATTTTGAGGTTCCTGGATCTAATTGGGTTCTCCGATCTCCATCAAAGCGGAGTTATTTTGACTGTTTTTGACCCTGACAGTGATTTACATATCTGTTTTGACTCGACACTTGGATTGTGCTTTAGCACCGAAATGACCTCACCGAATGATCTGCCTCTCGGAATAAGTCTATGTTTTTTTTATCTAGTAATTTTAGTATTTTCTCATCTAGTCATTGTTTTTTTGTCATTTCTGCGCAATATGGATCCTTTGCGTAAACTCTTATATCAGTGAAATCTTGTAATACAACTATTATTTTTTGGGCCTTTTTATAAGTGCAATGTAAGTGTGATTAATTGTTTTTCTAGGGAATATAAGTCTGTCTTTTCTCATTTACTTTGTGTTTTTTTGTTTTTTCTATTTCCTTGTTAAGCTCATCCATAAATTCTTTTTTTGCGCTTCCAAAATTAAAAATTTAAATTAACATAAAGTGAAGCTTAACAACCTCTTTCTTGGAAATTAGGCCGCGTCCTTGAGGTATTTCCAGGTGATTATGGCCGGGTCCGAGTAGCTGAGGTAAGAACTGTCTCTGGAAATCTTCGCCGCCCAGTTCACAAGCTGTACCCACTGCCAGGCAGCTTGTAACCAACCTCCTTGTATTTTTTCTGTCTCCCTTGCATTTCAGGTAGGTCTTCAGACGGAACCGAATCCTTTCCCTTTGGGTGAAGAGGACTTCCTTTTTGGTCATCAAGCCTTCTCATCTACGCCTACGCCTTACGCCTCTATTAGTGAGGATGCCTTAAGTGACATATCCTTAGTTTCCTCACCTTCTCCCACCAACCCATTGGTACCATACACCCCTTCACCCTCACCACCCGATTCTCCGGAGCTGTCGCCTATTGTATCTGTGCCGCCTCCCGTTGCCACGGTACGTCCAGTGACCCTCTCAAGTACCGTCCCACTGTGGATCGTCCCCATGTAAGCAGCGGACATAGGGCCAAAATTCAGAGTGTTGCTATAGCATATTTTGGGGCATTTTCATTTCATTTAGGGTACCTACATTAGCAAAATGCCATTAAATGGTCTAGGAAATGATTTTGGAGGCTCAGGAAACAGGTTAATGCAAAAGTTTGTCACTTCATTATTTTGTGTGTGAAATTTCGAAGTGAATTTCGCACATTTACCGTAGCTCCACGTCTAAACCTCGCATCAATTTCAAATCAATGCTATTTCTTCATGTTTAAGGGATGTTTAAGGTTACAAAAATGCTATTATTGTATTTTTTTCTCAAATTTTGACCATGAAATGTTGATTCTAAAAATGGCCTCAAATTTTTCTTTTTTCGGATATAAGTGGAGTTTTGAACATGATTTCGGGAGAAATTTTCCCGTTCACAGACCCATCAAAATGTTCCTTATACCCAGGGATCTTAGATCAACCGCCAGTAATTGCCCGATTTTGCCCGGCCGCTCGGGGGCTTAGAAATGTAACAATAGAACTCGTGATTTCGCGCGCGCAAAAACCTCAAAAACCAGCCATATGCTCCAAGTCCTTCCTCCATTTACAGGTAGAGCCGATAAAAATCAACGAGCCTTTTTTCCAACGGCTGGATTATATTTTTCAAGTCATATTTTTTCGAAATATGTAATTATTTCGATGGAGGGGGGGGGGTCAACTGATGCAATATTGCCAAATTTCAGAGTACGTAATGAAATCTCCCACTCACGAGTTTGTGATATTTTGAGATTCAAGTTGAAATCTGGCAACTAAAATCTATAAAGTTAAATTACTTTGTCTTCAGCTGCACCAACTAATGTAGATACACATCGACTTAAAGTGTTGCCATTTTCTGGTGGAATCCCGTCAAATTAATTTCACATCCTAGACATAAAACGCGAGAAAACAAACAAAAAAATCAAAACTTTTCTCCAAAGCTCTTTTTTCCTCTTCTTTCTTAGTATCTAATAATATTTATTTGCGAAAGTTTTGTTGAAGCTATTTTTGCTCCTCCTTTTGTATGTATTATGAAAAATTGTAAGTTCATAATTTGTTTTCCTTTTCTGACTATCATCAATAGTTCAGGTACCTTCAAAGGGATATTGTGAAAAGGATAAGTAGTTATGGGGAAGGGGAGGGGGCAGGGGTGTTTTTTTTGGGTGGGAGGACGGCAATTTACTGTAAAATAACGAATTTAATCAGCTCTATATTAAAATAGTCACTAATGATAATTAAGTCATTAATTATGCAAGATTTCACAATTTACAATATGAGGTTATCTGGCTCTAAAATTAATTTATTCAATTCTTAGCTTAAATATGAATAAAGAAATGAAATCTACGTCAAATTTCAGTCAGGTTGCATGTGCCGGATGTCTTTCTGAAATGTTTTAAGCGTGCAGTGTACCTATGTCCGCTGCTCCCCATTGACACGATCCACCGTGCGTCCCTCCACCTTTGTCCCCCATTAGATCCCCGCTCCCATCTCCTCCGCCACAAACGCCGCCTCGCATCCTAAATATCCCCCGGATACCATTTCACCCACCTGACCTACTGCCTTTTGTTCGGATTCCTACTCAAACGACTAGTCCGTTGCCGATAGGTTTTGAACTCAAAAAAAATATGTGAAAGCTGAATTTTGGTGTACACGTTCCTTATGGGGGGTACTTTCACCAAAAAAAGTCAAAACCGAAATGTTCGCGGGTTTGCCAAATTTACCCAAAAATGTGGCCTAAAAATCGGTTTTTTTAAAAATTTTTCGAAAACCAGGGGGTTTTTGAAAAAAAAACCTTAGTAATGGCTTGTAGAACATAAAAATTTTCCCAAAAAAAAAGATTCTATACAAATTTTTTTATAAAACCCCCCCGTATTCCCCGAAAACGCCATTTTCAAATTTTCGTGATTTTAAAAAAAATCAAAAAACACAAAAAAAACACTGCAAAATCGGATATTTGGCAACGCTGGTCCCAGAAATTATTTTCGGAAAGAGCCACATAAGTACTTTACCACTAATATGCCTCATTATCATTGATCAGAACTATATTCGACTTCTTAATGAGCCGTGAGCCCCTCCTAGACACACATTCGCCGCATCCCTTGAGCAACAAAAAATAAAAGGCTTATTCATAGTATTTTGCTTTTCTGTTTGTTTTTTTTTTTTGGGTTTACTGCTACAACTCAATGACATAATTCTTGAATAGATTATCAAAGTTACGTTAGTGTATCGGAAGCACGTGATGAAACAGAGGAGGAAAAGTGGGGGGGGGGGGCAACATTAGTTACAAGTAGATAGTTCTAAAGAATATAAAAAATCACAACAAAATGGCCAGAAATTCGGATATTTGGCAACGTTTTGACCAGAGATGTGTAAACACTTGATATTTTTGAGGTCTGATTTTGAAAGCGGTAAACCATGTATAGTTGTAGGGGAGGGCATCGACCTGCTCGTACTTTTAATAGCACTTTCTCCGGAAAAAAGTAAAATTTTGTTCATGAAACCCGGGAGAGGCAAAGTACCAACTAAAATATTTTCGTCGCAAAGCCTCGATCATAAACCTATCATTAAAAAAATATCTTGGGGTGCATGCATTTTCAGGAGCGACTGCACATCTGCTGTATACGGCAAAGGAAAAATTAGTTTTTGTACGCTTCTTGAAAAACGGCAAGATCTTGCCGTAGCAGCGGAAATTTTCAAATCTCGAGATTCAACACAAAATTCTATCGGTGAAGCCGGTGTAAAAATTTTTTTTGGACCTATACAGTGCACCAAAAAGCGTCAGTTCCCTCAACGAGTATCGGTTTTCAACATTTCGAAAAAACTTTTTTACTGCCAAGAAGAAACAGCTTTTTCTCTACCGCCCACGGATGATGCAGCAAAATTGCACAGATATCGCGTTTTTCACCAAATTCAACTTTGGCAAGGCTATGAACTTCCGCCCGAAAACTGGGGTTGGCGCATACATCCAAATGTAGCGCCTATTTATTCTACTATCCCCCAAAAAATGCGCCCCCAAAAAATCTTACAATCAATATTTTTCCGCTGCACCAAAGGTTGCAGTAACGCCTGCGGCTGCCGAAGAACTGGCTTAAGATGCACCAGCACCTGCCTAAATTGTTTGGGACCTCATGCACAAACGGGCCTGCATTTGACATGGAAGATGCTTATGAAGATGAAAATATCGATGATCCACTTTCAGGATTAGAAGATATTGATGAGCTTATGGATGATTGTGTGATGATGAGCCTCCCTTTAGAGGCAGACGCAGACGTGACCAATCAAATCGCAGACCCGCAACCGAGCACATCAAAAGGACTTGGTTCTAAACGAAGACGTCTATTTTAAAAACTTTAGTTCCTAAAAATTTTACATAACAACTAATCTCAAAATTTGAAAAATCAAAGTATTTGTAAAAACCCTTTAATCTGACTTGTAAATAATAAATTCATACTTTTTTTCAAAAAGGTTTTTCCTGATCACAGGAAAAAAAAAAGAAAAAAGGAAAAAAAAAAAAAAAAAAAAAAAAAAAAAAAAAAAAAAAAAAAAAAAAAAAAAAAGTAGATTGGTACTTCTCTCGCGAGATGGCTCGTTTCAAAAAATACGAGCCAAAGGTACGTAATCTTTAAGCAGTACTTTTACTGCTTACTTTTACTGCTTTTAGCGATCGCAAATATACATCGAATAAGCAAACAGTTGCAAAGATTAAAAAAAAACAAATATTACGAAATGTCGGTGCATTATACGTAAGCTAAACCACTGGTGGCGTGTAGAATCTGGCAAGTTGCTTTTGTTCATTTTAAAACCCCTGAAAAATATCGATTAGGGAATGCACTGGCATCCTCATATTTTGATCCCTTTTTATGACTTTAAATGGATAAATTCATTTTTTCCAGATTGCCGCGCCGCCATCGCCAGTTCGTAAGTACCAAATTGAAACGAACTCTGGCACAAACTTTGCTTATAGTGCTTTGCTTTTTTTTTTTTGCAAAAGAGATCGTTCACGTGACGTTCGATCAACAGAAAGGGGAGGGGGGGTTTTAAGCTTAAAAATGTATCAAAAGGGGGGAAACATACAAAAGCAATTTAGGGGAAAAATTAGAGTATTTTATGTGTATCATCGTTAACTAATATTTTTAGAACTATCTACTTGTAAACTAATGTTGCCCCCCCCCCCCCTTTTTCCTCCCTTTCATCACGTGCTTCCGATACACTAACGTAACTTTGATAATCTATTCAAGAATTATGTCATTGAGTTGTAGCAGTCAACCAAAAAAAAACAAACAGAAAAGCAAAAAATTGAATAAGCCATTTATTTTTTGTTGCTCAAGGGATGCGGCGAATGTGTGTCTAGGAGGGGCTCACGGCTCATTAAGAAGTCGAATATAGTTCTGATCAATGATAATGAGGCATATTAGTGGTAAAGTACTTATGTGGCTCTTTCCGAAAATAATTTCTGGGACCAGCGTTGCCAAATATCCGATTTTGAGTGTTTTTTGGATTTTTTATTTTTTTTTAAAAACACGCAAATTGAAAATGGCGTTTTCGGGGAATACGGAGGGGTTTATCAAAAAATTGTATAGAATCTTTTTTGTTGGAAATTTTATGTTCTACAAGCCATTACTAAGGTATTTTTTTTGAAAACCCGCTGGTTTTTGAGAAATTTTGAAAAAACCGATTTTTAGGCCACATTTTTGGGTAAATTTGGCAAACCCGCGAACATTTCGGTGTTGACTTTTTTTTGGTGAAAGTAAACCCCCTAAGGAACGTGTACACCAAAATTCAGCTTTCACATATTTTTTTTGGGATAAAGCCGACATTTGATCTATTGGCAGTGGACTAGACCCAAACGGTCACCAACACCACAACCAGGCCCGCACAGCGTGCAAGTCGCCAGCGGTGCTGCGAATGGTGTGGGGAACGACACTTAACTTTTCAATGTGCGTTCTTTTGGGCTAGGATCCAGCTGTGCGCCGCGCCGTCGCGGGATGATTGAACGAGAGCGCTGTCTAAATTGTTTCCATACCCACGGAACCGATCAGTGTAACTCCCCCCAAATGTTGCGCCCGATGTGGTGGACGTCATCACACCTTGCTGCACGAGGTGTACCACCTGCCACATAATTCTCCTTCCAGCTCACGCCGCGGTGCAAGCCGCCCACTCGCACGCCTTGCCAGCGTCGGAGTTGTCCCAAACCGTACGGTCGGTCCAACTTTACCGACGCCTACGCCTTCTTCCGCCGTAAGGGTACCAGCGCCAAGATGGCACTTGCACCCGTACAGGAGGTACTTGACCCCTAGAGTGAGACCTCCACTCAGGCGTTACGACCTTTACACACTGCATCCACAAGTCGACTCTTGTCGAATCATAAGCGACTGCAAGTCGCTACGTCTTTTCAGTGATACGATTTTTCCAGTGATACGCCTTCCTAGTGATACGCCTTTCTTGTGTTTTGCTTTCTTCATTAAAATATTTTGTTCAACCTAACGTAAACCATCATATTTTTACTTTACTGAAGGTCGCCCTTTCACTAATCTAACCCCCCCCCTTTTTTTACTTTCGGACTCCTGGGAGTCCTAGGCCGGGGGGGTGTTGCCGCCGCAACTAGTAGGACGGGTTTGCCGTCAGATGCCGCCTCCAAACGGCACTGACTATCCGCCCGCGTCTCGGGGCCCCCTCTTCTTCCTACACCTCTCCCCCCGAGTTCCACGCCCTGACTCAGCTTGATCAGCTGTGGTTACATAACCTGTTCGCCTTGCCTTTCGCATGTTTGCATGTTAACAGACGAGTGCTTTTATTCGCTTTGTGTTGTTACCTTCGCTCTTTTTCTAAGATTAGTGCTTTTTCCCTTTTCAACCTGAAAATCCGCTATTTTCTTATATTTTAAAAATGGAGCAGTTGCAAGGATCTGAAATTTTGTGTTTTTTTAAAAAAAAATGGTAGTTTCTGATGAGCTGAAAACAATGGTGCCTTTGGTATTTTTATAAGTGTCCCAGTTTAGGAGACACACACGTGTAAAATTGTAAAAAAATCGTGGTTTAGTGACGTCACTACGCGGAATCCCCATTTAAAACAATGTATTTTGGGCCAAAATCTCATCATCGGAGCAATTGGGCTTAATTAGAAACCAAAGGCATATTTGTCCCCAGCTCATCAAGCACTTTAATTTTCTTGATAAAAAAACAACATTTCAGACCCTTGCAACTGCCCCATTGGCATTTTGTTCTTGCCCTGCCTTCTGTTTTACACAGTGTTTTAATTTTTAATGCAATGTGTTTTCCTTTATTTGTGATGCACGTAGTTGACTCTCTTTGTTCGCCTTGAACTTACGTGCAACACAAGAGCCTAAACTCGGGCTTTCTTTCAAATGTGAATTATAGACGGAGAAAGTCAATCGCGTCGTTACGCCCGCCTTTTTACGCCCAATTAGTGAATTTCAGCTGTGGTCTGGTTTCGGCCTGATCAACGAATCTGAGGATCTCAGCCCACTGAAGAAACCCTCAGATTCTAGATTGGAACCACGCCGGCCACAGCAAACGCCTTTACAATGTGTTAAGTATCAAATCTCAATCAGGCAAGGTGCCCTGGATCTCCAAAGTATGTAGCTGCACGCATCACTAGATCTCAACTCAAGGTAAGCCACGGCTAAGACTTATTTTTCCTTTGCTTGCATCTGCCCCCCTGAGTTGTCTATCTCACCATGTGCTTGTGTAACCTTTGAAACGGCTGTAACTCCTTTTTTTTTTATCGCCTCGATTGCTCAACCTGAGCTGGTCCTCTGTATCTACCCGGAGCTCCAACAGATATGCAAACGGTTCAAGTAAAATTAAAGAGGAATATCACACATGCTTCCGATTATTTATTCAAGACAGTTAGACGCTTTAAAATTGCAACCGCCGGGAGTTACTTGGAAGATACTTATTTTTACAAAAAACAGGGTGTGTCTTTCGATCCCGCATACTTAGCCATGCACGCTCAAAGTTATGCAGTGGTTAATTTCATCGTAGATCAAGACGATGCTTTGGATTCACAGAGAGTGTCAGAGAGTGATAATAATGAAAAATCTTCCGAAAATCAGCCTCTTCCTTCAGAATCTGAAATTTTTGAAGGGAATAATAAAGTTGATCCTTCAGATTCTAATGAACCGGAGGAGGAGGCAGACCCAGAAATTTACGATGAAGTTCTCTTTGAAGACAAAGACAAAGAGATAATTGATCAAATTCAAATTATGGCTTCGGGGCAAGGTAAAGAGCTAATTGATCAAATTCAAATTATGGCCTCGGGGCAAGGCAAACGACCTTTACCGCGGCATTTGCAACCCGACTTGAAAGAATTGTTATTCCCTACATTTTTTTGTGGGCAACCATTTCAGTCCCAGATAAACGTTCCTTACGCGGAAAGGGCCAAATCTGAGGCACGGAGGACTGCTGACGCTGTGCTATCAGTACCAGGATTCTGTATACGGCGAAAAAAAAAAATTAAAACTAGCTTGTCTATCAAATATAAATATTTGCTTGAGAAAAACCAAAGCGACATAAAATTTGAAAGCTGGACAGATGTTAGACAAAGCTTATTTCGAAAATATTCTAAAACATGACGATGGTTTTCGAGTACTTGCTCACATCGGCTTTTCCCCCTCTTACTGGGAACAGAAAAAAAAGATCTTAGCCATGATTAGATAGCTTGGTCGGCGAACGTTTATCCTCACACTGTCTGCTGCTGAGAGTAGATGGGCAGAACTAATCCAGTGCCTCGCGACAGTGATTTTAGGAAAAACTTTAAGCATGAAGGATGTTCTGGCCATTAGTGAGGCTGAAAATACTGCTCTTATCAGATTAGACCCAATCACGTGTGCGCGATAATTTGGCCACAAAGTTTCCAAGTACATGAGGTACTTAAGGCAGGAAAATGGGTCTGTTTGAAGCACATCATGTAGTAACTTTCATTTTTTTCTTACTGTGAAAAAAAAAATGCTTTTTTTCCTACTTGTAAGAAGAAGAGAAAATTATTTTGTATCCTATTTTTAGAAAAAAGTGAATTTATATTTTTCTAAACGGTAGGAAAAAAATAAATTCAATTTTTTCCTACTTTCAAGAAAAGTAATATTATGTTTTATCCTATTTTATTTGGATACAATTTTATTTTATTTCATTATGTCCCATTTAGTATTGCTTCAATATTCGAGCTTCAGCTGCCGTACGAAGAGGGTATCATCAACAACTCACGTTACCATGGGTTGTCATAGAGCAAGATGACGATTCACTCCGCTCAATCCGAGTGAACTCAAGGCTTCCGCTGCAACTCTGGCCTTTCCTGGTGGCATCACGCTACCCAGTTTTGCAGATATCCCGGCCTCAAAACGGGATACATGGGCAGAACCCCCTGCGGACGTCTCGTAATGTGACATAAACTGTACCGGATTCTTTTGAGACTGCTCATACGTTTCAATGCAATACATCAAAAGATGTAGGAAAGATGCAATCATTTGACTTATGGTCGGAGTGAAACTCAAAAGCCACAGTACATTCACATTCATGCTGTAGGCTATCCCTTGTTCATTTTCCATTTTATGTCAATGGTTTTTCTCTTTTTTTTTCAGATGAACCCTCATGATCTTCTGAAGAGTATTAAGAGGGACTTATATGCTTACGAGTCTCAAGCATCTTCCTCTTCTCGAACAATCTCAGGAAATGTGGCGGCATCAAATTGGCTCAGACAAGCTTCAAGCAATCCTGCGCATGAGTCTCGAGCACCCTCCTCTTCTCAAATAAACTCAGGAAATGTGGCGGCATCAAATTTGCGCAGACAAGCCTCAAGCAGTTCTCCATACATGTCTCGAGCATTCTCCTCTTCTCAAACAACCTCTGGAAATGTGTCTGCATCAAATGTGCAGAGAAAAAATGTGGTAGCTCAACTTTACAAACCATACAATAATGACACATATAGGGCAAAAAAAAAAAAAAAAAAAAAAAAAAAAAAAAAAAAAAAAAAACACTCAAGACTTTAAAATAAGCAGAGTGATTCTACTCCCTAGCAAAAGCCGTAAAATAGCAGTCAGGAAGCAGAAATAGCTGCAAAAATTTTACAGAAGAAAATTAATCGTTGAAAACTTGCAGATGGTTTCAACTTTAACATCATCAGAAGTTATTGATACTCTGAAGTCTGCTTATGATGGTCTTCTCTCTAGTAAAGCAATGGAAGCTCTGAAAAGTAGTTCCGTTGAGATTTTAAAAGACGAGGGTGGAGAACTATTCCCCCCTAAGGTGAGACCTGGTACTCCTATTGATGGGCACATGATTCAGACTCTTTTTTGTCAGCAAAAAAAAAAATCTACATAAGGCCAGCATGTGATTTACCCGGCCTTGTCTCAGATTTTTCTGATGACGAAAGTGATGAAGAGATGAAGGAAGACTTTGATGATACGCCTTCAAAAAAAGCAGATGTCTCTTTTGAGATGACTGACTTCTTGACTTTTCATTCGAATGACCATAATTATGCCCATGCTAAAGGAAATGAAATTTGATTAATGTTGTTGAAGGTGAAGTTGGTGTGTCGGATGATGAATTAAGTGTAAAGACTGAAAAAGTTGATGGTGTGTCAGATGACGAACTAGCTTTTATGACTGAAAATTTTGATGGTGTGTCAAATGACGAAGTAATTGTGATTTCTGAAAACGTTGATGATAAGAAGACTGATGACGAGAAGAAGAGCGATACTCAACTTTTAACGAAACATGACTCCAAAAATCTCGAAAAAAAGTTTGTTTGAAATTTGGACAAAAACTGTAAAAAAAAAAAGTTTGAAACCGTGCTTGCTCACATATTGAATAAAATTTGGTAATTTAGAGTTGTACGACAGTAATTTAATAAAACTTAAGTCAAATGTGCGTTCATTGTGTAAAAAATTCGACGAAAGATGGAGAAGCGCAACACGAATAAAAGGTAGATTTTTAAATAATAATAAATATGGCTATCGGAAGATTTTAGTGCCCCCAGGGTTTTATTAAGAACATCCAACACCCCCTAAAAACCGTGGAAGCCCCAAAAAAACCTTTCTCATCTTGCTCTGAAAAAGTGAAAAAACGAAAAATAAAAAGTCTCGTAGAAAGTACAAGTTGCGAGGAACTATCTGTCGCTACAGCGATGAAACTGAGAAAAGCCGGAAAAAGATCTACAGCTTTAATGATCAAAGATCTATCTGCTGCATCGGCCGAAAAAGGTGTAGAAGTAAAAAAAATGATTGAAATATCAACTAAAAGTCCCCCGCAACTTTCACCAGATAAAGCTCTTGCCCTATTTATTGATGCTAATTTAACGACCAAGCAGTATGGTACTATCAGGGATCAAGCGAAAAACTTAGGTAGCAGTTTGTATCCACCATATATCAAGTTAGAGAAGCCAAAAAGTTGGTTATCCTCCTGACCTCACAATTACTGATGTTTCTGCAGAGATTAAATTACAGTCTTTAATTGATCACACGATTAATAGGTTATGCAAAGCACAAACAGAGGTAATTGAATCCTTGGACTTTACTGAAAATGATTACATGACTCTCATTAATAAATGGGGCTGCGATGGAGCCATTCAGAATTCATAAAAGAAAAATTCCGATCGTGAATCCTCCGATCAAGGGTATCTTTAATTTTACCATGGTCCCTGTGCAATTGTTTAAAAGGAAAAGAAGATGATAAGAGTATTGTTTGGCAGAATCCAGCTCTTCGTCTACACGATATTGTCGCCCAAATAAAGTTTATTTTTGCAAAAGAGACGGCAGACTTAATAAAGAAAGAGGTTGGCGCTATGAATGAGGCAATAGGCGCTTTAAAATGAGCCATTCTTTGGAATAACAACGTATACGCGTATATGTGGTTTTACCGGAGAACGCATATTATGAATCCTCATGCTCTAAGCTTTCCAGGCATATATTTTTTGTTAGGGTTCATGCGAAAAATGAACCATTTATGATTCGTTTTTATCACCTACGTCTCTGTTTTGATGATTCTCTGAAAGAACCACGTATAGCGTAAAAGTGGTTTCTGCGAAAACTCCTAATTTGCGTTTCATGAATTTTAAATGCTCAAAACAATGAATGCACGTAAATGATGACAATCCACCGCGTTAAATGTATCCGTTGTCTCATTTTTATCTCTGGAATCGCTGCAGAGAGGACCGCGTATTGAAAAGCATGTTGTGAGAGCATCTCAATCTGTCCAGCGCTCGCGCTGCGTTGCCGGTAGATCTAGGGCATATTTAGGGCGATATGATCAATTAATTCACGGTCTTTTGAAAGAAATGCACCGATAATGCGAAAAGATGTCAACACTGCTTATCATGGAACGCGATTTCCACCTAACTTCATTTTTTTGAGCATCTTCACTGAATCCCTCCAATCAGTTGTTTACTGACACTTCGATTTTGCCCACCTCAGTTACTCAGTTGTGCTTTTTACGTTTTTTTTTTTAAAAAAAAAATTTACTTGCGTTTGCTACTGTGATTGCCTTTCTGTCCCTCCTTAAATCAGGGGTCCCTCAAGAAGGCAAACCATAAACCAACAAAAGATGAGTGTAAAAAAACCAACCGAAACCCGGAAAATGCTATACGAATCGACGGGGTTCGCGCGCCCCGGCAAAAATATTCACTTGTGGGGAAAAATTGTTGCAAAAATAAGTGCCATGTTCAAGTCCCGGTTAATGAGCATTTGGGCCTATTAAATAAGTTTTGGACTTTCGGCGAAAAACAGATTCGGGACGCGTTTCTATCCACCTGCTTAAAAAAAATGACATTGAAAACTATCTCGTGTGTGCGTCTAAAGCGGCGTAGTCATATTGGCACTACAATTTTCTCGTTGATGGCCAAAAACGCTCCGTTTGCCAAACTTTTTTCATAAACGTGCTGAGCATAACGCAGAACCGACTTCGCACAGTGAAAAAGAAAGTGATCATTGGTGCACCCCTCACGGATAAAAGGGGAAAACACAAAAAAAAACATAAAATCCCAGCCAAAGTGTGGACTCTTGTTCGTCAGCATTTAGAATCAACCCCCCACAAACAGTCGCATTAAAACTGAAAAGAACCAATCTGAAATTTTTTCAAAATCCGAATCTGACTAAAAAATCTCTTTACGAAAGTTTTTTGAATTTTATGAGGAAAAAGAAAAACCCCTCAAAAGTTGTCGTACAAGACTTATCAAAATTCTTTCGCCAACATTGTGATTTTTCGTTTCGACGGCCCGCGTGTTGATGTGTGCGACTTCTGTAGGGAAAATGAAATTATTTTTAAACAAGATCCAATAGTGCGCGTGGAGCTGAGTTAAACCTACACAAAGAGAAGTTGCTGCTTACAACAAGTTGAAAAAAGAGCTTTTGGAAAAATATAAAGCCGACCCCCAGACCCGAATCATTGAATTCGACTATGCACAGAATTTACCCGGGACCAAATTAAATTGTACGGGACGTTTATAAAACGCCTGTTTTGGATCTATTTGTTCAATGTGCACATTCATAACAGCAACGGTGAAAGTAATATGTTCGCGTTTTTAGAAACCGAAGGAAAAAAAAATCCTAATTCCGTGATCTCCTTAGTTCATAAGACTTTGACTGATCTTATGCAACGGCAGCCATTCAAACGTGTAATTATGTTTTTTGATGCCGCAGGCGGCCAAAAAAAAAATTTCGCAGTAATGTCATATTGTGCGTGGTTTTCTAAAGTGTTTCAAGTAGAATGACCCATATCTTTCCGGTCCGCGGACACAGTTATTCGCAGTGTGATAGGAATTTTGGCATTTACGGTCGCATCTTGAAGAAAAAGCCGATTATTCAAACCGCGGTAGAAAATCTGAGAATCTTTCAGAAAGTCGAAAAAATCCCAACCCTTTTTTTACACCGTGTGGGACACCTCTTTTCTCAAAGACTGGGGTTTCAGTTTTTAAAAACCCCTATTTCATAAAAAACCGAAACTTAAAGTGTTAAGTTTGAACTTCAAAAACCTGTCAGTTGTTTTTTTCTCCATCCGGATCCGTTTCCGCATCAAAAACTTATCAGCCGAATGATTTTTAAAAGTTCCTTACTGGGAAAAGTGAGGATACGCCTGCGTTTGATCTCGTTCTGGAACCCGAAAACGTTTCAAAAAACGGGTGAAAAGGTGAAAGAAGATGACATTCGTTCTTTGTTCAGCTTTCTTGATGGAAGCGAAGGCCGGTTTGAGCATGTCTTTCAAAAATCGAACAAGGGATGAGTCTGCTAGACATGTCATCATCCGCAGAGCAGGAAGATTTAAAAAAAGCTAATCGAGTTATAATATGTAAGAAAACCCAAATACACTTATAATTTCCAAAAGAAAAATGCGTTTTGTTTTATTTTGACCGTTTCCTTGCCTTAAATATTTTCCCCAAAAGAAAAACGAAAGCACTAGAGTATTAGTACTTATTATAATGAGTGGCGAAGCGTGCAATTTGGCAGCATTGCATGTTGGACCATTTAAAACAATGTCAAAATCGAACGATGCATGTTCGGTGAACATTTTTGGATTTGATTTGTTCATGGGGTTTTAAAAGGAAAAACGCAGCATTATCAGATTACACGCTGCGCCCCCGTGTGCAACTGAATAATTGAAAACAGTGGATCTCTGTAAGATTCGGCAACCATGCTCTCTTTTTCGCCAAAAATGCAGAAAAATGCATTCTTTTAAATTTTGACTGAGATCTCTGATATTTATTAGTAACTTCAGACATTTAGTATGGCAAGGAAGCATGCATTCTGCAAAACAGAAAATGCCACTGCCAGAATATCATTATGGTAAAGTCGATCTCTGGAATAAACCCCGTATAACTCATTGAGTTCTTATTATTCTTTCGTGATGTTCTTCATGGACGATAAGTTTACCCCTTTTGTATGACGATTCACAAGCGTATGCCCTTTTTAATAATCTTTAGTATTTTCAAATCGGACCATTAGAATAGAAAAACACGCAAACAAACTTTCAAATGCTTTTTTACCCCAGATGCGTTTTTTCGCCATACGTGGTTTTTTCCCAAAAAATGGCTCAAATGTAGCACAGTGTAAATTAAAAACCAAGAAATAGTGTTAAAGTAATTTTATTTTTTGCATGATTGATGGAAAATATGCAATGTAATTTTTTCATGTTGGGCAACCCCAAACTTTCTATTGTGTGGGCGAAGCCTAGCCAGATGAATGACCCGCCAATAACCTGTCGAATCGTGGGT